>JAJEJO010053453.1:949-476491 GCA_020662805.1 Glaucomys volans
TAGCTTGAGTTCTTTTCCTGTTTGTATCCCTTTATTTGACCTAATTGCTCTGGCTAGTGTATCAAGGACAATGTTGGATAGAAGTTGTGAAAGAGGGCATCCCTGCCTTGTTGCATTTTAGAGGGAATGCTTTCAGTTTTTCTCCATTTAGAATGATGTTGGCCTTGGGCTTAGCATAGATAGCCTTTGCAATGTTGCGGTATGTTCTTACTATCCCTATTTCTTCTAGTGTTTTAAGCATGAAGGGGTGCTATATTTTATCAAACGCTTTCTCAGCATCCACTATAATCATGTGATTCTTAACTTTAAGTGTATTGATGTGATGAATTATGTTTATTGATTTCTGGATGTTGAACCAACCTTGCATCCCTGGGATAAACTCCACTTGATCATGGTGTACTATCTTTTTAATATGTTTTTGTATGTGATTTGCCAGAATTTTGTTAAGGAATTTTGCAATGTCAGGGATATTGGTCTAAAGTTTTCTTTCCTTGATGTGTCTTTGTCTGCTTTTGATATCAGAGTGATACTAGCTTCATGAAATGAGTTCAGAAGGGTTTCCTCCTTTTCTATTTCCTGGAATACTTTGAGGAGTTTTGGTATTAGTCCTTGTTTAAAGGTCTTATAGAATTCGGTTGAGAATCCATCTCATCCTGGGTTTTATTTGGTTTGTAGGCTGTTGATGCCTTCTTCTATTTCAGTGCTTGAAATTGATCTGTTTAAAATTGTATATGTTTTCCTGATTCAGTTTGGGATGATCATATGTCTCTAAAAATTTGTCAGTGTCTTCGATATTTTCTATTTTTTTGGAGTATAGATTTTCAAAGTAGCTTCCAATTATGTATTTCAGTGGTGTCTGTCTTGATCATTTCTCTTTCATCACAAATTCTAGTAATTTGAGTTTTCTCTCTCCTCTTCATTATTGTGGCTAAGGGTTTATGGGTTTATCAATTTTTTTACTTTTTCAAAGAACCAACTTTTTGTTTTGTCAATTTTTTGAATTGTTTCTCTTATTTCAATTTCACTGATTTCAGCTCTGATTTTAATTATTTCCTGTCTTCTACTACTTTTGGTGTTGATCTATTCTTTTTCTAGGGCTTTAGATGTAATGTTAGGTCATTTAGTTGTTGACTTTTTATTTTTTTAATGTATGAGCTCAGTGCAATGAACTTTCCTCTTAGTGCTGCTTTCAGAGTGTCCCAGAGATTTTGATATGTTGTGTCATTGTTTTTGTTTACATCTAAGAATATTTTTATTTCCTCCCTGATGTCTTCTGTTATCATTGCATCATTAAATAGCATATTATTTAGTCTCCAGGTATAGGAGTAGTTTTTGTTTTTTATCATTGATTTCTAATTGAATTTCATTATGGTCTCATAGAATACAAGGTAGTATCTCAATTTTTTTTGTATTTACTAATGGCTTCTTTGTGGCACAGCATATGGTCTATTTTGGAGAAGAATCCATGAGCTGCTGAGAAGGAAATGTATTCACTTGATGATGGATGAAATACTCTATACATGTCTATTAAGTCTATATCATTGATTGTATTATTTAATTCTATAGTTTCTTTGTTCAGTTTTTGTTTGGAAGGTCTATCCAGTGGAGAGAGTGGTGTGTAAAAGTCACCCAGTATTATTTTGTTTTGATCTGTTTGATTCTTGAAATTGAGAAGGGTTTGTTTGATGTACATAGCTGCTCCATAGTTTGGGGCATAAATATTTAAAATCGTTATGTCTTGCTGGTTTATGGTTCCCTGAAGCAGTATGAAATGTCCTTCTTTACCCCTTCTGAATAAAGATTGAAGTCCACTTTATCTGATAAAAGGATGGAGACCCCTGCTTTTTTACTGAGTCCATGTACACAGTATGTTTTTCCCTATTCTTTCACCTTTAGTCTGTGGATATCTTTTTCTATGAAGTAGATCCCTTGAAGGCAGCATATTGTTGGGTCTTTTTTTAATCCAATCTGCCAGTTTATGTCTTTGATTAATGAATTCAGGCCATTAACATTCAGGTTTATTATTGTGATATGATTTGTATTCCTGGTCATTTAGGCATATTTTTGGTTTTTAACTTGACTTGGTTTCTCCTTTGATTGGCTTTTCCTTTAGGATAGTTCCTCCCTTTGCTGACTTGTATTGTTGTTTTTCACTTCCTCCTCATGAAATATTTCACTGAGAAGGTTCTGTAGTGCAGGCTTTTTATTTGTAAATTCTTTTAACTTTTGTTTATCATGGAAAGATTTCATTTCATCATCAAATCTGAAGGTTAGTTTTTCTGGGTATAAGATTCTTGATTGGCATCCATGTTCTTTCAGAGCTTGAAATATATTGTTCCAGGCCCTTTTAGCTTTTAGGGTCTGGGCTAAGAAATACGCTGATATCCATATTGGTTTCCCCTTATATGTAATCAGATGCTTTTCTCTCACAGCCTTTAAAATCCTATCCTTATTTTATATGTGAGGTATTTTCATTATAATGTGCCTTGGTGTGGATATGTTATAATTTTGTGCATTTGGTGTTCTGTAAGCCTCTTGTATTTGATTTTTCCATTTCATTCTTCAGGTTTGGGAAATTTTCTGATATTATTTCATTGAACAGGTTGTTCATTACTTTGGTTTGTATCTCTGTGATTTCCTAAATCCCAACAATTTTTAAATTTGGTCTTTTCATGATATCCCATAATTTTTGGAGATTCTGTTCATGATTTCTTACCATCTTCTCGGTTTGGTCAACAAGACATAACATTAAATATCTTTTGCCCCAAATAATGGAGCACCTACATACATCATACAAACCCTTCACAATTTCAAGAATCAAATAGACCATAACAAAGAAATACTGGGTGTAATGCTTAATGACAATTCAGTCAATTTGATTGGATTAAGAGATGCCCATGGTGATTAAGAGGCTTCTGGGTGTGTCAGTGAGGCCCTGTCTAAGAATCATTGGAATGTGGGATAGGAATTGGAGACCCTCCCTAAGTGTGAGCAGCACCACCCAATAAGACAGAATAGAAGCTGGAAGAACAAGGAAGCAGATGCAGATGCAAGTTTGGCTGTTCTTGAACAGGTTCTTGATTGCTGCTTCGATTGTCTGAGAATATCGGACTCTCAGTTCTTCACTTTTCCAAAGCAGACTTTGCCAGTGATTGTCCAGATAGTTTTCAGAAGCCTTGGTCTTGGACTTGGGTAGCACTGTTGATCTTTCTTGTTCTGGGACTTCTGCATCTTGGACTGCCCAGCTGCTGGTTCTTCCAGCTCTCTAGCTACTGATGGACATTGTGGACTAGCCAGCTTCTGGTTATATAAGCCAATCTAATAAATACCCTTTTATAATCATACTTCCTATTGATTCTGTTCTTCTAGAGAATCCTGACTAAAATTCTGGGTGACTTTAACACACCTCTCTCACCACTTGATAGGTCTTCCAAACAAAAACTAAGGAAAGAAGCTACAGAACTAAAAAATACAACTAATAATTTAGACTTAACAGACATATAACAATTACTGAATTCACTTTCTTCTCAGCAGCACATGGATCTTCCTCTAAAATAGACTATGTCCTAGGCCACAAAACAACTCTTAGTAAATACAAAGTAACAATAATACCTTGTATACAATCATGGAATGAGATTAGAAATCAATGATAAGATGAAAAGTAGAAGCTGCTCTAACACCTAGAGACTAAATAATAATCTACCTTTATATCTCAAAGTCCTAGAAAAAGAAAAAATCAGCACCACAAGCAGGAAAAGAGAGAAAATGATTAAAATCAGAGCTGAAATTAAGGAAATTGAAACAAAAAACTCCCCAAATTGACAAAACAAAAAGTTGGTTCTTTTAAATAAATAAATAAAATTGACAAATCCTTAACCAAGGTAATGAAGAAGAAGAGAAATGTCAAATCACCAAAATCTGAGTTGAAAATGGAAATATAACCCTTGACACCACTGAAATATAGAAGACAATCAGAAACTACTTTGAAAATCTGTACTCCAATAAAATAGAAAATCATGAAGACATCAACAAATTTCTAGAGACATATGACCTACCCAAATTGAATCTGGAGGACATAGAAAATTTAAACAAATCAGTCTTAAGCAATGAAATTGAAGACACTATCAAAATACTACAAACAAAGAAAAGCCCAGGACCAGATGGGTTCTCATCTGAGTTCTACAGGACCTTCAAAGAAGAACTTACACCAATACTTCTCAAATTATTGCATAAAATAGAAAAGGAGGAAATCTTTCCAAACTCATTCTATGAAGCTAATATCACCCTGATACCAAACCAGTCAAAGACACATCAAGGAAAGAAAACTTTTGACCAATTTCCCTGGTGAACATGGATGGGAAAACCCTTATTAAAATACTGACATGAAAACCAGTGGAACAGATTAGAGACACAGAATCAAACCCACATAAATACAGTTACCTCATACTAGACAAAGGTGCCATAAATATACATTGGAGAAAAGACAGACTTTTCAGCAAATGGTGCTGAGAAAACTGGAAATCTATATGTAGTAGGATGAAATCAAACTTCTATCTCTCTCCTGCACAAAACTCTACTCAGAGTGGGTCAAGGACTTAGACCAGAGATTAGAATATTTCATCCATCAATAACCGAATACACTTTCTTCTAAGCAGTACATGGATCTTCCTCTAAAATAGACTATATCCTAGGCCACAGAACAACATTAGACCAGAGATTCCGTGCCTACTAAAACAAAAAGTAGACCCATCTCTCCACTGTGTTAGCTTAGGAAACAACTTCCTCAATAAGACTTCTAAAGCACAAGAATAAAATCAAGAATAAATAAATGGGATAGTATCAAACTAAAAAGCTTCTTTACTACAGAGGAAACAATCAAGAATATGAAGAGAGAGCCCACCAAATTGGAGAAAATCTTCACCACCAGCACCCTGGACAGAGCATTAATCTCCAGGATATTTGAAGAACTCAAAAAACTTAACTCCAAAAATAAATAAATAAATAAATAACAAATGAGTAAATAAAACCCAATCAATAAAAGGGCTAAGGAACTGAACAGGCACTTTACAGAAGAAAAAATGCAAATGGTCAATGAATATATGAAAAAATATTCAACATCTCTAAAAAAGGAATGCAAATCAAAACTACACTGAGATTTCATCTTACCCCACTTAGAATGGCAATTATTAAGAATACAAACAACAATAAATGTTGGCAAGGATGTGGGGAAAGAAATTCACTTATATATTACTGGAGGGACTGCAAATTGGTGCAACCACTATGGAAAGCAGTATGGAAATTCCTCAGAAAATTTGCAATGGAACCACCATTTGACAAAGTTATCTCACTCTTCAGTTTATACCCAAAAGACTAAAAAGCAGCATACTGTGGTGACACAGCCACTTCAATGTTTATAGCAGCTCAATTCACAATAACCAAGCTATGGAACTAACGTAGATGCCCTACAACAGATGAATGTATACAGAAAATGTGTATATATACACAAAGGAATATCACTCAGCCATAAATAAGAATGAAATTATGACATCATCCAGTAAATGGATAGAACTGGAGAATATCTTGGTAAGTGAAATAAGCCAGTCCCAAAGGCAGAATATTCTGTCTGACATATGGATGCTAACCCACAACAAGGGCAGGGAAGATTAGTAGTTTATTGGAAAATACAAAGGGGAATGAAGGGAAGTGAGGGGGAACCATAACAGGAAAAACAGTAGAATGAATCAGACATAGGTTTCCTATCCCTATATGTAAATACAAGACCAATGTAATTCCATGTCATGTACAACCACAATATTGGGATACTAACTGGAACAAGTTATACTTATTCTATGTATGTATAATGTTTAAATCTACTGTCATGTAAAAATAATAAATATTGGTAAAAAAAAGTTTTAGCTTAATGGATATTGAATAATATAAATTAAATAATCTAATATATAATTTCACAGGGCTTCTCTCTTCTCTTTGGTTTCTTTTCATTCTTCCTGGTTGATGTTATGAAGGCATACAGCTTCCCTTCAAATATATTCTCTTCTCTTCTAGAAGGAGCACTTTCGAAATCAGTCACTGGCATTTCCGGATCTTTCTGTGGATGTCCACTCATTCTTTCTCTGCTTCCCCATGTACTCATTACCTGCTTAATTTCAATTCTGCTTACAGAAATTCCAACTGATAAAAAAAGCATTCTCACTCTGAAAGTATTTTTTCATAATCTCTGATATCTAATCACTATTTTTTTCAGTAGTAGATATGAAACACATATTTTATTTCCAAGTACCAGTGATCATTTGACCATAATCTAAAATTCTACAGGAAACTCCAAGAGTGCCAAAGTTACAATATATATTGCAACTAGACTTACAGAAGTTACAAGTACATCTCATTTTCACAGCAATTGAAGGTATGGCCACGATGTTATATTTGGTGACCAAGCCTTCTTTGGGAGCTCATAAGCTTAATCTATTTCATGGCTTACATTTTGGGACAAAGAAAAAAATTAGAAGTGGTGAAAATTGGATATAAGCTTTTGTGTAATCCTCTACCACATCTTTATCATCTTTAAAAAATTTTATTATTTTTTTTCAGTTAAACATGACAGTAGACATATTATACATACATGGAGTATAACTTCCCATTCTTGTGCTTGTACATGATGCAGAGTTTCACTGATTGTTTGTGTATTAACATATGAACACAGGAAAGTTATGTCCAATTCCTTTTACTGTCTTTCCTATTCCTATCTCCCCTCTCATCCCCTCATTCCCCTTTGTCTTTTCCAATGAACTTCTATTCTTCCCTCCCTACCCTTTATTTGTGTTAGCATCCATATATCAGAGAGAACATCGTGCCTTTGGTTTTTTGGGACTGGCTTATTTCACTTAGCATGATATTCTCCAGTTCCATCCATTTACCAGCAAATGCCAAACTTCATTCTTCTTTATGGCTGAGTAATATACCATTATGTGTATATACCATATATTCTTTATCCATTCATCTCTTGAAGGTTACTTGGGTTGGTTTCATACCTTCAGTATTATGAATTGAGCTGCTATAAATGTTAATGTGGCCACATCTCTATAGTAAGCTGATTTTAAGTACTTGGGGTATATCAAGGAGTGGGACAACTGAGTCAAATGGTGTTTCCATTCCAAATTTTCTGAGGATTATCCATATTTCTTTTTAGAATGGTTGCACCAGTTTGCAGTCCCACCAGCAATATATGAAAAATAACTACTTCTTCTTACCTTAAATTAGATTCTGAGAGAGGTGAAGTGAAGGAAGAATAAGATCATGCTAGCTAAATTCAATGAGTCCTTTCAGTGGGACACCAATTGACAGTTATCAAAAAAAAATGAGGAGATGAAGGGTATATTTTGACAGCAGTATAGATATCAATAAACTCTATTAAAACTTGATAAAAATCCCTTACATTCCATGGGCATAGATTTATTGATTAGGTACAGAGGGAGCATGGTTCTTCAAAGCCTGAATTTTGAAGCAAGCTGCCAGGTTTGAGCAGAAGTTATTTAATATTTCTGTGCCTTTGTTTTCATGTGTCTAGGATGGAAAAACTGAGACCACTTACCTCACAGAGTTATTGAAAGAGTTAAATGACTTATTATGTTAAGCACTTAGAAGAAACGTTGTCCTCGTTATATGATATTGTTATATGTCATTGTTATATGATGAAAATTTAGGTCTAAAAATTCATGGTTTTCAAATTACTCTAAGCTATGTGACCTTGGTTCAAATGAAATGCTATGCAGATGTCTAAATAATAAAACAGATGAAATTAAATGTTTTCATCTCTAATCTCTAATTCTACAGCAACAGAGGATTGGCAAATATTACTTTCCATCTTTCCAACTCTTCCCAGGTGACCCCTTGTACAACATCAAAAAACCACAAAACTATGCAGCACAGTTTAAAATACTAATGAGCCCTTCCAAAGCTGTCATAGTTTGTGTACCTGTTGGGAGTTGTGGCTAGAAATAGAAATCTGACAACCATGGTTTAAACACGTAAAGATTCATTCTCTCACCTAGAAGTCCGGTAGCAGTGGGCACCTACAGCTCTGTGGCAGCTGTCCAGTCCTGTGTGGTTACACTGTCTGTCCTGGAGCTCAGTCATCAGAGTCACGACCCAGACAGAGGACAATATGATGGAGAAATGAGAAGAAAGAGCTTTCTAATGAATCTTGCCCAGTACTTTCTATTAACATTGCAACATTCATCCCTAGATAACAAAGAGCCTAGAAAATATGACCTTTTAGTTGGACATGTTTCTACCTGGAATTATGTAAGGATTCTATTACTATTGAAGAAAAGCATGTAATATACAAAGGAATGCCTGTCTATGTAATAATTCAAAAATACTGTGTTTTATGATTAAAAGGATATTTTTAAAATATATTCTTTAGTTGTGGATGGATACAATACCTCTATTTTATTTATATGGTGTTGAGGATTGAACTCAGGGCCTCACACATGCTAGGCGAGAGCTCTACCACTGAGCCACACCCCAGCCCTGATTAAAAGGATATTAAGGCTACCATTTAGATCAAGGAATAGGGGAAAGAACAGTACATCAAGTAAAAGATGACTCTTTAAATTGGCTTTTAATCACCCTTAATTTTTACATGACTTCCATAAAAGTACATTAATTCCTCTTGATAAAAATAATTCTCAATTGAAGTCTCATTTTCCTCATGGCCCCAGGAGTAAAAAGTTAATTATATGTCTATACATACAAAATGAGGGTTAATTTGTAGATGAACATTATAAAAATCAGATTATTATAAAATTGTACATAGATATTATAAAATAGATAACACCTACATTAAGTATAGACTACGTCCTACATTAAGTATAGCATGCATTTGGTTTACTACAGATATCTCTCTACTCCCCCCTTTATTAATCTGAGCCTCAATTTCTTCATTTACATTATGAGTTATTTAAGGCAAATAATATCTAGGATTTCTTAAGACTCGAATATCTATAAGGTAATAAGAAAATTCTAGAAATTCAAAGCATTTCATCGAAGAGCTTCAGATGTCTTTAAAATTAGGCATTAAACAGGTGACTTCAGGAATCTAAGCTTTTACTTAAAAAAAAAAGTAGGCTAGAATTACTATCAGGGAATGGCAAGAACTAATCAGTCCCCAAATGTAAACTTTTGGGAGTATATTTTGCCTAATGCCAAGCTAAATTTATAGAACCAGAATGGAGAGGAAAAAATCTTTTTACCCTCGCACAATTCATTTCACTTAATTCAGCTAGGTAGAAATTTTCAAGTATTTAGATTCCTTGAGTCCCTGCTATTTACAAGACTACTACAATTTGCAGGACTCTATGGGAAATGCATATTAAGATAGAAGATGAAGATTCTGTTTCTGTCATGAAGCACAGCAAGCAAGGGAGCATTAGGTCAACAGATATTCACTTAGCTTTTACCACATGCGCAGTCCCATCGAAGAATTTGTTATTAAATGTTGATTCAGACTCAAGATTGATATCAAAACAATCATCAAAAGTCATGCTCAGGACCCATATTCCTCACAGACACCATGTTACATTGCTACTCTAAACCCATGCTAAAACATCACCTACCATTATCTGTCTTCTTGTTCTACAGGTCTTTTCCATATTCAAACCTAACTTAGTGTCTTTAAAGAAACCTCCATTGCTGGGCAGAACCGATCCTCAGAGAGTGTTCATAGGCTGTTCATTGTTCTTACAAATGCCTGGAAGCAAAAGATCTTGTTCAATAAATTTCTCTTTAGAACACCTATAAAAAAACAAAAAGGAAAAGAAAAAAAGAAACCCTAGAATTTTTAGGAAAGTCAAACTGGAAGAAAAAAAAGCTTGCCTTAACCTTGAAGAAAACACATGAACAAGGTCAAATTTCAGTTTTAAAAAAAGCAAAATGAGAATTGAAACATTTACCAAACTCAATTCTCCAACACAAGAGATGGCAGACACGGTTTCTGTGTTATGCTGAACTTAATTTTTCTTATCATCTACTTTCTAAAGCATCCTCTCTTCATTCTTTTCTCAATTTTGCCTTAGATTTCTAGTTTTGAGTATCTATGAAGTAGAACACAACTGGAGCTGCCAGACACAGCAGAGTCCATCTCAGATTTTGTACTGAATCCTATCCCATGTATAATACCTATAGGAGGCCTGGGAAATACCTTTATCATTGTCCTTTGACTTTTACATGTATTTTGTACTTTAAAATAAATATTGAACCTCTGGCCAAGTTTAGGATACATTTGTTTGTTAATTATTATAGGAACTATGTAAGGATGTGATTTATTGCTAGTAAAAGGAAACAGCTAGAAGAAAGGAGGAATTGCCCTTATTCCAGAATTTAAAAATCATCACAAAGAAAATGACTTGCTATCACTTGTTCATACACTTAAAAATCTAAAGGCCCAAGAGCTGCCCGGCTACCAACATCTTAGATTCCAGCCGTACAAAACTGAGGAGGGTGAGTCTGTAGCAGAAACATATCAGTGCATGTTTCTATCCAGAAACAGAAAGCCTGAGAGCTCAGAACTAGTTTTTATTAAAGTTTTAATTTTAGAATTATGTTCTCATCTAGAGTTAGAAGAAAAAAGTGAATTCTCTTAGACGCCAAAGAAATCACTCAAAAGGAAGCAGTTAGCAATTCAGCAATGAGTATTGGAGCTAAAACTCTGCATGTAGTAAATGGGTTGACAATGTAATACTGTTAAGTGAAAGCTGAGATGCTACTGAATACCACTGAAATCAGCCTTAAAATGTAGGTGGTAAGGTGACTGAGAGAGGACTTTGAAGACTTTAATAACCAACTGGTTTAATGACCAATTACATTTTGAAGAATAAAATCATGTATGTAGAGTAAGTTATATTATATGGCTGTATAATAATACATAGCGTAAACATGTTTCAATATAAAGCTTGTAATTTGATTTATAAAATGGTGAGGATTATGGCCCCTATAGTTAGTATTATATGCAGGATTTCACTCTTTCTCCTGAGACTATGATTAAATATAATGAGACTATTTGGAACCAATAAAGTAGAGCCAATAGAAAAGCCTAGATTCAGTGAAGAAAACAAAATGGAAAACCTGAATAAAAAGACTAGGATACTGCAAGCCAGCATGGGAGGACTCTCTGCACTTCCAGCTAATTGAGTGAAAGTAGGAAAAGAAAACCAGCATAAAAAATGCCTTCTTGTTTAAGCTTTCTGTGTGGGAGATTAAAAACCCCTGCAGTTGTTCTTTTGTTTTTGTTTTTTTTTTACTTTTTTTTTTTTTTAAAAAAAAAGGTGTTCTAATTTGTTACACATAACAGTAGAATGCATTTTCATACATTGCACACAAATGGAGCACAACTTCTTATTCATCTGGCTAAACCTGGTGCAGAGTCACACCAATAGTGTAATCATACATGTATATAGGGTAATAATGTCTATCTCATTCCACTGTCCTTCCCACCTCCACACCCCCTCCCCTCACTCCCTTCTGCACAATCCAAAATTCCTTCATTCTTCCCTACCCCCTACCCCCATTATGGATCTGCATTCACTGATCAGAGAAAACATTCAGCCTTTGGTTTTTGGGGATTGGCTTATTTCACTTACATGATATGCTCCAGCTCTATCCACTTACCAGCAAAGGCCATACTTTCATTCTTCTTTAAGGCTGAGTAATATTCCATTATGTATACGTACCACATTTTCTTTATCTGTTCATCTGTTGAAGGACATCAAGGTTGGTTCCATAGTTTAGCTATTATAAATTGAGCTGCTACAAACATTGATGTGGCTGCATCACTATCGCATGGCTGATTTTAAGACCTTTGGGTATAAACTGAGGAGTGGGCTAACTCGGTCAAATGGTGGTTCCATTCCAAGTTTTCTAAGGAATCTCCATAACACTTTTCCATTTCGGTTGCAACAATCGAAAATCCCACCAGAAATATATGAGTGTACCATTTTCCCACATCCTCACCAACACTTATTATTGCTTGTATTCTTGGTAATTGCCATTCTGACTGGAGTAAGATGAAATCCTAGAGTAGTTTTGATTTACATTTCTCTAATTGCTAGAGATGGTGAACATTTTTTCATATGTGTGTTGATTATATTTCTTCTTCTGTGAAGTGTCTGTTCAGTTTCTTAGCCCATTTTTTTTTGATTGGGTTATTTGGTTTTTTGGTGTCAAGTTTTTTGAATTCTTCATATATCCTACAGATTAATGCTTTATCTGAGGTGCATATGTTAAAGATTTTCTCCTATTCTGTAGGCTCTCTCTTCACATTTTGTTTGTTTCTTTTGCTGAGAAGAAACATTTTAGTTTGAATAGAATTTGAATTTGATTCTTGATTTAACTTCTTGTGCTTTAGGAGTCTTGTTGAGGAAGTCAGGTCCTAGGCCAACATGACGAAGATTGCTAAGGATTGCCTTGGCAATACTGAGTATCTTATTTTTCCAAATTAATTTCATGATTGCATGAAAATGTCATTGAAATTTTAATAGGAATTGTGTTCTATCTGTATAACACTTTTGATAGTGGCCATTTTGACAATATTAATTCTGCCTATCCAAGAGCATGGAGATCTTTCCATCTGCTAAGGTCTTCTTCAATTTCTTTCTTTAGTGTTCTGTAGTTTTCATTTTAAAAGTCTTTACCTCTTTTGTTACATTGATTCCCAAGGTTTTTTTTTTTTAAGCTATTATGAATGAGG
This sequence comes from Glaucomys volans, assembly GCA_020662805.1. Lineage (NCBI taxonomy): Eukaryota > Metazoa > Chordata > Mammalia > Rodentia > Sciuridae > Glaucomys > Glaucomys volans. The sequence goes on from JAJEJO010053453.1 coordinate 13,710, forward strand.
TAGTTTTCTTAATATCTCTTGCAGTGAATTCATTGCTTATGTATAGAAATGCATTTGATTTATGGTTATTGATTTTATACCTTGCTACTTTGCTGAATTCATTTATGAGTTCTAGAACTTTTCTATTGGAATTTTTTTGGATCTTCTAAATATTGAGTCATGTCATGGGGGAATAGTGATAGTTTGAGTTCTTTTCTTATTTGTATCCGTTTAATTTCTTTCATCTGTCTGATTACTCTGGTTAAAATTCCAAGGATTATGTTGAACAGAAGTCACGAAAGAGGGCATCCTTGTCTCATTCCAGTTTTTAGGGGAAATGGTTTCAATTTTTATTCATTTAGAATGATGTTGGCCTTGGGCTTAACATAGATAGTTTATGCAATTTTGAGGTATGTTCCTACTAACCCAAGTTTTTCCAGTGTTTTGAACATGAAGAGGTGCTGTATTTTGTCAAATGCTTTTTCTGCATGTATTGAGATGATTATATGATTCTTGTCTTTAAGTATATTGATGTGATGAATTACATTTATTGACTTCCATATGTTGAACCAATCTTGCATCCCTGGGATGACACCCACTTGATTGTGGTGTGCTTTTTTAAATATGCTTTTATATGCAATTTGTCAGAATTTTATTAAGAATTTTTCCATCTATGTTCATCAGGGATATTTTCTGAGGTTTTCTTTCCTTGGTGTGTCTGTCTGGTTTGGGTGTCAGGGTGATACTAGCCTCATAGAATGAGTTTGGAAGGGTTCCCTCCTTTTCTATTTCATGGAATAATTTAAGGAGTATTCATATTAATTCTTTGAATGCCTTGTAGAACTTGGCTGAGAATCCATCTGGTCCAGGGCTTTTCTTGATTAGTAGGCTTTTGATGGCATCCTCCATCTCATTGCTTGAAATTGACTTATTTAAATTGTCTGTGTCCTCCTGATTCAGTTTGGCTAGGTCATACATCTCTAGAAATTTTTCAATGTCTTTGAGATTTTCTACTTTATTTGAGTATAAATTTTCAAAATATTTTCTATAGTTTCCATCTTGATATTTCCTTTTTCATTATGAATTTTAGAAATTTGAGTTTTTTTCTCTCTTTCTCTTCGTTAATGTAGTTAAAGGTTTATCAATTTTATTTATTTTTTCAAAGACCCAACTTTTTGTTTTGTCAGTTTTTTCAATTGTTTCTTTACTTTCAATTTCATTGATTTCAGCTCTGATTTTTATTACTGCCTGTCTTCTGCTTTTGGTGTTGATTTGTTTTTCTTTATCTAAGACTTCAAGACATAATGTTAGGTCATTTATTTGTTGACTTTTTATTCTTTTAAGGTATGAGCTCAAATCAATGAACTTTCCTCTTAGCACTGCTTTCATAATGTCCCAGAGATGTTGTATCAGTGTTCTCCTTTACCTCTAGGAATTTTTTAATTTCCTCCCTGATTTCTTCTGTTATTCATTCATCATTCAACATCATGTTATTTAGTCTCCAGGTGTTGGAATAGCTTCTATTTTTTATTTTCTCATTCATTTCTAGTTCCATTTCATTATGATCTGGTACAACACAGGGTAGTATTTCTCTCTTTTTTTTTGTATTTGCTGAGAGTTGCTTCATGGCATAACATATGGTCTATTTTAGAGAAGGGTCCATATGATGCTGAGAAAAAAGTGTATTTGCTTGAAATGGATGAAATACTACACATACGTCCATTAAGTCTAAATTATTGATTGTATTATTTAATTCTATAGTTTCTTTGTTACATCTTTCTTTGGAAGATTCACCCAGTTTTATTGTGTGGTGGTGTATTTGATACTTGAAATTGAGAAGGATTTGTTTGATGTACATAGATGCTCCATTTTGGGGGGCATATATGTTTATGATTGTTATGTCTTATTGATGTATGATCCCTTAAGCAGTGTGGAATGTCCTTCTTTATCCATTCTGACTAACTTTGGCTTGAAGTCCACTGTATATGATATAGGATGGAAACCCCTGCTCATTTATGCAGTCCATATGCTTTTTCCCAGTGTTTCCCCTTCAGTCTGTGGATATCTTCTCCTAGGAGGTGAGTCTCTTGAAGAGAGGATATTATTGGGTCTTTTTTAAAAATCTAATCTCCAGTCTCTGTCTTTTGAGTGATGAGTTTAGGCCATTAACATTCAGGGTTATTATTGAGATATGATTTGTATTCTCAATTTGGTTTATTTTTGTTTTTTAACTTGACTTTGATTGCCTTTTCATTTAGTGTAGTTTCTCCCTCTGCTGGGTTTTTTTTTTTTTTTTTGTTTTTTTGTTTGTTTGTTTTTTATTTCCTTCTTGTGGAATATTTTGCTGAGAATGTTCTGTAGTATAGGCTTTCTAGTTGTGAATTCTTTTAACTTTTCTTTATCATGGAAGGTTTTTATTTCATCTTCAAATCTGAAGCTTAGTTTTGTTGGATATAAAATTCTCAGTTAGCATTTTCTTCAGACCTTGATATATGTTATTCCAGGACCTCCTGGCTTTGAGGTTCTGGGTGGAGAAATCATATGAGATCTGAATTTATTTTCCCCTATATGTAATTTTTTTTCTCTCACATCCTTTATCCTTATTCTATATGTTAGTATTCTCATTATAATGTGACTTGGTATGGGTCTGCTGTAACTTTGTACATTTTGAGGTCCTATAAGCCTCTTGTAATTGATTTTCCATTTCATTCTTTAGATTTGGGAAATTCTCTGATATTATGTCATTGAAAAGATTATGCATTCCTTTGGTTTGTATCTCTGTGTCTTTGTCTATTACAATAAGTCTTAAATTTGATCTTTTCATGTTATCCCATATTTCTTGGAAATTCTGTTCATGGTTTCTTACCATCTTCTCTGTGTGGTCAACTTTATTATCAGGAGTATATATTTTGTCTTCATTGCCTGAGGTTCTGTCTTCCAAGTGATTTAGTCTTTTGGAGATAATTTCCATCAGATTTTTAATTTGGTTTATTGTTTCCTTCATTTCAAGACTTTCTGCTTTGATTCCTTTTTATCATCTCTGCCTCTTTATTGAAGTGATCTTTCACTTCCTTTATTTTCTCTCTGATACATCCTTTATTTTGAAGATCAGTCTAACTCTGTACCTTCTAAACACCTTCTCTGACATTTCTTCTACTGTGTAATCTATGGATTCTATTGTTGGAACATCTTGGTTTGTTTGAGGTGTTTTGTTCCCTTGTTTTTTCATATTGTTTGTGTGTCTTCACATCTAGCAGTATGGATCTCAGGCAGTGCAGTTTCTACCCTGTGGTATTATAGTGTCCCTGAAGGCATCCAGTACCTCACCTTTAAGGGGGAGACCAGTATTAACAGCACCCAGTGCAAACAATACACAACCTTAAATCAAAAACTCTATTATGGCATCTACAGTTTTGTTGCAATAAACAGAAATGATGTGTTCAATTATTGTCTATCATATAAACAGTAAGTTTGCTAAAAGGGTTTACTGTTTCAAATGATGGACAAAGATGGAAAAGAAGCAGTGTAGTATGCAATGTTTAAAAGGGAGAGAGAGAGAAGATAAAGGTAAAAATTTATAGTAAGAGCAAAAGAGGAATTTATAGAGGTTGGCTCTTATATGAGAGAAGTGAGAAAGAGAATCCAGGGAGACAGATAAGTGAGAGAAATATATATGCAGTCTTCTTAAAAAGTAAAATGTAAGAATACACCATAAAAAATGTAATATACTATTCAGAAATCTCATTTCTCAATGAATTGATGCATGAAAAATATTTGGTTTCAAAGATGGTAGAGATGTGAGAGAAAGAGGGCAAAAAAAAGGGAAAGTATCAATGGAAAATTGAATGATTGCTTCCATTGACTTTCAAAATTTTTCTCAGCTTCTCTATTCTGCTGATAGGTGGGATTGTCTGAAGTTCAATGGTAGCTCCAGTCTGGTGGGCGCTGGTCTGGTTGGCTAGGCAAGTTGATGGCAAGATGCCCTCACACCTTCTTCCAGTTTTCCCACCCATTGTAGCCAGCCCTTTCCAGCCTCTCACACTTCAGGACTCACTGAGCTGGAGAGAGCACAGTTTTCTCCAGTTTCTCCAACTTGTGCTCCCCCTGGAAACTGTCCCCAGTCTCTGGCTTTCCACAGGTTTGCCAAGCACAAACTGGCCCACACAGACCCAGCTGCAATCAGAAGGATCTGGGCTTCAGATTCCCCAGGCTCTGCCTTGCTGCAGTCCCAAGACCTCAATGCCATTCTAACTTGCAGAGAGACCACCAGGGGTGTGCTCACACAAAGGAGTGACCCTGAAAAGAGGCAAGCAGATGGTAGCCACTAGCACATCCAATAGGAAGACCTCAGGTGCAACCAGACCTGCAGGTACACCAACAATATATCTCCAGGCCCTGGTTTGTGTCACATACTGAGGAGGCCACAACCCAAAATGGAAGCCATGGCCATGGCAAACCTGCATGACCCTTAGCCCTGGACTCCCAGGCCCTGGCCAGTGCCCCAAGATGGTGGTGGCCATGTGCAACCAAGACTGTGGGTACCCTGACAATGGACTTCCAGGCAGCAGCAGGTGATCTGCAGTTGGTCTGCAGGCGATTTGTGGGCAAGCAGCAGGTGGACATCCAGTGGCGAATGATGAGTAGGCAAAAGGTGGGCAAATGGCAGGTGATTGGAAGCAGTCAGCAAGTGACAAAGGTGGACAATATGCTGGCGAAAGGCAGGCAATGGGAGTGAATGAACTGGGTGGGGGACAAAGAGCAGAGGATCAGTGTGCAGCTATGACTGCCTCACAAAGACACTGTATTTCCTCTGCTTGAACCCAGAGTCAAGGAGCCATAGGAATGCAGCCTCCCTCTAGTTTGCCATCTTGGATCCTGTTTTGCTTTACTTTTGTGTTTATGTGTATCCAAGACCTGATGGCCATATATCCCTAGGTATGTAGGCATCTGTGCCATGCATCAGTCTGGCCACAGGAGTGAAACTGTGGTATGGACCTATGGAAAACTCTGGGTGGTAATGAGAGGTATGACTGTTGGTCTATTGGTCCATAGAGTAGAAAAAGGTGAAGAGTGCTTTCTTTTGAAATTGATGGTTTGAATTGTGTGACAAGGAGCAAGGTTGTCAAGGCATAGAATTAGGACCTGTCTGGGTGAGGTGGAAAGCTAGTGCCTGCAACATCCCATCCCAACACAGTTCACACAAATCTGGCTACCTCCCCTGTGCCCATAGGTGCTTGAAGCATCTGCAAACATGACCTGGGCACTTCTAAACACCTCCTCTATCAAAGCACATGGAATAAGTTTTTTAGAATGGGGAGACAGGCAGGCCAGATGGGTATACAATTTCCATGGGTGATAGGTTTGGACAAAAGAGGTCTGTGACTCCTACCATAGTCACATTCCCAGTCCCAGGTGCAAACTACAGAGCTGTTGAGGGTGAAAATAGCTCTGCTGCAGTACTCACTGGCAGGCAAAGTGGGGCAGAATTCAGCCTACAAATTCTACTAACACGTGTGACCTGCATGAGTTGGAACTGAGAACAGTCTGAATGGTAATTATGTCCCGCAAACCTATTTATAACTGGTGTACCCTAAAACTGAAGCCTGGGTAGGTAGTATCTCCATTTTGATCACTTTAAAAAGGAAAAACCTCAATTGTTTCATTACTGGTATTATCTTCTTATAACTGTTGCTTTGTTGTTAGCGTTAAGGGCTTTTGCTTTGTTTCCCCTCATTGATTGTTATTTTCATATTTTTGTCTAATTTTATGTATTTTTTTAGTTAGTTGAATTTTTCTCAATCTCTCTGTTTATCTTTGTCCTTATATTAAATTTTATTTTTTCTTTCCTTTTTCCCACATTTCTTCTCTTTTTCCTACCCGACTTTTCTCATCTTTTGAAAGAAAGACATTAACAACATCTTTCCCCTTTGGTCAGTAAAGATACAGAGAGTATATTTAAATAAGGTTTTTTTAATTATTATATGCTGATATATAGTTTGCTCTTTAAATACTGCTGTTACTGGTTGTTATTATTCCCTCCTAAAGTAATACTGATGGCTGAACCTAGGATCTCGATTATGCCAAGAGGGTGTCTTAATGCTAAAATAGATCCCCCAGTCCAGGGCACCTTGTAGAGATAATTACTTACCAAATAAACACCATAGTGGGGAAGAAATCCAACCCAACTGATGAGTAAACCTCAACATAGAATAAGAGTAAATAAGTCAACAATTGTTTGCACTCTTGATGATAGCTATTCTAATGGGAGTAAGATAAAATCTTAGAGTTGTTTTAATCTGCATTTCTCTAATTACTAGAGATGTTGAACATTTTTTCATATATTTATTGATCACCTATATATCTTCTTCTGTAAAGTGTCTGTCCAGATCCTTAGCCCATTTATTGATTGGGTTCTTTATATTTTTGGTGTAAAGTTTTGTAAGTTCTTTATAAATTTTGGAGATTAGTGCTCTATCTGAAGTTGCAGCCATAAAGAAGAATAATATTATGATATTTGCAGATAAATGGATGGAATTGGAGACTGTCATGCTAAGTGAAATAAATCAATCCCAAAAAATCAAAGGCTGTATGTTTTCCCTGATAAGTGGATGATGATATATAATCAGGTTGCAGGGGTGTGGGCTGAGAGAAGAATGGAGGAACTTTAGATTACAAAGAGGGAAATGAGAGAGAGGAGGGGGCAGGGGTATGAGAAATGGTGGAATGAGACAGACATCATTACCCTATATACATGTATGATGACATGAATGGTATGAATCTACATCATGCACAACCATAGAAATGAAAAGTTGTACCCTATTTGTGTACAATGAATCAAAATGAAGTCTGTAAAACTTTAAAAATAAATAAATAAATGAATAATTTTTTTTAAAAAGCCAATAATTCATGCCTAAAAGTTCATAAACTCCCCAATAAATAAAGCCATAGGTGTAAAAGTAGATGAAATGTGAGAAAAAAATAAAAATTGATTGTTAAAATGATGAATGAACTCAGGTGATACAAATAAAAAGCTGAATACATTAAGGAAAACAATACAAGATATGAATGAAAAATTCAATAAAAAGAGATTCTGAAAAACAACCACAGAACTTTTGGAAATGAAGAGTCCAATTTGTCCAATGAAAAACTCAGTTGAGAGTCTTACCAATAGATGAGATCAAACAGAGGACAGAATTTCAGGACTTAAAAACAGGTGATTATACTTGAATATTCAGACAGTAATTAAAAAATAAGAAACTAGATCAGAATATGCAAGAACTCTATGAACATTATGACAACTAAAGTAACACAAATCTTAAGAAAGGAGAAGAGTACAAGCTAATGGCATAAATACCCTATTCAATAAAATACTAGCAGAAAATGTATCAAACCTTAAGATTAAGATAGACATTCAGATACTGAAAAGTACTTAGAGCCCCACCTGTAATCCCAGAGGCTGGGGAGGCTAAGGCAGGAGAATTGCAAGTTCAAAGCCAGCCTCAGCAAAAGTGAGGTGCTAAGCAACTCAGTGAGACCTTGTCTCTAAATAAAATATAAAAATAGGGCTGGGGATATGGTTCAGTGGTCAAGTGCTTCTGAGTTCAATACCAGGTACACATCCTGTCCCCCAAAATAGAAATTCCTAAGAGGTGAAAGACCTCTGGAATAAAAATTATAGAACACGGAAGAAAGAGATTTAGAAAACATTAAAAAGAAAGACCTCCCATATTCCTGCAAAGGCAGAATTAATATTGTTAATGTCCTCTCCAAGAGTCAATTCAAAATAGGTCAAAGACACATGGGTACAAGACAAGCTGCAAGTGCTGTTAGAAAACATAGGGGAAACACTCCAACATACAGGCACAAGCAGTGGCTTCCTGAATAGGACTCTTATAGCTCAGGAACAAAATCAAGAATCAAAAACTGGATGGCATCAAATCAACAAGCTTCTGAACAGCAAATGAAACAATTAAGACAGTCTACAGGATAGAAGGAAACCTTTGCCAGCGACTCTTCTAACAGGATTAAAATCCAGATATGCACAATAGCTAACCATGGAACCAACCTAGATGCCCTTCAACAGATGAATGAATAAAGAAAATGTGGTGCACATATATATATATATATAATGGACTATTACTCAGCATTAAAGAAGAATGAAATTCTGGGATTCGCTGGTAAATGGATGGAGTTAGAGAATATCATGCTAAGTGAAATAAGCCAAATCCAAAAAACCAAAGGCCAAATGTTTTCTCTGATATGCGGATGCTAATTCACAATAAGGGGTGGGGGATAGGGAAGAATAGAGTTACTTTATATTAGATAGAGGGGAGTGAATGGAGAGGAAGAGGCATGGGGGAAGGAATGATAGTAGAGTGAAACAGACATTATTACCTCATGCACATGTATGACTGCAAGACCAATGTGATCCTGCAATATGTATAACCAGAAAAATGAGGGATTACACTCTATTTATGTATGATCTATCAAAATGTATAAATGTACTCTACTGTCATGTACAACTAATTAGAACAAATAAAATAAATTTTAAAAAATAAAAGTTAGAAAAGAAAATAAAATCCAGTTACGTAAAAGAACTTCAAAAGCTCTGCACCTGAAAAAACGAACCACTCAATAAATGGGCAAATAAACAAAACAGAAAGTTCTCAAAAGAAGTATAACTGGCCAAAAATTTTATTTTCAAAACGTTCAAAATCTTTGGACATCAAGGAAATGCTAATTAATACTACACTAAGATTCTATCTCATTCCAGTCAGAATGGGAACCATTAAGAACACAAATAATAATAAATTCTGGTGAGGATACAGGGAGAAAGGAACTGTAACACACTGTTGGGGGGGAATGTGCATTTGTAGAGCCACTATGGAAGGAAATATGGAGGGGCCTCAAAAGACTAAGAATGGAATCACCAGGCGACCCATCGATACCACTTCTTTAGTATTTATCCTAAAGAAATAAAGAAAGCATATTATAGAGATACCTACCTAAGTTTGTAGCAGCACAATTCACACTAGCCAAGTTACAGATGAAAAGATGAATGGATAAAAAAAAATACAAATATATGATATTATGTAATATATATTATATATACATGTGATGGAGTTTTATTCAGACATAAAGAAAAATGAAGTTATGCCAATTTGCAGGAAAATGACTGGGTCTGGAGAGCATTGTGTTAAGCAAAGTAAGTCAGTCTCAGACAGGTAAGTGCCATATGTTTTCTCTCATATATGATGAAGCTAGAGAGGGAAAAAAGGATGTCCTGAAAATAAAATGGAGACCATGGGGTAGTAGAAGGAGATAAATAGGAGGGGAGTCTGGAGGGTAAGGGGAGGTATTGGGGAGTAAAATTGATCAAATTATGTCATATGCAAGTATGAATACATCACAATGAAAATTACCATTCTGTATAATTAAAATGCATCAATTAAAGGAAGAACAGAGGGAAAAATTAACAGTTATTCTTTAGATTGGAGATCATATTCCTACATCATTCTAATTCTAAAATACAGGCCCATATAAATGGAAAAATATGTAAATACCTAGGAAAAGGAAAATATGACTTTAACAATATCAGAAGACTACAATGTTACCCACAAGGTCAATCAAGTAGTCCAGAGTAAAATGATGTACCAGAAGCATAACCCAGCAAGCAAAGCACTTGAGGAACGTGCTACATGCTGCTTCTCTAGGAATTGCCAAAGAAGTACTTTGATAGAAGGGTATGACTTCCCAGGTCTACGCTGAAGTCCGGTAAAATCATCCTTCATCCAAGTCACTTCCATTATGATGTGTCTCACCTAATTAGTAAGGTTATTCCCTTTAGAATCCCTAACGAGGATCAAGCTTTCCTTAAACATCTGCTGGAGATAGCAGTGCCTGGAAAAGCACTGATCTTGGAGTTAATCATCTTGGCTTAGAATTCTGTTGGACCTCTATTTACCTTGTGACCTCAGGGAAGGTATTTGTGTAATCTGTGTCACTCTGTGACAATTTAATCGAAAGACAGGAATAATAGCAAGTATTGTCCAGAGCAATTGTTTCTATAAGAACTGATAAGTGCTTTGCAAAAGGGCCCATGAACATCCCTTTTACATTCTCAATTAAAATTCACACAATTCATTTGAAAAAGGAGGATGTATTCATCCATTTTGCATTGATACAATGAAATACCTGAGGCATTTAACTTTATAAAGTGAAAATGCTTATTGAGCTCACAGTTACAGAGGTTAAAGTTCTAAGATCATGCAGCCCATTGGTGCGACCTCTAGTGAGGTTGGCAGAGGGTGAAAAATCATGGCAAAAGCATATGTAGGACCTAACAGTCACAACTTACCTCAAATTGGAAGAAAGAGAGAGAGAGAGAGACAGAGGGAGAGACAGAGAGAGTCTAGATAGTTTCCCACAATTCCTTTAGGGGATACACCCCCAGTAAACCAAGTACTGCTCACAAGGCCCTACCACTTTAAAGGCCCACTGCTAACCTGGGAACCAAGCCTTTAACATAATGATCCCTTGACAGACACTTGTATTATACCTAAACTATACTAGATGGGGAGAATAAAGAGAAGGAGATTCTTCATGTAAGACTATTAATTCAATTGTTAGTTTTCTAAAATCGGACATATATGGACATTATATTCTTGGGATAGAAAAATGTTTTTTTCCACTTGCGTCATAGAATCAGTTTTCTTCCAGGAAAGCCTTTGGTATTAAGCCTGTTATGCTAATTGTAGCTGGAAATATTGGGGAAAGTATGGTTTTAAACCAATCTAACGTACTCAAGTATATGCCTATCATTTTGTTATTCAAGGTTCCAACTTAAAGACTAGTTATAAAAGTGGTTATTTGTAGCAGAATTTTTTCTACAATTCTGGTAGAATAACAATATAACCATTTATATTTAGAAGTGACTATCACACAAAGAATTTAGAATGCTATAAAGATAGTATGTCATCAAATACTCTCCATTTCCTTAGGGTATCCAAAATATCTCTTTTCTCCTAATGAGGGCAAGGAATGCAAGTCTTAAAAACTATTGAAATCAAATAGAATGACAGTAGTAAAGATGATAGTAGAAACTAGAGATTTCATTTTGTGTGTTTGTGTGTGTGTATGTGTGTGTGTGTGTGTGTGTGTGTGAGAGAGAGAGAGAGAGAGAGAAAAGGGCATATCTTTTTTTCTGATGTAACAAATGTAATGTAGAGAAATGCATCAAAAGACCAAAACAGAAGAGCATCAGAAAAGAAACCTAAAGTAATATACAAGGATAATTGGGTTTCCATCAAAACTTAACTGTCTTCTCCGGGCATTTTGTAGGTTTTTAAATCAAGTAACCAAAATAGGGAAGTTGGAGTTTTGAATAAATAAAATAGCCTACAAGATTGTAGGTGTATATATATATACATATATGTATATGTGTAGATGTATATATATATACATATATATATATACACACACACATACACACACATATATATTTGTGTGTGTGTATGTATAATTTGTTTTTTATAACTAGATAGATTGGACTTTAAAATTCCTGCTCTATAAATTTTACTGATTGTATTATGGGTTAAATAAAGTTGCCTTGTTTCTACAATGGATGATGAAAGTCATTTTGTAACATACCTAATATGTTATAGTATACCTACTTATAAGTTGTAACAGGTGCTACACATGGAACTGTGAAAATAAATAGAAAAAAATAGAAATACTATTTTTTTTATATATATAGGCAATGATAACAAAGCCCTTAACAGCTTGGGGGAAAAGTGAGAGACAATCTTCAAAAGAGCAAAATAAAGCGAAGTACAAGCTGATCAGAAAGCACATTGAACCACTGAGAAAGAAGAAAAGCTCTGACCTCAAATGTGTAGGAGGAGAAATAATTCCTCAAGCATGGATCTTAACTACTGAAGTTCAGGAGCCCTAGGCAACTTAGGTATGTGAATGACAGAGCACGCACAGGTCCTTATGTGTCCATAGCCAGTTCTTGAGCATTAAGAAAAAATGGCAGAATAGGAGAGCTAAAATTTACCACTGTAGAGTAATTCTCATATGAAATCATCCAAGGAGGCATTAAACACAGACATCTAAAAACCAGAGGAAAGTGTAAGTAAAGCAGTAAACAGAAAATATCAGAGAAAGAGCAGTAAATTTATTTGTGCCATATGGAAAAAATGGTTTTGTTTGTTAGTAACAGGTGAGCTAGGTTCAACAACAACTTGCTAGAAGGGAATATCTCTGAGATTATAGTAATACTGAAATAAATTTTTAAGACTTTTTGGTATTTATTGTTAGCCACACATGTTGCCCAAGGCCTTGCCTAAATTCACACAATCTGGCTCTGACACCTATGGAATATACACTTCAAAGATTCTCTGTATTGTAAAAATTGAGGATGGGTGATGACATAAGTAAAGCTTTAGCCATCAAGATCCCTCCAGGAAGTAAGTAGCAGAATAGGAGTGATCAAGAACAATTTAATGAAGGGACAATTTACAAGATATAGGAAAGTTTAAAAGAAACCAAGAAGGTGCGGCACAAAGTTCCAGAATTAAAGTGAGTAAAATTATTGCAACCCTTAGAGAAGGAAAGACATGCAAAACTAGCTAGATGCATGCTTGTCAGGCAGAATTTCATTTTAACAGCTATGACCTTTTGTAGAGGAACAAAGTCATTGCAGGACCATATTAAGCAAAGATGGAGGGAAGTGTGAAAAGGGGTACATACGCCAGGGCCTCTTTATTTTCCCATCCTCTGGTTTCCTGCCAAGGCCTCCCTTAGACTGAACCCAGCTGAAAACCAGAGGGAAATGGGCCCATTACCTCAGTCCTTAAAAGGCAGCCTCTAAGTGCACAGAACAAAGCGAGAACAAAAGCATAAAGTGGATCCCAAGCCTCAAATGAGAATATCCAGCACAACCTCAGCCCATTAGAAACCTCCTCAGAGTTGCTTCAGCAGTTTGCTGAAAGTCAAGAGAACATTTGGGCAAAAACAACTCCACTTAGTGTATCATTTCTTTTGTGCATTGGTCATAACAAACCAATATCATGAAAAAGTGGAATTGTCAGTTTGCAAATGTAGAATAGTAAGCACATTAAAAAAAAATGAGAGATCAAATGCTCCAAGAATGAAATAATGATTAAAAAGAATGAGGATTTTACCAGATGGATTGACAATTTCGTTTGCACTACAATCCAAACAATGATATTAAATGCAAATCTAGGGAGGAGAATGTATAACAGTGGTACAGAATAGGCACAGCAAGACTTTAACAAATGACAGCCCTGAATCTGCAGTAACAGAGGACATTACAATAATTCCAATGCTGTTAGAAACCAAACAGTAACAAAAGAACTGTGAGAATATTTTATATCCAATTTAGCCAGATTTAGTGTTTGCAAAGTGATGAGGCTTTGAAATCAGTCTTCAAGAAATAATATCAAAACACTGAGTGAGCACCAGAGAACAGTCTAGAAATCATTGGTGATGAGGTCAGGATGTTAAAATACTGAATCAGTTAACAAAAAGACATTTATAAATATGTAATTCTTATTTTCACAAGTAATTGTTCCTATACCAAAAAATATACATGAAAGTAAGCTTCAGATGATGTGTAGGGTGGAAAGTCGAAGCTGAACCAGTGCAGGTTAATGAATTAATAGTATAGTCACAAGTTAGAGGACACAACATAGCTAGGCTCCTAGCTAATTAAAGCTAGACTGCAAATAAGTTGAGTATATTCCTCAATATTCTGTCTGTAAATTTCTGCAAAGTTCTGTGACTCTTTCAGAAGCTAGTAGCAGAAGTGAATAGGCCATGTTCACAGCCCTTTCAGAGGCTGCAGGACTAGTGGGGGGAAATAGACACATCGACCCTAGACCTTTGCTCCAAAAAGTCCAATTGAATGAGCCTGTGATGGGAAGAGCATGAGAAATGGCCGGAGTTGAGGATCATGAACACCTACATATGATTCTGCCACTGTCAGCTTCCTCTGGTTCCCTGAAATTTAAATTCAAGGGAAACCTTCTGATGAGGAATAAACTTTACTGGAAGCTTTGATAAACAAATACTAGTGCACAACCCTAAAAGTATATCCAAATTCAAGAGGCTTCTTTTGCACAGCCTCAGCAAGCCCAAGCGTTGTTCTTTTAGCTACAATTGATTTTCAGAGGGAGTCAAGGGGGCAGGGCAGTTAGCAACTCCCAAAGGGAAGGCAATCTCCTTGCTTTTTCCTAACACAGCTTCATACCAGACAAAGAGAAGTAAACCAGGAATGTGGGAAAGAACTGTACTGACAGGGTCTCATGACATAAACTCCCTTTTTCCTCATCTTGATAAGGTCAGCTAATATTACATTAAGTGGACAAATATCCCCATTTATGTGATCTATTGCTGGGCAACTAACTACCCTAAACTCTAATGGCTTGAAACACCATAGTCAGTTTCTCTCACAGTTCAGTAGTTAAGACTCAGTGGACAGTTCTCCACTTGATATTGGCTGGGCCTGCAGTCATCTGAGGGCCCAATCAAGCTCAAACACCAAAGATGGGCCACTCATGGCTGGTTCCAATATGGGCAGCGTACAGAAGACCTGCATGCATCCTGTACCCTCTCCATGTGACTCAGGCATCTCACAGCTGGTCAGCATCTGAATTAAAAGAAGAAGCTTTCAGCAAGGCCTAGAACAAGCACAGTATGGCTTCCAGCTCATTTTATTGGTTAAGAAGTTACAGACTTGGCCTTGACTCAGAGGAAATGACAGAAACTGAAATAGAACCCCCAGCTCTCTTTAGTTCACTATGATCCTTGAACATAAAATATTCCCATTAGCTCTTCAAAAAATGAATTAAGGAGACAATGATGAGAGAGTGTTGCAGATAGTACCTTGAGATCTCTCCAGAGGCCAGCATCTTTTTTCTAGGAAACTTGAATAACAATAGGTAATTTTATTTGGCCAATATCGTCAACTGGTAAGGGACTGGGGGACAGCTGCTTAGTTGTTGACTGACTAAATTATAAATCACAATTTGCAAGTGGAATCATACAGGAGAATAAAAAGGAGTCAAAAAGTGGATGCTGAAAATGAGATGAATTCAGGGAAATAAGTTAAAGAAAACTGATTCTAAGTCTGACCTCCCTGGAACCAGAGGGCATGACATCATCCATAAAGTGGGACTCAATTGGGATTCAATAAAAACCCTAGGGAATTAATACAGTATAGTATTATGAAACTGGAATATGAATATGGCCAGTTCAGTTTCTTGTGATTTAAATTGTTGTTCCTGCTGTGCTTCTCTATTTTCTCTGTCCCTTCAACCACACACACATGATTATATTTTAAAAATGATAATAATAAGTGATTTCTAAAAGTAACTGGGAAAATACCCTGTCTAATCAAACTAAACTATATACACAATATTATTACAGAATGGGAAGGAATGGAAACTGAAAGAAGTTGAGGAGACTAGCCAAATGTGTTTTTTTTCCGTTTGAACTAATTTGTTTTGCATTTTAAATTTAAGCTAACTTAAAAACACAAAAACAATTCTTATAATTTCCAACTCACTTAAATTTTGTATATATTGCATCAACCAATTTTAAATGTTTTTTTTTTAATTTTCTACCTTTAAATGTATTTCTATTATTTTTGTCAGACAGATTTTTCTGGGGAAGCCTCCAATTTTATAATGGAGGTCAACAGGAAGATCAGCTTTCATGAGAAGAGGATTGCTTTCTTAGGCAATATTTACTTCACCAAGAGAGGTCCTTCTGTATTCTCCAGCTGACAGTTCAGAGCTAGTAGCTGTTCTTTGTGACTACTTTTCGGCAATTACCTTAACATCAAATATTTGAGATTATTTTATTGGATAGGGAGAGAGAGAAACTGAAGCAAATAATTTCTAATGGCTGAAATAGGAGTAGTCGGGCAAAGTTCCAGAGAGAAGCCAAGACTATAACTGCCCAGTTCCCACTGACATCAGTGTGAGTAATAAAACTAAATCCTCTGGAGATACTTTGAAATTTTAGCCTGCAGTATCTTTGGAAATGTTTCACAGTGAAATTGTATTTCCAATTCCACAGCCAATAGTCCTTCTAACCAACTCCTTCCCCTTCTCCCAAACATGCAATAGCATCTAACTCTGGTCATTTACAGTGATCACTTCAATTTATATTAACTGAGCAGAGGGAAGAGGAAGTCAGGCAGCCACTTCTGATCTGCCAGTTTGAAATAGTGCTGCAGCAGCTCTTTCTTTTGCCCAATTGACAAAGGGATTGTGCAAAGTCTTCACCAAGTTTTCTAGTCCTACCCAAAGAATGTTCAAAAAGGGACTGGGGCTGGGGACATGGCTCCATGGTAGAGTGCTTGCCTAGCATGCATAAGGCCCTGGGCTCAACCCCCTGCCACAGAAATACACACAAAAAAAGTATGCTCGATGAGCAGTGGATTGATTCTTAAAACCTAACCCATGCATCTCACTCTTTCTCCTAGACAAAGGAGGAAGGGAAAAATAGGAGAGGGAAGACATAAACGTGGTTTCTCCCCTCCCCCACACTTTCTCTCTTTATTGGTTTTAACCTTTTCCTAAAGGATCCAAACCACAGCTCCCATAAAAGAATATGTGCTTTTTGTTTATTTAATTTCTTAGTACTTCTTCATGCCTCATCTTCTGATGCAGAGAATTTACCCTATAGGGTGATGATGAGGATTAATAAATATGAAGTGATTAGAAGTGTGCCTAACACATATCAAGCATTCAATCTATGTTATCTGCCATTATAAACCTTTACATGGGATTTGGATTAATGTGAAGCATAGTCCTCTCCTGAACTGATCATTTATACCATACTCTCTCTCTCACCCACCCGATTTATATACATGTAAAAACATTCAGTTCTTCTGTAGAAGAAATATATCTATATCACACGTCTGTATTCAGATACCTATTTATACATTTCCCAAAATAATAATTCTTTACTGTGCATTGTATTCAGATGACATTTGTTTTATTTGACTAAATAGTACTCTTAGTCCCAATGTGACAAACTCATTTCATGGTTTACACATTCTCATCATTCTGCCTTAACATTCTATTTCCTTTTTTGTGTAGTTCAAACAGATCCTGAAGTGACCAGTCTGTATGGATACAGCTTTGCAATCTTGCATCACATACTAACACACAGTGGTAACAAAGCCCAGGAGAATAAGCAATAGTTGTAGGCTCAAAATACCTTAAAAGAGAATTATAATTAAGTCCACAGAATATTATTTTAAATGATGATAACATATCAAAGAGGTATTTTGTTAAAATTTTTCCATCAAATGAATAAATTCTGTGGGGATATGGGTTTTAAGTGTTTGGGAATAGACAAATTTGAATCAACAGAAGCATGGAATAACAAAAAAGTCTTTAAAAGTAGACTAATACCTGACACCACTATTGTTTGCTAATTTTAATATTCCATCACCTAAGTTTATTTCTGTTAAGAAAGAAAGCAAACTGGTGCATCTCTCATCATCATTTCAATGTCATTCATTCATTCCCTCAGTGAGAGCTGTTCAGTGTTTTCTATGCACAAGGTTTTTTGCTTGAGGCCACACCAGATACAAAGATAAATCATGCTTACCCTGCAAAGGTCTTTGTGTTATTCATTTATTCATTTCAATGTTTTAACTAATAATGCTTATTTTGTATTTTCTTGCCTCACAAACATTCATGGATGTATGATCGATTAACTTTTCAATGAAAGTTCAGTGATTTTTAAGTCATGCTCATTCAACTGTCACTATAAACTAAAATCCAACCAACCATTTTTATAGAACTTTTCTTTGATTTTTGTACAAACTCCGAGTACTCTTTCTAAGAAGCTATCCCTTAATAAACAGTTAACATTTAGATCTATATGGTTGAGGGATTAGCTGGGATCAAGTTGTATATATAGTGAATATTAACTACCAACTGGATGCTAAAACTAGATAACAAAATCCCAATAAAGTGGAATTTTGTGTATAAAGAATTTCAACACACGTGCAAACTAATGCATACTTCCTAATTATTTGTGTTTCAGGTATCAGTGAACTATGGTTCACAGACCAAATCCTGCTTTTTGCTTGTTTTTGTAAATAAAATTTTATTGAAACACACACACACACACACACACACACACGATGTACTTTCGTGACTTTAGCAAAATTCTTACTTAGACAATAATCTGGAGCTATTTATATATTTTCTAATCCCTAAGAAGAGGAAAGATTGTTGTTTTAACTTCTCAGAACCTACCTGATGGCATTATTTTTAATCTAATAGATTTCTTTTCTTTTTTAAAATTTTTTTATTTGTTCTAATTTGTGGTGCATGACAGTAGAATGCATTTGTACATTTTGATAGATCATACATAAATGGAGCGTAATCTCTCATTTTTCTGATTATGCATATTGGAGGATCACATTGGTCATGCAGGACATAGAAACTCTCACATAGTAAGTTAATCACACAAGATGTTAATAATGGCTAGTTCTATGGGCACCTTAGGAATGAACATGCTGTGAAAGTGGTGGCTGAGGAGAGGGTTCATGCTACTCTGTCAGCCAGGAAAAAACACCAGGTGCAGCTTACCCCAGAGGGTTTCTCCTTCAGTTTGGAATGGCAGCCCAGGTGGTAGAGAAATACCAGTCTAGACCCATACCAAGTAGAGTCTAAACACTAAACACCTGGCCTACAGCACAGCAATTCCACACTGAGATACACATTCTTGCATATATACCTAAAAGACTTGTATGTGTAAGGTTGTCATGCCCAGCATTATTTGTAATAATGAAAAGGTAGAAGGAACTCAAATGTCCAACACACATATACATGCACACATGCACACACAGCATAAAATTCTACTTGTGAATAATGAAGAATGAATAACCTACCTCTAAATGCACAATTAGGCACAAATCTAACTACTAACCTACAAAAGTATAATTCAAAGATACATGTACAATGTGACATCACACATATAAACTATAAAGGATAAGTTTCTTCTAGGGCAGGAAGAAGAAGATAGGAAAGAGGGAAAGAATTTTATTTATTTAAGGATATTTTTAAGGATTTGAAATGCAAGTGACTAAATCTTCCCATTTAACCTGGGTAGTAGGAGAAGTAATGGGGTCTGAATTAGAACAAGATATATTCCATGCTTTTATAATTATGTCAAAATAGATTCTACTATCATGTAAAACTAAAAAATAATAATAAAGAGAAAGAAAATCTGGATGGTAGATTATTTGCATATTTTAGTTTATTCTCTTTAATCATTCTTATAACTCAAACATTAGAAGTCTTTAGAGTATTGTTTAAAAAGTAATGCAAGTGACATGTGGCCAGAGTCATAGGGGTTTCTTCCCTCTTCGCATCAGCTGATGGGCCAATTGCGATTTGGGGAGGTTTGCCCAGTTTGCAGACGACATTTGATAAGGTTATTCATGATGCAGTGTGCACAGAAGCTGGCATTTTGGTCTGGATCATAGTCAAGAATGACTGGACCCAGGATGGAAAATGGAAAAATCAGAGGAAACCAGATAACAAACAGGCTCACAAAAATAAAACTAAATTGAGGCCGTACTCAGTGTTTTTGACCATAGTCCTAATTTCCTCCATAACTCTGTCAAGCAATGTGAAGTGAGGCATTGTGCCACAGAAGCCCTACTTATGTGTTGATTCATTTTATCTTTTGTCCAGGTTTGATATTATTATCACATATTACAGATTAGGGAATTGAGGCACTAATACTAAGAGCAGAAAAAGCAGTTCATATAGAAAAGGAAAAGGAAGGGAAGGGAGTGAGAATAAAGTTCCTTCTCCCAATATATGTCCCAATAAAAATAAAGTATGAAATATGTGGGGGCAAGGAACTTATGTAGATGACACTACATAAGATGACACTACACTAACTTGTGTAGATGACACTTATGTAGATGACAAAATTTCTTTTCTTTCTCCATCTCCAGATCCATTGTTACAAATGGAAAAGTTGACCAACAGTTCTCTCCCTTAAGAATTGATAGAAACCATCCTTATGCAAACAATACTTTTGGTTCTATTTCAGAGATTTATGTGCTCTTTCTTATGTCTTTAAACTGAAAACAGAAGGTTAATAAATTCAAAATAATTCTGACCCAAAAAGAATAAAGTGACAAAATAAAAGTGATTCTCCATAAATTTAAACCTATATTCAGGGAAGTAAAAAGAAAACTGAACATATACCAATACAATGAGAATTTCTTTTTTATATATTATGTTTGGCATCCTAGTCTTATGAGGAAAAGTAATTTTGACATTTTTTAAAACAAAAGTCCATTTTAAAAGCTACGGTTGGCTGGTATTTTGTTTCTGCGATTCTCATGAGGCAGAATGCAATGTAGACCAAGTCTGAATGACTGAAGGGTTTTGGGCAATACAATTATTTGGGTAATATAAAAGAGATATGAGTGGGAAAACATAAATTATCTGGAGAACCAGTTCTAAGTAAAACAAAATCATGAGTGAATTTTTGTAATAATGAAAAGGTAGAAGGAACTCAAAGGTCCAACACAAATATTAAAAAATATTTAATTGAAACTTTTAATTGTAGAGAATTTATTATAATATTTAAGAATAGAGAATATTTTTCTTCTCAACAGTTGAAAATAAAACACCCTTGTGTGGTAAAAATAAATGGCAAGTTAGAGGTGCAGCTCAGTGATGGGCTTCATGCTTAGCAGGTAGGAGTCTCTGGGTTCAATCCCTAGTGCCACAAAATAATAACAAAATTAATAATAAATGGCAACTCCTAAGCCCCATTGTGCTCCACCCCCTACACCCCCATTCATTTCCTAATGAATAAACATAATTGAGACCTAAGTCACTTTCTAGACAGCAGGAAGTGAAGTTCTTTGAAAATTCTGCCAGGCCCCAAGGTAGAACTGAAAAGAAACCTTTTGGTCCTTGGTGGAATTATGGGACCTGTCTACTCAAAGCTTTCCTAATTACAAAAAGGACCTTTCTTCCATGAAGGTTTTCAATTTATTTTCATGATGGGAGCATTGGATTGAACTGGGGAACCAAGATAGAATAACTGTTGTATATTGCAAAGGAGGCATTGGAAAAAATGTTAATTCATAAAGCAATTTAACTTTGAAAAAAATAACTCAGACTTTTATAATATAGTGAAATGATGGGGGGAAAAAAGCAGCGAGAGGGATTGGTGAGGAAAAGGGGTTTTTTTGGAGCAAATTGCTTGGAGCTATAGAGAGAATAAAATAATAAAAGATAAAATAGTAGTTTAAGGGATTTCAAATAAGAGATATCCATCAATAGAAGAGGATTTTCACAACCCATAAATCTGCTCCACAAAAGGATCAGTTTCAAATATCTACTAGAATCAGAGAAGTAAACTCACCTCTTGCCTATCTAGTCAAAATAAGAACCTTTGTACTCCCCTTCAACCATACAACCCTCCTCCTTTATGCCCACTTCATCCTTAGCCCCAGCTAAGACAAAAAGAAGCCATAATTGGGGATGGAAGTAAATAAGAAAAAAAGAATCAAATGAACATTCTCCCATCCAGCAGCAATAGAATAACAATAAAGATGGACCACTGGGACCACTGGGACCACTGTTTTAATCAGCTTTTTCACTGCTGTGACTAAAAGACCCAACCAGATTAATTGTGGAGGACAAAAAGTTTATTTGGGGGTTCACAGTTTCAGAGGTCTCAGTCCATAGGCAGCTGCTGCGTTTCTTGGAACTGGAGGTAAGGCAGAACAACATGGTGGAAGAGTGTGGAGGAGGGAAGCAGCTCACATGATGATCAGGAAACAGAGAGAGAGGCTCCTGCTTCAGATACAAAATATATTCCCCATAGCCATGCCCCCAACTAACCACCTCCTTCAGTCACACCCCACCTGCCTCCAGTTACCAGTTAATCCCATCAGGGATCAATTCGCGGATTAGGTTAAGGCTGTAACCCAATCATTACTCCTCCAAACCTTCTTGCATTGTCTTACACATGAGATTTTGGGGACACCACACCTAAACCATAACAATCATCACACCACTATAGGCCAGCAAAGACAAATACCCTCTAATTTTCCCTAAATAACTGATAAAATGGAAGCAAACTTCTTTATAGAACTCCAAATAAGTAACTGTTTTAACTTTATTTATATATTCACATATAATAATTTTTTCACATTTCAAGTTATATTTTAAAATCTATTTCATTTTCTTTTTACTGGATCCCTATATATGAGTCACCATCTCTATTAGGAAAATAATTCTTTTCTTACTCTCTATGTCAAGAAGTAAAATGTTCATAGTAGCTATCAAAAAGTGTTTTCTGCTTATAGCCTAGAACTAGAAATATAAGCTTGAAATTTGAAGAATCATTGCCACATTCTTTTATGCATCCCATCTTTTTATGCATAATAATCATAACTCGAGTGTAAATATGAGCCAAATTAAATTTCTTCATTACTTACTATATAGCAAAAGCAAAGGAGTCAAAGACCCTATAGCTTAAAACATTAACTAAAATGAGAAATACGTTTAAAAAATTGTCTTGTAGTACAATTTGTGAACTGTCACTTACAATTGCCTAATGATATAGCAACATTGGCAATCTTTTTGTGGAGAACTCTGACTTCTTATAAATTTAACCGTTAGGATGCTAATTTTAGAAGAATTTATTAATTGGATTACTTTTACATGATTAAATTTGCTTTCCATCTCAGTTCAAATTATTATTACTTCTAAAGACAATATGTAATACTCACAAAATAATTCCATTTTTATTAGAAAATGTTAGTATCCAACAAATGCCACTAGGTTCAATTGTCAAAATCCAAATATTCTCTAAAAGAATATTCATTTCTTATAATTGTGGTGTAGTGATACTCATTCATTGCCTTTACTCATGACTGTTCAGCCAAAATCCATGGAGAATTTATCCATTCTGGCATTTTTACTTCATAGACCTGGTGTTAAATGACGACTTTGCACACATGAATTAATAATTCACTATGAGCAGGGCTTTGTTAAGCATTAGGCAATTGGTACTAACTTCTGTGTCTTGCCTTCATCTAACAAATTTCATCTGCTAGTAGTCCTGCAGAGGATTCAGATGGGTCACTGTGAAAAAGCCTTTTCTAGCTCATATGTCTTATAGAAATTAAAGGTTTCCTGCAATGAAGCAAAGGAAGCATGCCTTAGTTCATTTGTTAGACTATTAAAAAATACCTGATATTGGACAATTTATAAATAATAGAAATTTATTTTCTCACAGTTTCAGAGACTGAGAAATCCAAGATTGAGGCATCACCAGGTACCACATCTGCTGAAAGTCGGGTCACCCCTCCAAGGTGGCACTTTGAATACTGTGTTCTCACAAGGCAGAAGAGACAGAAAGCCAAGAAGAGATGGAAATCTGTGTTTGCACATGACAGAAGAGGGGAAAAAAAAAAGATCAAATATTGCATGAGCTTCAATAAAGGCCTTACTATTTATGAGGACTCTAACCTCATGCTTTACTCACATCTAAAGTCCTAACTCTTAATTCTATGCCATTGGCACTTAATCTTTGGGAGACATTCAGACCATAGCAGAAGGACCTATTTTTAAAGGAAAAGGTAACAAGCATTTATAATATGACAAAATACATTCTACTCTCATGTATATCTAAAAAGAACATAATAAGCAGTATTAGACTGGGAGATTTTGAACAACTATGTGTGTGTTAGGGTTCTGCTAGTAGAAAGAGGACCCAGCTGGCCGCAAAAAGCCCAGGTGGTTTTCTATACCTCTAACCACATCAACCTAAATCTTCAGTGCAATTAACTAATGTGATTATAAAAACTGCCTTCCACAAGGCACAATACAAGCTTTATCATCAGGATGCTTGCTAATTATAATGCAGTGAGTAAGCATCACATGTGAGTAATCACAGTAATCATTTAACAATAACTAAGCTGCAAACATGACTAGTCTTTTCAAGGCCCAGGAGAGTTTGAGAATAGCAAGCCAGAGCCTGCAAAGATGGCACTCTCATGAAGATGTGACTTTTATAAAATAAATAATATTTTAAGTAAAATTACTTTTAAAATAACATTATTAGAAATGGATATAATTAAGAGATGAGGGGTATAGGACCTCTTTGTTTTTCATTTTGCAAGACAAAAAAAATATTTTTTAAACATTGAATGTTTCTGAATAAACATCTGCTGTTGAATAGCAATTCCTGCACATTTAGAATTCAAAGATAATCTTGTTTCTGGTGAATAGAGTGGAAAATGGGCCCTTGAGGTCACAGATAACCAGAGCACCCTAGTAAGCAGTTGACTGAGAGGCCCTAGGTCAGCAGTTCCCAACCGCAAATCTACAACAGGGAAGGAAGGAAGAAAGGAAAGGATGGAGGAAGGAAGGGAGGAAGGGAGAGGGAGGGGAAGGGAGGAACTGAAGAAGGGAGGGAGGGAGGGGAGAAATTACAACACACACAAGGAAATCCAACACCTTGAGCAGCTGTCAGGAAATACCTCAAATAGAAGAATTCACACCAACAGAAATAAAATGATGAAATAAACTGAAAAGGATTTTAAAATTCAGAGATAATTGAGGAACTAGTATCTTTGAAATAAAAATAGGAGATGATTTTCTTTAATGAGTAGAAATCTTGAAAGCTGGCCTTTGGAAATCTTAGAAAGAAAACAACATAGTCACAAAATTAAATACAGAATTAGTGTATTTTAAATTTGAATTGAAGAAATCATCTAAAGCAAAGCAGAAAGATATGAAGAATGGAAAAATGTGAAAAATAAATTGACACTGGAGATAGATGAATTAAAGTCAATTAACTTTTAGGAGTTACTAAAGGTAACATTTAGGAAATAGGAAATTATTGAAAGAAAAATTAGTTGATAATTTTTCAAACTTGAAAAAAAAAAACGGGGGAATTCTTAGCTTAAAAGAAATGAGAGCTGAGCAGGATTTTCTTTCACACCTAGGTTTATTATAGTAAAATTGTAGAACATGAAGAATACAAAAAAGATCTTAAAATCAGTCAAGAGAAAAGATATGGTTCATACAAAAGAACAACCACCAGAAGGTCAGCAGTCTTCTGATGAGCAAGAGGTTGCCTCAGAATTGAAACTCTCTAAATAGCCCTTCTGCTTTAAGTCATGGTCCTGTCCCAAATAGAGTCCAAACTCAAATTCCCAGACACTCCCTTGAAGCTGGGATTCAGTTATCTATATTTGACTCTATGAATCAGACACACCCATTTGAGACTTTAATTTGAAAGTGAGCCAAGGGAGGAATTAGTCTGTTTGTGCAACTTCCACTTTTTCTGGCATGAGTAGTGACAGATCACTTGGAACTTCAGTGGTAGCAGTGGAAGCAGGAGTGGTTTCCTACAAGTTGGCCTTCCTGGGGCGGGAGGAGCTGCTTTGGCCTTAATACATCCTGCAGCAATGGAGATGGCAGTTTGCAAATTCTCTGAGATGGCTTTAGACATTTTGCTTTTTTTGGCTTAGAACTGAGAAACATGATTACAAATGGTGAGTCAAAAACTCAATAGACTTTTTTAATATTCAAGTAAATAGTCTCTAAATAAAAATAATGACTTTTATGAATAAAGTAAGGTTACATTAGATATCTTAGCAGTCTATGCTTTTACTTATCCTAGCAGAACATCATTAAATTCTCCTTGAGTTTCTAGGTCATAGCAATAATATTTATTTTGAAACACAAGCCCTTGAATAGCCTATAGCACTCTCCCACCCTCTCCCCTTTTTTTTTTCCAGGACTAGTGATTGACCCCAAGGGTGATTTACCACTGAGCTATGTTCCCAGTCCTTTTTTTTTTTTTTTTTTTAATTTTGAAATAGGGTCTCACTAAGTTGCAGAGACTGGCTTCAGACTTGCAATCCACCAGCCTCAGGCGGCCAAGTCATTGAGATGGCAGGTGTGCTCCACTGTCAAAGTATTCAAATCTGGTTCCTTGAATACTTTTGATTGCATTCACTCTATAGAAAAATCTCCCACTTAGGGACAAACTATGTCTTAAAATGCATTTATATCAGACATATAGAATTTGGATTACATATACCTTCAAAACTATTTTAAGGTAGCAGATGGTTTCCTGTCTTAACCCATATGTGTCTAATATAACATATACCTAAAGAATAATACCACCCAGCATAGGGGAAAGAAGTTAATTGAGAAAGAAACCAGGACACATGGATAGTCAGTGACAATATTGAAAAGCATGTTGAGGACGGTCTGAATTATTGGGCTAAGCAAAATACATCTCTTGAATAAAAGGAATCCAAGCATTCTAAAAGATAAAATATAGTGTTATTTTCTCTGAGGACTATAAGCATCATTATAAATTTTAAATAGTTGATGGAGAAACGTATTTTTCAAAAGTAAAAATCACCCTAAGTTCCAACACATTGAAAAAATTCTTGTTAGTAGAAATGGCCACTGATTGGTAAATGCCAATAATTTTTCTAGGTACATATAAAGAATTCATGACACTTTTAATTGCTATTAAATATTTCCAATAATTGATGATGAACTAAAGTATGTGTATTCTGACCATTTCCTAAAAACTTCCAATGAAATTTAATAAAAGAATACAAAGTAGGAAAAAAAACAAATAAGGAAAGTAGGTGAGATTCAAACAATAAAATTGCATAATTGTATCCATGAAGTAAGGTAAAAACCAAATTTGGATTAGTTAATGTAATTATATAGTTTGATCTTTTCTTTCAAAACACAAACTTTAAATTTATTTTAAATGAAGAAAATCCAGCTATTTACTACTGATAAGAAACACTCCTAAATGTAGTATACAAAGAAAATAAATGTAGGTGTGATCAAGAAAAGTTTGAACAAATGCTAACAAGAAGTGGAAACAGATTAACATTAAGCAGGGCTTAGAACAACAAATAAATAAATGAAAGCATTTAACCTAGAAAAGAGTGATATGTATATTACATATATAGCCTTCAAAAATGTGTATATATTATATATATCCCCCTCTTCTACGTTAACTGCTTTCATTTATTTATTGTATATACACATATGCATATAATATATATATGTGTGTGTGGATATATACATCTCATAATAAGTCCTTGTAGCCCAAGGAAAAAAGTAAAGAATACTCCTAGAATATTACAAAGGAAAATGACAACACAATCACTGTGTATTTTAGTATATGTGTTTCAGAATTTAAAAAGCATCAACCAAAACCAAAGTATAACATATAATATATAAAATTTAAATATACTACAAGAAAACTTAAATTGATTGACACATGAAACTCTGTCCCAAAAGCAGAGAATGCACATGTCTTTAGAACATGAGCTGGTAAATTTGGGGAAAGTAAAGAAGAGAAAGGAAAAAAAAATAGAAGTAACTAAGAGCTAATGCTGTGTATAATCAGTGATCTACAGTAATAAAATGAACAGAAACAAAACTAATGTTGGAAGTTTAAAAGACTTAGAAAAGTTAAAAGAATAAAATATGCTATTTATGAAATACATATAAATAATACATCTCCATGGAAGAAAACTCAAACATTGTGTCAAAATAAATAGTCTTGAGGATTTCTTCTATCAAGGACAAGTACTAGGGAAAGTCAATAGACAGAACTCTAAGACTTTTCTTGTAAAGTCATTGAACTTTAGACTGAGCAAATCCTCTAAGCAGACAGGAAATGAACATCAAGTCTCCTACATGGGGAAAAGATCTGGTTTGCCATAGATTTCTCCACAACCACCTCCAACGTCAGTTGATGGTGCAATGGCAATTAGAAGTTTGTCCCTAGAATTGCAGGCCTATTCAAAATGTCCTTTATAGGCCATAGAAACAGCTTGAACACACAGTGAATTAAGGGAACGTTGTTTCAATGAACCCCTTTGAGCAAACCAGTAGAGGCCAAAACTCAGCCAGCAAAGAGATACCTGAGGAAGCAGACACTGCCAAAGAGAACTGGGGTTGAACTGTGTCCTGAGACCAAAATAAACATAGGAATCAGGATGGCAAGGCAGAACATTATTTGTCCTATCAATGCAAAAGGGTACAATTAAGAAATGTTTAGGCGGAGAAGGTGAATGGTAACAGAGTTGGTAAAATGAGTTACGTGTGGGCTGGGGATATAGCTCAGTTGGTGGAGTGCTTGCTTTGCATGCACAAGGCCCTGGGTTCAATCCCTAGCACCACACAAAAAAAAAAAAAAAAAAAAGAGAGAGAGAGAGTGACATGTAATGACTTGGAATAAAAAGATTAAAATAAAGCAGATTATTCAAGTAAGGGACACACACACCTCTTCTCAAAAGTGAATGTCAACAAAATTATCATCTAATATTGAATGATGGAGGAAAATGAGAGGAATGAGGACAACAGAAAGCTAATAGACAATTGCGAAGTTGTAATTTTGAAGGGCACTGACATTCAAATATATAAACCTATCTAAATGTAAGAATTATACATGAAAATTTTTAAAATGAAACCAGACTATACAGGGTAACACTGATCAATTTAAGTTCACAAAAGTTTTTAATCATTTCAAATATCATACTGCATAGAAAAAAATTACAAAAACACAACCAAAAAACTTATGATTATTCTGAAGCAACTGACAACCTGGAGAAAAGATCTGCAATTCATGTTTCATATGTAAAACTAACATAAAAATTTGAATTTCATATATAAAACTAATATATGAAAAGCTCTGCTAACCAAGAAGAGGAAGAGAAACAATTAGTAAATATAGGCAAATGATACAAGAATAGAACAATTTGCATGAGGCAAATTTCAAATGAATCTTAAACATATAAAATAAAAATATGAAAATATAAAAGTAAAACATGAAAAGAAAATTCTAAACATATAAAAAAAAGTTTTAAAAATTGAGGTTCATTGTTTTTTGCTCCCTGACATTTGAAAAGTTTGATAACATACAATAATGTGAGGTAATAGAGAAACAGGATGCCCCATACATACATTCCTAGTAGGAATACAAAATGGAACAATTGCAGTGGAAGTCATTTTGCTATCGAAAGCATGAACAGTAGTCTCCCTTTATCTGCAGTTTGGCTTTCTGTGGTTTCAGTTACATGTAGTCATCCACAGTTCGAAAATATTAAATGGGAAATTCCAGAAACAAACAATTCCTAAGTTGCAAATGGTACACGTTTGTGAGTAACTGCATGAAATCTTGTGCTGCCTCATCCCAGCCAGGCCAGGACATGAATCTTCCTTTGTTCAGTACATTCATGCCAAATGCATTACCCATCTGTTAGCCATTTGGTAGCCAGCTCAATTATCAGATGGACTATTGCTTTTCATAGAGCTTATCTTCACATGACCTTTATTTTAATAATTGCCCCAACGCCCAGTAGAAGTGACACTGGTTAATTTAAATATTGTATATTAATATGGCACAGAAACCCAGAAGGAAACAAATGATGAATTTGAATAATGATAAATTGAGGAATTTTAAATAAATATTTACAATGGTGTGGAGACAGTATAGGGAAACCTAAAGGAAAATTGAGTACATGGTGCCTGTTAACACTGTGGCCATAACTCCTCCTAATTCCCAAAGTTTGAGGATGGAGCTGTCAGAAGAACCTGGAAGAAGGAAGCACTGCGTAAGAGAGGAGCTGGAAAGGAGAAGTGTCTGTCTGTGCAGGGACGCAGGTGGCCTAGGATGACCTCACAGAGAGGTTTTAGACAAACTAGCACCTTATCTCTCTACTCCTCCTCTGGACCCTCTTCTGGAGCTAACTGGAATCCAGAGGGCACGGAAGCTTGATTATGTAATCCATGGATGTCAGATTCTGTAGGCATAAAGCATAGTGGAGCTACTATAGAAGGGCTATGGAAGGGAGAAAGAAGAGCAATTTCTACCCTTTATACAAGTGTGAAGATCATGTCAGCAGTTCAAGGCACATACAAAATCCCTATCAACCAGCATATCATTACTGAATGATGCCAATTTTTTTCATATCCCCTGTGAAACAAATTTTTTATTTGTTCTAATTAGTTATACATGACAATAGAATAGATATGGACAAGAATAAAAAAGAGTTAAGTAACAAATACAAATGCTCTTATCGTATGGATAAGACAAAACAAATGTTCTTATTTCCATAAAATATTAACTGGTTTTTGAAAGCTATATATTTCTACCAGTCTTCTCATTTTCCAAGTACGATGTCAAGTACCTTGGCTTGATGGATTTTTTGCTGGGTAGAGTAATTCAAATTTTCATTATTTAGTAGAATCTAGTCCTTGGCTATCTTGTCTTTATTGCAATAATGCAGGGTTTTTTTTATCGACAAGAACTAGGCTAAGGTGAGATATCATAGTGAAACCTCAAGGTTCCAAATATAGTCCTACTTCTTCCAGTGTATACCAACCACTAATTTCTCCCAATAATTGAGATCAAATTCCTGCATGATCATACCCATATGTCTATTAGCATAATGGCCAGAAACTTCTGATTCTTCAAAATCATTATTTCCTTAAGTACTAGCTACTCTACATCAACCATGCTTAAGGTCATAATGACAAGAAGTAAAATTTCTTAAAGCTAGTTGTTATATATCATTATGAGTGTGGCTACTTTACTGTTAAATCTTATTTCTAGCTAGCATTCTAGCATGATAAATGGCCTGCTAGATTAAGGCACATACAATAATTTGGCAAGTTTTAACCAGTATCATGAGCCATTAATAAGTCTCCAGTGAGCCATTCCACCATTCTATTAAGCCAGCTGTTTTGATTTTGTGATACATGGTAAGACCTGTGATTTTCATGGGACATAAGCCCATTGTTGTCATGTGTGTTGCAATATATGTTCTTTAACCAGAGGAATGCTCATACAGTATATAATGGCATTTTGCCAATTCTCAAATTGAGGTGCTGAAAGAAGAATGAAATCAAGGAAGGCCAATGTAAACCTGGAAAAACATACCTATTTCCATGAAGAAAAGTGCTTCCAACTCTAATGAAAAGAGTCAAATATAATCAATGACTAATGTCTAGCTGTCACATCAGAGAAATGGTCTCATATTGAGAAGTTGGCATTATTCTCTGATGCTGTCCATTTGGTTCCTCAACAATGGCAGCAGTGAAATCACATTTGGTGAGAAGATCACAATGTTGAACCTGTATGTATCCTCCATCCCTGCCATCAGAGGATGTTCATGGATCATTATTCAATAATAGGGGAGTTGGAAGGGAGGAAACTGTGAGAAATAAAAAGTCTGGTGGTCCATTTTCAGAATATTCAGCCTTATTTGGATCCAACTGTAGCCTTTCCCTTTTGCCCACCCTAATTCTAAAATTAGCCAATCACATAGATAGTAACCCAAATTCCTCCAACCAGAATGAAGGGCAGCACTGTGTTAGGTTAGAGACACAAGCAGGTGGAATGCCCACCCAGGCATGCTTCCTAGCCAGAAGAAAAGGTTTGCATTGCCTACCCACATTTGAGAGTGTGTTTGATTTCTTGTGGCACCTCATTATTTCTAACAAAGTGACATCAAGAAGTAAACTCATTCTGTGATCTTAATTATTTATAACATCTTACACTGTGCATAATTCTAGTGAACATAGGATACACAGACATTTATGCATTTTCCCATTGCAAAAAATTGTGACCATATGTATTTATCCTACACTTTCTGGTCAGCAATTTTCGAATGTTCTTGATTCCAGGTCACTAATCAATGGGGCAAACAATAGCTGATGACCATAAACCAACATACAAACAAACTTCAAACCCTTTCTCCTTCTATAAAATGTGGACAACTAGATGTTCTGGTTCTATTGACTTGAAGGATTTGATTTCACTCTTTCAGAGCCACTCTTCCATGTGATACTCCCTTCCATGTGATAATGACACACTGTGAGCTCCATCCATAATCAAGGCCCATTATTCTTTTCTTCCATTAACTGGAAACAGGAACTCCCTGTGAAGCTGTGGGTGTGGACTCAAAAGGAAACAGTGAAGGAACAGATACAGCAGGAGTCTGAGTCATATGTTCATGCAGTTTACTATTAGGCCTGTGTAAGCAAAGGCAGACAACTACTTCCATTTCATTATGAAATGGGGCTGTGTATGCAGTTTTTTGTTATAGTAGATCAGCTAATACCAAGTTCATAAGGGCACAGGGTTGCTTGTTCCCTGATCAGGTGTTCTCTCTGCCAAGGCTTGGTAGCAATCCAAGAGGAGCTACCTTTTCAATGGAAAATGGTTACTCCCCAAAGTAAGCATAGATTTACTCTGAAACCCTATAGGCATGCAATGTAATTATCTTTGACACTGTCTATTGACTTTATACAGTATCTTTTTTTATCTCTGATATTTCCAACAAAATTGACATGTCTTAAGTCATAAGAAGTAAGCTGGAGGGCAGCATGCCCCACTGCCTGGGACTGCTACACAGCCCTATCTATCTCCAGATCACACCTAAAACCAAACACCATAAATAAATACACAGAGAATGGGTTGATTTTTTTTTTAAGTTTTAAAACATTATATGCTGTGTCCAAAATCCAACAAGGTCCATGAAGTGGTGTGCGTCATTTTTCATGATAGATTCTTAAAGATAAAAACTAAATACACCACTTTAGACACTCTCCATATAAAGGACATCAGGATATGACCCAGAATATTCCCAAAACCTCACAAGTGTAGCAGACCTCTGATATTTTGAAAGGAATATTACCCAATCTCTATCATAGATCAGATATAACTAAGGAATCTTTGGTGTTTGCTACTTTATTCTTGCCAAGTCTAGTTAGCATACTAGAAGTGAAGTAAACCTGGTTAATATTCTATTGGTTACTAAGATGACCAAAGATCCTCTGATCTATATTACAATATTAAGAGAAAACATAAAATTTCATGTCTTGGAGCAAATCAGTAAAATTTTCTTGTTGTCTCTGCCATGTAAGCGCAATCTGCTTTTGATTTTATCTGTTGAAGGGAATGGACTAGCAAGGTAAATATGTATATATGATATTCCAAAAACTGTTCATTTGCTGTAGTAAATATGACACATTTGACATTTCAGCTGTGATCCCTGTGGCTACCTGATTATGCATGTAATAATCTACCCTGGTTTCCACAGATTATCTAATTTTAATTTCAATGTTCAGTTACCAGTGCAACTATGAAGTTACATGTAAATAGGAGATGGTAGGAATCACTGTTATGTATCTCTCAAGTCTTTGAAGATGGGAATAACCTCTGGTATTTCCACAGGGATGCAATATTACTTTTGATACTCTATTTCAGTGGGCATTGTTGGAGATAGTGGCAGGGATTTCCTCTTGGTTCTTCCTACTATAATAACCCTCACTCTGTAAATCAAGGAGACATCATGGCAATTTTGACAGATACTAAATATAGGTATTCCCACCATATATTTTGTGACTGGGAAAATAATAACAGGATGGGTCTTTAATCGGTCTTGACATACTCTGAGAGGGAGTAAAGCCAAAATTCCATGTATCACTTGACCTACTTCAACCCCTAACTGGGTTCATAATTCACAGATACATTTGAGTTTCCAGATCAAATTTAGAGTCAGTACCTAATAAGCCCAAGAAATTCTATGTTTTTTATTTTGTCCAACTCCCAAGTCATTTAGATTTGTGTCTGAAGTCCCACAGATGAAATCATGAGAGAAGATTCATTTTATACACCTATGGTCACATTGCAGACTTCTTTACTCATGGTGTTCTAGCCTTTCTATCTCAATCAAGGCTGTCTGGATCTGTCAAAGGGCACAGTTCTAGAAATAGGACATGAAACTACAGAACATAATCCCTACATGGTGAAACAAGTTATTTCTCTGCCCAACAGAACTAGAGGTTCTTTTGCAGAATCATCATATTAGATTACCAATATTTTATTTCTAGAAAATATATAATAAATATTTGTTGATATACAAAATAATCAATTAGCTTACACTACAGCTTTCTGTGGGTCAAAACATTGTCTAAATTTGATCTTTGGCTTACCATGATAACAGGTCTCTCACAGTCTACATGATTGAACATTGAAATATTTTCAGAACCATGTATTCCCAGTGAAAGCAAGAAACTTAGTTCCAGTGATATATGTCCAACTTTACCCTGGGCCTTTACAGGCTCACACCACAAATCCTGTCAAAGTTGCTAGAGTCCTCTAACCAATGATTTTTGAGAGAACAGAGTCCTCTAGACCCTCAAAAGAGTTGCAGGAGAGGGAGGTGAGTGTTGAACGTATGTAAATCCACCACTGCATTTACAAGTTTATACTGCTTGGGCTTTTTCCTCTGCGGAATGCCATGCCATTTCAGAGAAGTACTTGGACCATGGGTGTGATTCTACTTACATGATGTATCTAAAGAGCCAAATGCACAGAAACAAAGTACAGTGGTGTTTATCAGGAACTGGGATGTGGAGAAAAGTGTATACGGTTTATTGGGTCTAGAGTTTCAGTTTTACTAAGTGAAAAAGTTCTGGAGATCTTGTTATACTTCCCAGAAAGATTCTCCAGTGCCACCAGGAGAAAGTCAGCCCCACCCTAATCCCCCCTCCCTACAGCCCAACCCTAAACCCTCCCGCACCCCTAGCCCTGCCCTAATCCCGTCCTGAGCCCTATAAAAGTTGGCAATGACACAATTAGACGCGATCCCCCCGAACCCCGCTTTTAGGAGTAAGGGAGATCGTCACTGGCCAGCTAAAATAAAGGCTTCTTTTGGCTTTACGTGATCGACTTGAATGATTTTATTTTCTTTGGGTACAACAATCTGTTTTACAACCATGTGAATATCTTGAAGGCTACTGGATTGCCTACTTAAAATATGTTACACTGTGCATTTTATGTTGCTTTTTACCACAGTAATAAACTACAGAGAGTTTGATAATTTTCACCATGTTACCATTATCAGATGATTTAAACAATGCATGCATGTTGCCCCGGCTCTTTATGATCATGATGAATGATGTCCTGTAATTTGGGGCATGTGATTTGTGATCTCCTCAAACAGATTTTGCACCTCTTGGAGTTTTACTGCTCAAGGCTATGAGAGTTGATAAACATTAGCCAGAAAAAAAACTGGCATCGGCATGTGAGAAACACCCTCCCCCGAGTCATTAAAATGTTTTTCAGTGATGGAGGGTTGGTCCCTTGAATGATAGGAAAGGTCTTTCTCTGCCTACATGAATAGACTAGGAAAATATGAGGGTTTGATGTCCTCAGCTTCTCCCATGGCTACTGCAATGTCCCGTTCCTGTCTTGGAAAATAAGTCCCTCTTACTTTCCCACGTGTATGTTTACTTTTAAATACTTTTGTGAGCAGTGTTTGTTTCTACAACGCTGTAATCCTTACTATCAGATAGGTCTTAGGCTTGAATCTGAACCACATCTGCCCTGTACCTGTAGGGATGAGAGAGAACTTCAGACCTCCAGAGCAGGCCCAATAGTCTCCTTATTTGTTTCTAAATGTATACGTATAGCTTGCAATGTACCTTTTTACCCTATTTATGTATCTAAGAATTGTAAGAAGGAACCATCTCTCTTATTTCTATTGTTGTTATGGAAAAGAAGTGCTTCACTCTCCTAATCCTTACTACTAGGTATGTGATCTCATGACAATTATGTCAATGTTACCTGAAAACTAGTTGTAAGTGCCGCCTCTTACAGCCAGACTTGTCTTAGTAAAGGCATTTTAACAAGAATCTGTAGTAGTTTATAAAGACCTTAAAGTTTGAGAAGGATAATGGTAATATTTCTGCATACCTCAGATTTATCTGTGATTCATTTCTCCTGACAATAATCTCTACACGACTTAGTTTTATGGGCAACTCGTCTTAGATACTTTGACAGTCTGTTTTCTGGAACTACTTCTAGTACCAGTTACTTGACCAGTCAGGGTGCTGGCAGGAAATAGAAGACACAAAAAAGTACGATAATTTAAGGATGGTAATAAAAGAACAATTTATAAAATGTGAGTAATGAAAGAATAATACATTAAGACTTGGTCATGTACATCTAGAGAGTTCCTTTATGTAGGAATTTAGCCTCATTTAAAGTCTAAATGTTTCAAGTAATTTTTGTTTACCTATTTTTGTTTATCTATGTCTTTATTTCTACCATTGAAGCAAGAAAACAAGAAATCATACTAAATCAAGACAAAGTAAATTCAAAGCAGAAAACAGAATGGAAAAGCAAGAAAGTAAGAAATGAGTAAATGAGACCATTAAAAAATTCTCTGCTATATTCTTAGAACCAAATATGGCTATGAACTTCTTGGAATGAACAAAGAAATGTGTACAAAGCTAAATCTGCAGGAGTAACAGCTTTTCCTATTTAAATACCAGGAATAAATACCTCTTTTTCAAAGAGAGAACACTATGTAACTTAGTGGTCACATTTCCTAACAATGAATTGATTTTGAAAAGACAACAGGAATTGAAAGTTTGTAGGCTACAAGATCAAATCAGCATCAAAACTTTAAAGGCACTTTTTAGAAAGTAAATACTTTGTTCCAGTGTCAAATACTTAGCATGTGGAAAAACCAACCAAAAAATATGTAAATACAAATTCATAATCCCTTATCTTAAAATTTAATTGCAACATGTGTTTTACAATTTAAAATTTTTCCAAACTTAGGAAGCTAATACAGGACACATGCGTATATTAGGATACTCCAGTGAGGCAGTGCATGTTCAAACAGATTAATGTATCTTCAGTGAAATATGTGAATTTTCACTTAAAGTGGGATAAATATATCTATAAGGACTATAAGTATCTTTTAGTCCAGAATAATTTCAAATGAATCTGTACTAAATATGAAAGAACTTTGAGATTTGGATGTTTGGAAGGAGTGGATTTTGGAATTTATTATTATTGTTAAGGGATTATGACTTTATATCACTTTCTTGTATTGACCTAAAATCAATTGTATTTATTCATAAATTATTTGGCAAGCAGTATAGAAAATAATTCCATATGTTTTGAATACTTGTAATAAATAATATGTTTACATTGTGGAAATAAGATAATCATCCTTATAAGACTAAGTAAGGGGAAAGATCTTCTGGCAATGTGTCAGAACTCAACAGCTGACCCAGCTGGCTATAAGAAATCTATATTATCGGTATTATAGGGTGTTTGCAGGTGTGGAAGGAGAGAGATTCTCTTTCATTTTTAGAGCTCTTGACACAGAGGAGATGATCTGAACCTGATACAATGATTGCTGCATATCATCTTGGGGTCCATGATTTTGAGGTAGTTAAAGAGACATGATGATATTTTGATTTATTTTCCATGGAGAAAGTCAAGTATTTACTATGTGTAGAAGGATTAATATAAAACTATAAAACTATTTATCAGATGAGAAATATGTGTCCACAACATATTTATAGGGAGTAATATGTTCTAATTACAGAAAAAATCGGTCTCTAGAATCTGATCTTAAATCTTAATGAAATATAGACATGTAATTTAACCAAACAAGTATTCAAAAGAAAAACATAAAGATTCTCACAAAAGCCAGGAAAGTGATGCATAAACAAACTTAGAATTTCAACACAGAGCAAGAATATATTAAAAATATCAAGCCGGGCGCCATGGGGCACGCCTGTAATCCCAGCACTTGGGAGGCTGAGTCAGGAGGATCACGAGTTCAAAGCCAGCCTCAGCAACTTAGCGAGGCCCTAAGCAACCCAGTGAGACCCTGTCTCTAATAAAATACAAAATAGGGCTGGGGATGTGGCTCAGTGACGGTCCCGAGTACATCATAGAGGTAAAGAATAAAATAATTGAACTGAAAAGTTCAATAGAGGGTGTACCAGTGAACTAGATTAAGCAGAAGAAAGGATCAGAGAACTCAATGGCAGGCCATTAGAAAGCACAGAAGCTGAAGAGGAAAGAAAAGAATGAATGAATAAGAGTGAAAAAAGTTTAAGGGACTCACGGGTGCCATCAAGTGAAACAATATATGCTTTGTCAGAGTTACAGAAGAAGGAGAGAGAGAAATGACTTACTTGAGAAATAATGGTTGAAAACTTCTTCATCTTAGGGAAGGAAATAAAAATTTAGATCCAGATAGCACAAAGGACACTAGTTAAGATACATTCATAAATCCACACTGAGACATATTATAATCAAATTGTTAAAGATAAAAAGGGAATTTTGAATAAAGCAAGAGACAAGGGATTGTTACATAAAAGGGAACTTCTGTAACACTGTACCAATAAATAATACTACACCCACAAACATTTCCTTCAAAAATGAAGACGAAATAAATATTTTCTCAAACAAAAACTGAGAAAATTAATCATCATATACCTGCTTTATAAGAAATGCTAAAGGTGGTTCTTCACGTTGAAATGAATAGATGCTAAACTGAAATATAACAGCATAAGAAAATTTAAGTTCCCTTTTTAGAGGAAAACATAAAGGACAACTCTTTGACATTGGTCTTCATAATGAATGTTTGGATATCATATCAAAACATTAGACAAAAAAAGGTATATGAAAAGGTATTCAAGTTCACTAATCATCAGATTTATGAATGGATAACGAAATTATGGCACATAATCACAGTGAAATATTATTTAGCCTTAAAAATAGACATTACCAATTGCAAAAACTTGAATGTACCAGGAGGACATAGAGCTAAGTAAAATAAGCCTGACACAGAAAGAAATGTACATCATTTATATGTGGAATCAAAAAATAAAGTCAAATATATAGAAAGAGACAATAAATAGAATAGTGGTTACCAGGGCATAGAGATGGAGGAAATGGGGAAAACTGGTCAAAGGGTGCAAACTTGCAGTTATGTAGAAAGAATAGCTCTAGCAATTTAAAGTACATTATAAGAGCTGTAGTTAATAATATGGGATTACATGTTGAAAATTTCCTGGAAGTTGATTTTAAGTGTTCTTATCACACACAAAGAAGAAGGTAATTATGGGAAATGAGAGATGAATTAATTTGCTTGACTATAATAATTATTTCACTATGTATATGCATATCAAAATATGATACTGACCAGAAGTTCCATTATAATTGCTTCTCTGAAGAAATAAGGAAAACTAGAATAAAGTGAAACAATTCCTTCCAGGGGATGAAGTAACAATCTAGAATTCTATACCCAATAAAGGTATCTTTCAAATAAGATGATGAAATAAAAATTCTCTCAAAAGGAAATTCTTAAAGATATATTTCAAACAAAAGAAATTCCCACATGGAAAAGTCTGAAATTCAAAAACAAAGCAAGAGCAAAGAAGTTGTTGAATACAAAGGTAAAGGACATTAGTCTGACAATGGACTAAATTTGATTAGGAATTATATATTAGACAACCAGATTTTATCAATGTAAATTTTCCTAATTTTGTGAATTGTTCTTTAGTATAAAAAATGCTCTTCTTCTTATGGAAAAGGTGATAAAATTTTTAGGAATAAATGGCATGGAATTTAAAACTTAGTCTCATAATTCAAGAAAAAAGAAAAAGCTACTATGATAATATACTAACAATGAATGAAACTAAAACTGGATAAAGTGTATTCAGGATTTCTTTCATTCTCTTCTGGCAATATTTCTGTAAGCCTGAAAGTATTTCAAAATAAAATGCTTCTAAAAGAGAAGCCCAAATTTACATAAACTCTTCTGAAAGACAGAAGAGTTAACACCCTTCTATTGTTAATCATACTTTATATCTCAATGTTAGCATAATTTCAATCTGAAATTTTAGAGATGGCAGGAAGACAAAGGAAAATGACAAATCAACTCATGATTTTGAGGGAAAAACTTTTTGAACAAATTATTTGCTAATGGAATCTATAAATAGAGAAAAGAAAAATGAATCATGAATAAATTGCATAGAACCCATGAGTCAAGGGTTAATATTTAAAAATCAGTGAATGCAAGCCACAGAAAAATCAAAAGATCTTATCATTAGATAACAAAAAGATAAAATTCAACATTGTTTCTTTATATCAATACTCAACAAGCTAAGAATAAAGGGAGAACTTGATCTGATAAAGAATTTACAACAATCTACAGCAATCACCAGAGTTAATGGTGAAGTATCAGAAGGTTTTCCTTTGAGATTAGGAACAAGATAAGCATGCCTGCTAGTGTGATTTCTATATCCTATACAAGTAGTGCTGGCCTATATAAAAACACTGCACTCATGCAATGAAATTACTAACACCCTGCTAGTGTTGGTAGTACTAAAATGAAGTACTAATTAAAATGTTAGAAGCACTAAAATGAAGTTAGTAGTACTAAAATATACATATATTTCAAGACATTATATAAATATATACATATATATTCTTTAAAAATTAACAATGGAGTGAAAGTGATGTCAATTCAATAAAAACTGTCACTCAAATTTTGAATTTTGATCTTTTCCCAGCAGTGCCATATGCAGCCTGACAGTCTCCCACAATGTCAGGCAGCACAGAGCCTCATCTCCTAGTCAGCCACATTGATCACCAAGGTAAAGAACCTATGCTCTACAGTGTACTGTGTTGCTGAATTATGATGTTTGGTAGGTTACAGCTTCAACTTAGGATATTTTCAACCTATGATAGTTTTATCAAGATACAACTCCATCACAAGGCAAGGAACATCTGTATATATAAAATAAAACCTCCAAAATAATCCACAGATAGATATTTGGTTTACTAACACCTTACCAGATTTGTAAGATAAAAAATTAGCATGTATCAGAGAGACCATTCGGCTTTTGGATTTTTGGGATTGGCTGATCTCACTTAGCATAAGAGTTTCCAACATCATCCATTTACCTACAAATACCATAATTTTATTCTTCTTTATGGCTGAGTAATATTCCATTGTGTATATATACCACAGTTTCTTTATCCATTCATCTACTGAAGGGCATCTAGGTTGATTCCATAATCTAGCTATTGTGAATTGAGCAGCTATGAACATTGATGTGGCTGCATCATTGAGGCAATCTGATTTTAAGTCCTTTGGGTATAAGCCAAGGAGTGGGATAGCAGGGTCAAATGGTGGATCCATTCCAAGTTTTCTAAGGAATCTCCACACTGCCTTCCAGAGTGGCTGCACCAACTTGCACTCCCACCAGCAATGTATGAGTGTACCCTTTTCCCCACATCCTCGCCAACACCTGTTGTTGCCTGTGTTCTTGATAAAAGACATTCTAATTGGGGTAAGATGAAATCTTAAGGTGGTTTTGATTTGCATGTCTCTTATAACGAGCCGAATGGTCTCTCTGATAAATGAATGATGATGCATAATGTGGGGGGGGAAAGATGGCAAGAATGGAGGAAAGATAGCTAGCATAGAGGGAAGGGAGGGGTGGGGACGGGTGGGGGGTAAAATTAATAACAGAATGTGTGACAGATACCATTGCCCTGTGTACATGCATGAATGCACAGATGGTGTGACTCTACTTTGTGTACAACCAGTGAAACAATAGCTGTACTCCATTTGTGTTCAATGAATCAATAAGTAAATTAAAAAATAAATAAATAAATAAATAAAATAAAATATTAAACAAAAAGTGAAAAAAAAATTAGCATGTAATACCAACTCTTTCTATTCCAGCAAAAAGGGATTTGAAAATGAAACTTAAAAGATAAAATTCATTATTACATTAAAGATACACAATATTTAAAAATAAATTACCTAAGAGAAGTGCAAAGCTCAAATGGTGAAATTTTTACTGAGAAATACAATGTGCTAAATAAGTGTAGATACATCATAAACATGGATTGGGAGACTTAATTATATAAAGCTGTTAAATCCCCTCGGATTGATCTACATATTCAATGCAATCCATACTCCCATGCCCCATTCTCAAACATCCATACTGCGAAATTTAACAACCTGATTCAAAAATTTATATGAGGGCTAGGGCTGTAGCTCTAGTGGATGTGTGCTTGCCACAGATATGTGAGGCACTGGGTTCCATCCTCAGTACTACATAAAAATAAATAAATGAAGATACTGTGTCCATCTACAACAACAAAAAAATTTTTTTAAAAATGTATATGAAAAGGATGAGGAAGAAGAATAACCAAGACCCATGAAGAAGAGACAAGTGGGAGAAGCCTCAACTTCAATAAACATAAAAATCAATACAGTGTAGAACCAAAGCAAGAACCAACAAATACATGAAAAGATCAGAAGAGCCAACTTGGAGTACACGTACACGGAGACATTTGCTAGACAGTTACATGGAGATAGAATGGCAAATGGCACAGTGACAACTTGCCATCCATCTGGGAAAGCACAGTTGTATCTGTTTAAATTTTTTTTCAATAAATGTAGTTTAGAAATGTAATTGGCTTTAACAAATTATAGATCAGTGTGCTGTAAAAAACTAAAAGGAACTTCATTAAGCATGACAGTGTTACCAAAAGCTCAGTCCTTGTCCCCAATGCCAATTAATGCCAATTTAATAATGAGGACATGGTTTGGAGAAAAAGAAAATGTTGTTTCATTGCTTCGCTAGGAAAGGAGAATCACAGAGACTCCTGTCCTGGAGGCTGTGATTCTGCCCATCAGCAGGAACAGGGGGATTTTTTTGTTGTTGTTGTTAATTTTTTTTTATTTACTTATTGATTCATTGAGCACCAATGGAGTACAGCTATTGTTTCTCTGGTTGTACACAAAGTAGAGTCACACCATCTGTGTATTCATACATGTACACAGGGCAATGATGTCTGTCACACATTCTGTTATTATTCTTACCCCCACACCCCGACCCCACCCCTCCCTTCCCTCTATGCTATCTATCCTTCCTCCATTCTAGCCACCCTTCCCCCCCACCCCCGCATAATTCATCATCATTCACTTATCAGAGAGACCATTTGGCCTTTGGATTTTGGGGATTGGCTGATCTCACTTAGCATAACAGTCTCCAACATCATCCATTTACCTACAAATGCCATAATTTTATTCTTCTTTATGGCTGAATAATACTCCATTGTGTATATATACCACAGTTTCTTTATCCATTCATCTATTGAAGGGCATCTAGGTTGGTTCCACAATCTAGCTATTGTGAATTGAGCAGCTATGAACATTGATGTGGCTGCATCACTGTAGTAATCTGATTTTAAGTCCTTTGGGTATAGGCCAAGGAGTGGGATAGCTGGGTCAAATGGTGGATCCATTCCAAGTTTCCTAAGGAATCTCCACACTGCTCTCTAGAGTGGCTGCACCAACTTGTACTCCCACCAGCAATGTATGAGTGTACCCTTTTCCCCACATCCTCGCCAACACCTGTTGTTGCCTGTATTCTTAATAAGAGACATTCTAATTGGGGTAAGATGAAATCTTAAGGTGGTTTTGATTTGCATTTCTCTTATAACAAGGGATATTGAACGTTTTTTCATGAATCTGTTGATTGCTTGTAGATCTTCCTCTGTAAAGTGTCTGTTCATTTCCTTGGCCCATTTATTGATTGAGTTATTAGTGTTTTTGGTGTAAAGATTTTTGAGTACTTTGTAGATTCTGGAGATTAGTGCTCTGTCTGAAGTGTGTGTGGCAAAGATTTTCTCCCACTCTGAAGGCTCTCTCTTCACATTGCTGATTGTTTCCTTTGCTGAGAAAAAGCTTTTTAGTTTGACTCTATCCCAATCATTGATTCCTGCTTTTATTTCTTGCGCTTAAGGAGTCATGTTAAGGAAATCTGGTCCTAGGCCAACATGATGAAGATTTGGACCTATTTTCTTTTCTATTAGGTGCAGAGTCTCTGGTCTAATTCCTAGGTCCTTGATCCACTTTGAGTTGAGTTTTGTACAGGGTGAGAGATATGGGTTTAGTTTCATTTTGCTGCATATGGATTTCCAATTTTCCCAGCACCATTTGTTGAAGAGGCTGTCTTTTCTTCACTGTATGTTTTGGGCTCCTTTGTCAAGTATGAGATACCTGTATTTATGTGGGTTTGTCTCTGTGTCCTCTATTCTGTACCATTGATCTACCTGTCTATTTTGGTGCCAATATCATGCTGTTTTTGTTACTATTGCTCTGTAATATAGTTGAAGGTCTTGTATTGTGATACCCCGGAACAGGGGAATTTTAAAGGAGCTCTTCAAAGGCTCCATTCCAGCTGTGCCCTGACAGGGGTCCCAGGGCCCCTGATGGTGTTAATATTCC
Organism: Glaucomys volans; assembly: GCA_020662805.1. Lineage (NCBI taxonomy): Eukaryota > Metazoa > Chordata > Mammalia > Rodentia > Sciuridae > Glaucomys > Glaucomys volans. The sequence goes on from JAJEJO010053453.1 coordinate 57,925, forward strand.
CTTGTTAATTCAGGAGATATTCACTTCCTAGATCCTCTGGCAGATATCTCCTTCCTGTGGAGCACAGATAGCAGGGTAATCTTGTTCCTTGCCCCCAGGTTAGGGACAGGGAAAGGGAGAAGAAGAAAAGGAAAACTTGTCCGTTTTAAAGATAAGCCTCAGAGCTATATTCAAAAGGTGAAGTGGACCACTGTTACAGCAGAACAGTTGATTTTTGTAAGGTTGCTTGAGCAGGAACAAGAAAACAAAATAACACCAAAAGGAGACTGGTTTGACATCCTGTTCCTTCAGGTTACTTTCCTCTTTCCAGCAGAGGGGACTTCCTTATTATGCTTGCTCAGGTTGGTTGGAGACTTTCTAATTGGTTGCAATGAATCTCCATTTTGAGGGGAAAAATTGGTCTTTGGAAGGATTTTCCTGCTTCCTTTAAGCTTCAGTTTGATGACCTAGCAGGAGTGACTACATTTTGATTCCATCTGTCAAGGCCTAGTGTAGGAGCTCAGTCCAAACCAAGTCTCCTGTCATTTCTATATCTTTACCACATGTACATATCAATTCCAGAAGTAGAAAAGACACTAAAATAAAACACATAAGTAAATAAGCAAATAGAATATGAACACAGGATATATCTTCAGCACTTTTGGGTAAAGAAGAATTTAAGTACAAAAGCAATACACATAAAATAGAAAGCTTGATAATTTAGACTAAAAATTAAGAACTTTATTCTTCAAAGCCACCTAGAGTAAAAAGGCAAATAAAGAGTGAAAAGGCAAATAAAGTGGGAAAACATAGACAACACAAATAACCTGTTTGTTTGTTTATTTATTTTTTTATTTATATTTAACAGAATTATAGTTCCCCTGCCACAGAACACAATTCACATTTCTGTGACAATACTACAACACACAGCAGGAAACAGACCAGGAAAGATAAATCCATTCAATAGAGATTTAATTATAAAAGCATTTAACTGCACGGGTAGCAATCATTACATGGTAGTCCATACTACATTAAATGGAGAGCCTGTAGAATATAATTTATACTAAGAAAGTACGAATGCCAGAGGGAACCTGAAGGATGACTTTTGGTAGTGTGTGGTGCTTGCCAAGCCTTAAACCAGATGTCCATCTACAAAGTCAACTCAGTCCGTTGCTCTATGATTCAGTCCACCACATCTCCTCTACCCTGGAAATACTGTACCCTCAAATCATTCCAAATCTTGCTCTTTCAGATCTGCTTTCTCTGGAAATGGCCCATGATGTTTTCCATTCCTAAACTTTTTTCTGCCCAAGTGAGGCTGGTCTTGGGAAAAGATTATGATGGAGTTACATCTCGGATGGCCACTGAGACCTCTGTAACCGAACAAATCTTTCCCAACTCCAAAAATGAGCAGGTGCATCGATTAAAGCTTCTCTCCCCACTAAAAAAAAAAAAAAAATGGAGAGCCTGTTAGGAGAGATGGATTACCTCTGAACTGAAAGCCACTTAGGGAGCACTGAACTGTGAGAAATTTGCATGTCTCATGGTTTTTTTTTTTTGTTTTTTTTTTTTTTTTTCCAGGATCACACTACTTTAAGGTAGTGCATTCCTCGAAAAGGCCAGCTTCTGCTCCCAGGCGTGCACTTGTCCTCAGACTCTACTGTCTAGATTTAGAAGATGCAGACGTTATTGCCTAAATACTATTCTATACGTTTCCACCAGTGTTTAGGAAAACACTTTAAATTGCTACTTAAGTTACACCATAATGACTGGGCTTCAACTTAGCTCATTGGCAATTTTGAAAGCAATATTTTTGAAAGCTCTGGAGAATCCTGATTTCCTCTTGAACCTGATGGACCCTGTTCAGGGACAAGTTGTCTCAGCAGCTTCCACACCTCCATCTCCCACCGCACCAGGCTCGCTGGGCGCGCAACGCCTTGGACGCAGAAGAGCAGGAAGAACTCCCTCTGCTCGTAGTTGCAGTTATTGGCGCCCAGCACTTTGCGGATTTCCCGCGTCGTGTCACCGGCATCCATGGAACTAGTGGTTTTCAGGCTCCAGGTGAAGCGCAGGGAGCGAAGTTTTGCTTCGTTCTTGTCCTTTTGTTCATCGAAGACGCTGCAACTTCTTGTGAGTTTTAAAGTGAATTTACTAAAAAGATTAGTAAATTCTAATCATCTGCTTGGAGTCTGGGGCAGTAGGGTAGCTTCGTGGGACAGGCTGTGCGAGGCAGGAGGACCCTTGGATGTCGCAGTTCGGGTTCGCGGGGCTGCGGTGCAAAGTGCCTCTCGGGAGGCGGAGTCTGCCGGGGTGGCGGCACTGCTGACACTGTGGGTTGAAGCAACTAGAGTTCTCTGATCAGGAATGGTGCTGTTCTCCTTGCCACTCTGGATCACCGAATGTCCGCTGCGGTTCTCTCACTACAAACCTAAGTATTCTACCGTGTCATCCCTCCAGATGCCCTGCCACTGCTGGGGACATCGGGGCTTTTCTTGCATTCAGGAATGTCCGCCTTGCTGGGATCACTTGCAGTCCCAAGCATGGGACTGGCTGGAGCAATTCCCATTCCTCCCACAGCACTGCCACCTGGTTTCCGGGAAGGAGTTCCATCCTCTTTGAGGTCACTATCTGCAGTGCTGGTCTCACTCTTCTTTGGATATGCCACAACTAAAGGAATCGCTGGTCCAGCATGGTCACCGTACTGTCTCTGCTTCTGGCTGGAAGAAACTTCTCTGCACTTTGTGGTGAGACTGGCGAGGGCCATTGCTGAGGTCACTGTTCATCTGCACCTTAGCAAATGAAAGGTTTCTGCTGTGACTGGAGATGTCTAGCGCTGGCTCAACAAGGGGTTGAAGTTCATCTTCCTCACGCCCTGCGGTGATCCACCTGTGCTTCACGGCTTGCTCTAGAGTGCCTTGCTTACTTGAGTTTAGCACCAGCAAGCGTTCAAGAAGGTTGTTCACAGTCTGTGGACATGTAGAAAGGGATTCTGTAGTTCCCTCCTAACACTCTCTGAGTTCCTTAAGATTTTGCCCGTCAATGGGAACCGGCCTGCAGACTAGGGTGTATAGGATATGCCTGCCCATCCGGCTGCATGTGCAGGAATATCAGGAAAGGTGTCTAGTTTAGTGCCAAGAGTAACTCACTGCTCAAACCAAAATCTGCTATTTTAATGTTCATATCCGCATCTAACAACAGATTTTCAGCCTTGAGTTCCCTGTGAATGATCCGCTTTTGGTGGCGATACTGTACTGCAGACACCATCAGTCTAAAGTTAGCTCTTGCTTCTTTTTCCTCCATTCTTCCATGTGCAACCAGTCAAATACTTCACCTCCCCTTGCATACTCCATGATTAAGTAGAGTGTTTTTTCAGTGTCAGTGAATTCTAACAACTTCACTATGTTTGGATGATTTAAAATCTTCATTATTCTTACCTCTCTGAAGGGCTTTCGTACACTTGTTGAATTCAACTGAGTTTTGTCAGTCATCTTTATTGCAACCTGTCTGCCTGTGAGGAGGTGTTGTGCCAATTTGACTTTTGCAAAATTCTGCTGGCCAATCATTTTCAACAGTCTATAGTTTCCAATATGAGGCTGCTCATCTGCACAAGAAGCTATGGAGTTTCTACATCATGGTTCAGAGTGCCCAGTGTGCAGGTGACTTCTTGTCACCCGTCTCCATGTGAGGTGTGCGTGGTATGTTCAAGGTTCTTCATCACTGAGTATCTTCAATGTCTTTTGATGATTTCACAGAAGAAAAAATAACTCCTAAATCTACTCAACTAGCAAAGCTAATAAATGCCTGTGGGTACCACTGGCAGGCTTAGAATAGGTAAGGGCTAGGCAAGGGAAGGGGAAACAAGAAAAGATGGAGATAAAAGGTTATCAAACATAGTCTCAAATGCCTTCCATAACAAAAGATGCTTGTCCAGTTTAAAATTATCCTTCTGGGTAAGTCTAAGAGCAGAAGGCAAATGAGGAGTGTTCTAGGTTTACTCATTTCCAAAATTCTCATTCTAGAATTTGCTATGCAGTTAATACAGTCAGTCATAAGGTACTGCCTGCATCAAGAATGGTTATTTACACTCTAAGTGAATCAAGGAACTAGGACCAGAGACCCTGTGCCTACTAGAAGAAAAGACAGACCCAAATCTCCATCGTGTCAGCCTGGGAACCAGAGTCCTCAACAAGACTCCCAAAGTGCAAGAAGAAAAATCAAGAATCAACAAATGGGATTATATCAAACTAAAAAGCTTCCTCACAGCAAAAGAAACAACCAAGAACATTAAGAGAGAGATCTCACAGAATGGGAGAAAATCCCTGACACCTGCAACTCAGATAGAGCACCCATCTCCAGGATACACAAAGAACCCAAAACACTTAACACCAAAAGAACAAACAACCCAATCAACAAATGAACAAAGGAACTGAATAGGCACTTCATAGAAGAGGAAATATGATCAGTCGATAAATATATGAAAAATATTCAACATCTCTAGCAATTAGAGAAATGCAAATCAAAACTACATTGAGATTTCATCTCACTCCAGTCAGAATGGCAATTATCAAGAATACAGGCAACAATAAATGTTGGTGAGGATGTGGGGTGGGGAGGTACACTCAAACATTGCTGGTGGGACTGCAACTTGCTGTAAACACTCTGGAAGACAGTAGGGAGATTCCTCAGAAAACCTGGAATGGAACACCATTTGACCCAGTTATCCCACTCCTTGATTTATACCCAAAGGACTTAAAATCAGCATACTATAGTGACAGGGCCACATCATTGTTCATAGCAGCTCAATTCACAATAGCTAAGCTATGGAAGCAACCAAGGTGCCCATCAACAGATGAATGAATTTTTAAAATGTGGTATATGCACGTAATGGAATATTACTCAGACATAAAAAAGAATAAAATTATGGTATTTGTTGGTAAATGGATGGAACTGGAGACTATCATGGTAAATGGATGGAACTAAGTTAAGTGAAATAAAGCACTCCTAAAAAAACAAAGGTTGAATGTTCTCTCTGATATACCAATGCTGACTCACAATGGGGGGAGGGGAAGATGGGGGGATGAGAATGGGAAAGACAGAAGAATGAATCGGACATAATTTTCCCATGTTCATATATGAACACATGATAAGTGTAACTCCACATCATGCATAACCACAAGAATGGGAAGCCACACTTCCTGTATGTATGGCATACAGAAATACACTCCACTATCATGCATAACTGATTTATGTAAAAATGAAAATAACCCTCAAATTAAATCCATGAAATCATCCCTGAAGTCTCTGATCCAATATAAAATATGAATTCTTCTAAGATCAACTTTCTTTTTAAAGGGCCAAACAGCTTGATTCAAGAAGTAGTGTGTGTTTTCAGTATCTCATTCATTCACGGTTGGCAAGGGGATCTACTGGACATCTTACTGTGCTTCACCTAGGAGCTCAGCTCCAAGGCCCCTACATTGCCCTTGCCCTATTTATTTTTATGTATCCAAAATATGTAAAAATCAAAATGGAGAAAACAAATATCTAAATGAGTAAATGGGAAAAGTACATGAACAACCAATTCACAAAAGGGAAAATATTAATTGCTACAACCATATAAATATGCTTAATTTCACTGGTAATAGAAAAATTTAAATTAAAATAACATGATGGCATTTTTAATTTCAAAATAATACATAAAATATATTTACCTTTATTTTGAAACTATATGCATATGTATGGGTATTAGAAACCTATGAACCATATTTCACCAAATAACCTTTGCAGATTGTACACCAAACCTTTTTGCAAAAAAGTGGGATTGTGCCTATTATGTGTACCTTTAAAAAAATCATGCAGGTATTACTAAAATAGCATTTATTACTAAACTGTCTTTGGTGCAAAATTAGGATGCACAGAATACTCATGAATATACATTAATGTGGTGACAAGGATTTTGATTTGAAATACAGTATTTCCTTTAAATCTATGATAAAATTATAGAAAGTTACAGAAATTATAGAAAGTTATAATTATGCATTTGCTATGCTACATAAAGATCACCATTATTTGTACAATCATTGCTGAGATACTTCCAGATACAAGGAAATCCCATTCATTCTTTGAACACTTCAGGAGTGGAAAATTACTGCTTTTCCTGTTTTGTTGTGATGAATTCGCTTCATTTTTGAATTCATATTTGTTTCCCCATTATTTTCTCTACTTGAATTTTGTCTCATCCATAGAACCAGGTAAAACATTTCTTTTTTTTTTATCTGACACAGAAGATTGTGTAAATTAGAATATTCCAGTAATAACGAAGGTTAATTCATGAGGTAGTAGACTCCTACAACTAGAAGCATATAGAGGATGAATTATCATTTTTTAACATTATGGAAGATCAAATGCATTAAATTACTTCCCAAGAGATGTCTAAGGTTAAGTTTCACCAATTCTAAGAAATTTCCAAAATCCATGGTAGTATTCCTAGGGAAATCCTATCCCACGAATATGCCCCTCCTGTCCACCTCCTGCATTCACCTGGACAGTTGCAGCTGAATGTTGCAGCAGCAGCAAGCACCCCTAGGGCAGGACAGAGGAGATCCATGTGCCTGATGGTCAAGATGCCCTGTGCAACCAAAGACCCTATCACTGTGTATGCGTGTGTCACAGCAGGCACTCTAAAACCAAGAGCTGTGTGGTTCATTGCAGAGCCAGTAGCCATGTATGGCTGCTAACCCTTTGAAATGTGGCTAATAAAAACAGCAATTTAATGTATATGTAAAATATATACTGTACTTCATACTCAGTACAAGAGTATAAAATATATCTCGTGAATAAGTTTTATAAAAATTGATTATACATGGAAACACTATTTTGAATAGCTGGATTAAAATATGTTATAAAATTAATTTCAAGTTTCATTTCACTCGCTCACATCTATCCTGTAAAATTTTAAGTTACATATGTGATCCATGTTGTATTTCTATTGGCCGCCCTGTCACAGAAACTAAGGTAGTTGTCACAACCTGGTGCTCTGCGAGATAAATACTGCTCATGGAAGTATTTTGTTTGTCCCTTACAGAATTTTTCAGAGGTAAACTTAGTTACTAATTTTGAAAAGTTATCAGTATTTTCATAAAATGAGATTTTTACAAAGTTAATTTGACTTTTCTTGGAAGTCCAGGAGATAGGGCATTTCTTGAGTTGCTTTGTTACCTGATACCACTGTCTAGAGCAGAACTGCTGATGATTTTAGACCAGGCTTGCCCCTTCACCCCAGTCCCCAGCATTCTCTGTGGTTGGTCATTACTCCCTTCAACATCGGCTCTATGTAGATATGTCATTCCATAATCATGGCAAGCTTTTGAATTTGTGCCATTTCCTTTAAGATCATTACTTTAGCATTCAATTTGGGCATTGGGGAGAGAGGATTGTTGCTATGTTTGAGGGATAGAAAAGGTAGATTTTAGTGACATATTATTCCACTGGCCCACTTCTGACTCAGGTGTCACAAAGCAGAAGTCTGTATTTGCATGGGGCAAAAATCACACGTAGGAAAAGTAATTGCTTCCAATGACATCTGTTCAAAGAATGAATTAGATGAGGGTTCCTTGTTCCAGTTTCACTGACTGAAACTGATGATGATGTTCAAAACCTGTGTGAGGATCCACATCCTGAAATCGACAGGGAGCAGTGATGCCTGTGTGCACTAGAAAAGAATTCTACAGCAAGGGGTTTGTTGATTCTTCTTGAAAAGAAACCAAATGGCAGTCACCCAAGACTGAGGAACAAAAGTCAAAGGGATCTATAAATCAGAACAAACAAGGAAACCCTATGGAGGTGGTGCCTGGGACCAGAGAAGCCCTCATTGCCCTTTGATGATGATCAGTTTACAATGCAGCCACCAGGGGAGACCTAATACTTAAAAACATATTGGCATTTATGATTGCCTCTTTGTCAAGATGGTCTGAGAGCTGGTCTGTATATACTGTCTCCTTCATTTCAGCTTCACCTTCATTACCAGTTGGCCATTTAGATACCTGGTCATTCAAAATTGCACAATTGTACATTGTTTTCTAGCTCAACACTCTTCCTGACAAAATTATTGAGGAAGCATTATGCAAATGTATTGTTTACTAAAGTCATAAAACCATCTGGTCCTAGAGGTTCTTTTTTTTTTTTTTTGTATCTGACTTCTGGAAACCAGAATGGTTTAACTTCCTCTGTCCTTCCTATTCTAACTGCCAAGTCACTGTTGACAAAACACAGGCACTTTAAGATTCTCCTTTTCGACCTGTTTCCATCCTGATCTTTCCTGTATTTTACTCTGTTCTGTTCTCTGTATGATCACCTTATCTGCAACATTTACATATCCCAGTTTCCATATTTTCCTGTAGGTTTCTTTTGAAACCCTTCTGAGTATTTCCAGACTTAGTCAAATATTTATAAGTATATCTCAGTATATCTACAAAGCACATTTGTAGGAAGTCATAAAAACAGCCTTGGTAATAAAACCTGAGGGCATGGTCATAACAGTCAGATGGCAGCATCTAAGTTTTCAAAATCCATCTGCGGTCCTATTCATGTATCTACACATTTGGAGTATCAGGTACCAGAACTAGGATTTTTGTTGATTGAGTAAGTGGAAAAGTGGATTTAGTTTTTGAGATCACTGCATAAAATTATACTCTTTAATTCTCATTTTCTATGAGAATTTTGGACTTTTTAACTTGCCACTGTTCTATAAAGTTATCACTATTCCTCCAAATCAGCAATTTCTGCACTTCCTTTGGAAGTGGAACTGTATGTCTGTCCTCAGATCCTCTCCAACATCATCTCTGAAGGCTGATGGAAACCATAGTATGGAAGCTGAATGAGCCTCTTATTAGGCACTAAAAACCGTAATTGAAGGCAGTTGTCAATTTGGAACAGTAGAGAGGCTACCCTGAATCTTCTTACTCTCTATCTACTATGAACGAGAGGCAAAAAGGAAGAAGTTATCTTGTCCAGTGATGTAGATGAGTCCCACCTGCCACAATATTTATTTCCTATGACATATAAAATGCTACCAAAGCCTGAGGGCCTTTTAAGATGATTGTAAACAATGTTACATTCACTACATCATCCAAGTACTATTAGAACAGGTTGAACCTTCTGGATGCCCAGATAGCTGCAAGTTAAAAGTCAACCAGAAAAGAAATTTTGATGGTGTTTTGAGATAATAAAGGACAGATCATTTTGAACATAACACACGCAAATGTTGTTTGATCATTACTTTTTATGGTTCCCCTTGTTTGACCAGTTTGGCTAAATGGGCTTGGTTATTTGAAATCCCTAGTGCCCAATAATTCCTTAAATCATACACCCCGTGCTCTGTACTATGCTTATTCTAAGACTTGCTTGTGAAAAAAATTAGGTATGAGAGTAATACAAAGAATATGTGAACTTTGGTTGATGTCAGAATCCTAGGAGTTGCCATCAGCTAAAAAAAGAACTGGTGGGAGGAGGATGTGGCTCCTGGTGCTCAAAGACTTAAAGTGCTTTCTGGTAGCCACATCCTGCCTGTGGCTAGATCAACCCAAGTACCACATCTTACTGTTTTCTTGAATGATAACAAATCATCTGATATTGAAGAAGGGTCCTCTCTGTCATAAACCAGTGTTAACATAACAGGCTAATAAACATTTAGGGGCCATAGGAAACTTGGGGCTTGGAGCTTCCTAAGCATTTCATATACATGTGAAAAAGTTTGTGCCCAAGATATTTTATTGAATATTAAAAAATGTCATCTGCTATGGTTTGGATCTGGAATGCCCCCCAGAAAGCCCTTATATTGAAAGTATGAGAACTGACACATCAAATTCAGAGGTAAGATGTAGGCAAACTTTAGGCCTCTAACATCATTACTGGATTAATCCATTTACTGGGTAAATGATAATTGAATAGACTACTGGATAGTAACTATAGGTGAGTGAAACTTGGCTGGAAGAAGTAGGTAACTGAGGCAGCACCTTGGACTCTATCTGTCTCTGTCCCCTTCCTCTTCCCCTTCTCAGCTGCCATGAGCTGAGAAGCTTTCCTCTGCCCAGTCCTTCTGCCATGTTGTTCTGTTTGGCCAGAGCAAAGGAATCATCTGATCATGGACTGAGACCTCTGAAACCACAACCCCAATTAAACTTTTCCTCCCCTAAATTTTCCTTGTCAGGTATTTTGGTCACAGTGAAGAAAAGCTAGCTTTTCATCTTAGAAGAGAATTTTAAAATGTATATAAATGTACAAAGAAATAATTCAAAATGATTCTCACTGATATATTGAGACGAGTATTTTTTCTGCTAGTACATATTTATGTATATGTATGTGTATATACATGTGTACGAATGATTTTAATTTTATAAATATTCCTCCTATATATTTATAAAATTGAAAACACATTATATAAATTAACAAAGGATCATATTAAATATCAACAATTTTATTCCTTAATTCACTTAGTATTGTATTTTTCCATGTTAAGTGTTCTTTGAAAACACTTTGTGCAGTATTTCATTACATCAATGATTCTCAAACTTTAGCATGCATCAAAATTGCTTTGAAGGCTTTTTGAACACAGGTGGCTACAAACTTGTTCACTACATGATACAAACAATCTCTTGTAATTGGATATGTGCCTTGTTTTCATTGTTAGCATCACCTATACCATTCTTAAATTTACTGCCTTTTCCTCTCTCCCTTTTCTCCTCCCTTCCTCCTCTCTTCTTTTCCCATCCTTTCTCTTTTCTTCTTTCTATTCCGTTCTTTCATCCTTTTGTTTATCATGTTTATATGATGTGAAATGAGTTAATTACCCAGCACAATTATCAAAAACTATTCCTTTCCTACTAAAACATGCATGATCACATTTAAAAGTCAATTTTCAAACCAATACATTAGGTCTTGGTTGTATTTGTAGGAAATGTGAACTGATAAAAGATATCACTTTTACAAAAGCACAACAGGAAACACATGTATGACAAGTAATGAGAAAACCAGAAATAAAGCCCTAGTAATTGATGTCTTCTAATTTCAACATGTGTCTTGGCTTCAGCTGGTATTTCTAACCAGTTATTTATAGGGTTTCCTTGTTTCGATCATTGTCTTAAACATAATCTTCTCAAGGAGACAACAACCTAAAAAGAAATGTTGAGAGTTGAGCATGTTTCCCGGAGTTTGGAGCAAATGAGTTTGGAGAAATCCCACTGCATCACTGTGCAAAGTATTATTTTAATTGTCTGGCCTGACTGCTTTAGTCACCATTGGTCTGACAAACACTATACTTTCCTTGGTTTATTATATTAAACCAACCCCACAACCCTAGAATATGTCAGAATTGCATTAAAAAGTGCAACAGAGGGTAAAATAATCTCTTTGCCTTTGCTTTGATAAAGTCAGGTTTTGTTTACAAACAGAAAAGCCCCTCTCATAAGTACTTGTCAACAATTCTTTACTGTTACTATGGCCTCCTCCATAAAAATCATCTCAATTGCAACATGAGCAGGAAAATATTACTATTCCATCTAATCTCTGAGGCAATGACAATTATCCGGCAGTTTTCAGTTAGCTCGTACTATCAGTGTAATTCTTTTTAGAACAGTGAGCCTCAATTGTTACGATGCTAAAACTGGGGAGAAATACCAGAGCTCCAGATTTAAAACCAATGTAATGGCCAATTTCCAGACTTGGTGAATGAATGGCAAAGTAATAAAGTATTTTTATAGCATATTTTCCCTAAGAACTCACACACATCTTAAGAATTTTGAAATGAGGAATGCTTGTTATTAACAGAAACACACGTATAATTCAAAGTCAATTACATTTTTTATATGCATTTAGCAGTTGTATCTGAGTGAGTTGGCTTTGGACTTTTGTTTTATTTTGTTTTCATTTCCAATAGTCTAGCACTACAGAGATTTCTGAGGATTCAGTTTGGGGTTTTGGGAAATTATACCCAGACACTTCATTCCACAGCTCTTGTGCACTTCTTTCCTTTTTCTGCCTTCATGCTTATTATAACATTACACCTGACACTCTGATTTTTCTCTTACCCTCATAGCTACTGTTACTGATCTGAATTAAAGATGATAACCATACTAGCCCTGTGCTGCCCCTACCTCTTTCTGGTTCCATTATGGGTACCACTAGTAACCCACATTTCTCTCTTTCTATTCACTTTATCTTTCACAACTGTTCTAAAGGCAAGGAGATGACCAAACAGTTAAAAAGTCGTTCCTAGTTAGGCATGGTGGTACCCATAATTCAAAGACGCAGGAGGTTGAGGCAGGAGCATCACAAGTTGGAGGCCAGTCTCAGCAAATCACCGATTCCCTATGCAACATAGCAAAAGTCTGTTTAAAAATAAAATACAAAGAACAAAAGGACTGGGGATGTAGCTCAGTGGTAAAGCACCCTGGGTTCAATTCTCAGTACACACACACACACACACAAAAAAAAAAAAAAAAAAAAAAAGAAGAGAGAAGAGAGAACGGAAGGAAGGAAAGAGAGAAGCAAATGAAGGAAGGAAGGAAGGAAGGAAGGAAGGAAGGAAGGAAGGAAGGAAGGAAGGAAGGAAAGAAGGAAGGAAGGAAGGAAGGAAGGAAGGAAGGAAGGAAGGAAGGAATGGAGGAGGAACGGAGGGAGGGAGGGAGGGAGGGAGGAAGGGAGGGAAAAAGGAAGGTGCTAATTGTGGTAAGCAATCTTGTGTATTATTTCCTTTCTTCTCTAAGTGAACAGAAGTAACAATATCTGCACCAAGAGTGGAAGGCAGGAAAGAAGGGTTTGAGGAACCTAGGAGTCAATTAAATCTGTTGCAGGTTACCAGCTGACACTTAATAAAATAATGATTTCAGGATCACAGATTGTTGATGCTAGGAAGTTATACGTGAGTTCTTCTAGATTAAATGAATCCCAAGTGTGGGGTTCTCTTTGTTATATTCTGGAAAATTCTGACTTAAATTCTAACATCATTTTGTGATGAATGGTGCAGTATTTTCTACTTTTCTATGACCATGTTAATGATTGCCATTGCATCTACTTAAGTATGATTTTTTTTATCAGACCCATCTTGTAAATTATTTCTTCAGATAGAACATACATGTCTAAAATTAAAATTTAATAATGTAGTATGAAAATTTAACATACACAATTTAGAACTACAAAATGTTTGCTCTTTCCCTAGAGGTTTTGAAATAATAAGAAATATGTGATCTATTACTAAAATGTATACAGTCATCATTTTTTTTTCTTCCACAAGAAATAAGATTGAAGAAGAGAGAACATGGGCACACGGCAGCCACTTTTACACAGAGTCCCTGGTATTCCTGGCATAGGCATTCCACTGGGCTGGGATGGTGGACAGAATCCAGCACCTTGGAGCTGTGCAAGAACACCTGGATTCCTCTGCTTTGTTTGACTTTACTACTATTTTCCCAAGAGCTGCATTGAGGTTTATGGTAGGTAAGATGTTTGCATGTAGCTGTACAGGGGCAATTTCTCTGAGGAAGAGCAGCTGGACACATCTGAGAAGCATATGACCAGTGACCTAACAATATCAACTTCCAAATTCTCTATTAGATCCAGGGTTTTTCTGGTAACATGACATCAACACATGCCAAGCTAAAATGAGTAGTAATTACATTAGCTACAAACAAAGGCAATTTTTGTCCATTTTTTATGTTACATGTCTTCCAAAGAAGGGTTCATTCTAGAAATCAAATCAGACCCAGTGAAGAGAATCTCAAAACAATACCTAAATGAAAGCTGGCTTATAAACTGATGTGATGTAAAAGCTATTATCATAAGGCTTCATCTGCTTATTCTAAAACACTGAAATTATAATTATGATAAAATAGCATATAAGTGGTATTTACAGTTATATGCACGATGAGCTACATTATTGCTCATTAGTCATTAACGAAATGCAAATCAAAGGTATAATCATCCTACCTCACACCTACTAGAACAGATAAAATTTTAAAAGATACATTGTAAAAAGTGTCATGGACTTCTAGTTTCCAATTAAATAAGTAGAGAGAAATCCTCACTCCATCTGAGTTCATATTTTGTTGCTTGCTATAACAAAATACACAAGACCAAGTAATTCATAGAGAAAATAGGTTTATTTGGCTTATAGTTCTGGAGGGTGGGTGGACTAAAAGTATTCTGCTGGCATATTCTCAGCATCTAGTGAGGGTCTTCTTGCTGCATCACAGTAAAGTGGAGGGTATCACACAGTGAGACAGAGCAAATGAGCCAGAAAGATCTCAGTTTTTTAACAAAGCCACTCCCATAATAAATGTTAAATCTGTTAACATAATAAATGTTAGTGGTGTTATGGTTTGGACATGAGATGTGCCCCAGAAGTTCCTGTGTTACTGCAGGTATGTTCAGAGGTGAAGTGATTGGGTTGTGAGAGCTCTAACCTAATTGGTTCAATCTAGTTGGAATGAACTGACTGGGTGGTTGGTAACTTGTAGGCAGGTGAGGCATGGCTGGAGAACGAGGGCCAACGGGGAGTACTCCAGAAGGGCTCATCTTCTCTGTGCCCTACCCGCTACTCTCTCTTGCTTCCTGACTGCCATGAATGGAACAGGGCTCCCCCACATGCTCTTCTGCAATAATGACTTTGCTCATCTCAGGCTCAGAGCAATGAAGTCAGCCCATATGGATGAAACTTCTGAACCAAAATAAACTTTTCCTCCTCCAAGGAGTTCTTGTTGGGTATCTGGAGCACAGCAATGCAAAAGCTGAGGAACACAAAGGGATTAGTCTATTCATGGTGCAGAACCTTATGACCCAATCACCTCCCTCCCAAAGGCCCTACTACCTCACACTCCTGCACTGGGGACTCAATTTCCACCTTGTGAATTTGGGGGGAACACATTCAAACCATAGTACCATTCTAAAAAGTAAGAAACTCAACAAATTGAACAATCAACAACTGTTCTAAGATCATAAAGGTTAACCTTTAAGTGCCATCATCCCAGATGTGGGACACATATAAAATCTTAAATTGAGCAACAAATATATTGCTTATGGTAACTTTTAAAATTAATGTTATATTTTTAGTGTTCTAGTCTTTTGAGAAAAGTGATAAGTAAATAGCATTTGGAAAAAAT
This sequence comes from Glaucomys volans, assembly GCA_020662805.1. NCBI lineage: Eukaryota > Metazoa > Chordata > Mammalia > Rodentia > Sciuridae > Glaucomys > Glaucomys volans. The sequence continues at coordinate 73,056 of JAJEJO010053453.1, forward strand.
ATATAGCATACATGTAAAGGATACATAAACTCTAGATTATGATTTCTCATCTATTTAATACACCTGTGACAATGTTGTTGAAATATTTGCAGAATCAAAAACTCAGGACAAGAGATAGCAGTTATTTTTCCCCATGAACCACCAATAAAGTAAAATTTAAAATTCAAAACACAATACCATTTTTATCACTTCCCAAAAAGGAAATATTTAAGTATAAATGGAGCAAAATATATACAAAATGCCTAAGAGAACTACAAAGCTCAGATAAATGATGTCAAAGAAAAACTAAATAAATGGAAAGATAGTCCATGCACATAGATAAAAAGACTCAACATTGTATGAGGTCAGTTCTTCCCAAATTGACCTCTAGCCTCAACACAATACAAATCAAAATCTCAGCAAGTTATTTTGTCGATATTGGCAAACTGATTCTAAAGTTTATATGGAATAGAAAAAGACCCAGAATAACTACTCAATGTTGAAGAAAGAAAAATCAGATTGATGGACACTAACCAATTCCAAGACTTGTTATAAAGTACAGTAAATGACAGCATGGTGTTATTAAAATAGGGAAATCAGTAAGACAGAAACAATATATGTAAATAGTCACTTGATCTTTCACAAAAGAGCAAAGGCAATACAATGAGCAAAGATTGTCTTCACAACAAATTGTACTGGAAAAGTTGAACATCCACATGCAAGGAAATAAATCTAGACACAGCTTTGCACCCTTCACAAAATTAACTCAAAATAGAGCAGAGACCTGCATATAAAATGCAAAACTATGAAATTTCTAGAAATCACTAGAAGTCAACATAGAATAAAACCTAGCTCACCTCAGGTATGATGATGACTTTTACATACAACATTAAAGGCATGAGTCAAGAAGTATTATCAAGAAATAATTGATAAATTTGACTACATGGAATCAAAAACTAGTGCTCTGCAAAAGACACTGTCAAAAGAATGAGAATACAAGCCACAGATGAGAGAAAATACTTTCAAAAGACACACATGATGAAGAACTGTTTCCTAAAACATAGAAAGAATGCTTGCAACTCAAAATAAGAACATGAACAACCTGACTTAAATGGGCAAAAGACACTAGCAGTTGTCTCACCAAATAAGAGATTCCACTGGAAAATCACCATATGAAAATGTGTCATCAGTTGCAAATTCAAGTGAAATAACTACATACACATTAGAGTTGTCAAAACCAAAACACTGACACTGTAAATTTGGTAAAGATATAGAACAACAAGAATTCTCTTCATTCATAGGGGAAATGCAAAATAATACAGCCTCTTTGAAATACACTTTGGCAGTTTCTTATAAAATTAAGCATGTTCTGGCTATGATATTCAATAACTACTCATTATTTGCCCAAAGGAGAAAAAAATGTCCATACAAAAAAACTGCCTACAAATAGCAGCTTTAGTCATAATTGACAAGACTTGAAATTAGACAAGATGTCTCTCAGTAGATAACTGGATAAATAAATTATATGACATCCTGATAATTGAGTTATTTGGCATGAAAAGAAGAGCTACCAAGCCACAAAAAGACACATAGGAAACTTCACTGCATATTATTAAGTGAAAGAAGCGAGAATGACAAGGCTACATACCATATGCTTCCAACTTCAAGACATTCCAGACCAGAAGAAACTATGAAAATAAATAAAAGGATAAGTCACTTCCAGGGGTTAAAGAAAGAGAAGAATAAATACTCTGAGAGCGGAGGAATTTTAGGGCCATGAGATTATTCTGTATGTTACTTGGAGGGTATATGCCATAATTTTGCCGAAGGCTATGGAATGTACAACACCTAGAATGAACCCTAATGTAAACCTTGGATTTTGGGTGGTAAAGACATCAATGTGTGCTCACTGATCATATTAAATTTATCATTGCACTGTATTACATTCGTGGTGTGGAAGGTTGTGCATGTATGGGGACAGGGTGTTTCTGTCAACCTTTTGTGCTTTCTTCTCTATTTTTGATGTGAATTTAAACTACTCTAAAAAATTAAGCTTATTATTTTTTAAAACAACATTGTTGCAGAGTATGTGGGAAAACTAGAAACTTCATCCGTTGCTGGTGGGAATATAACAAAGCACCTACTTTGAAAACAGTTTGGCAGTTCCTCATAATGTTAAATACAGGGTTACTGTAGAAGGTAGACAGAATATCAACCTCTAATGTTGTCCATATTCTAATCACCAGAATCTGTAAATATGCTACCTTATATGGCAAATAACACTTTGCAAATGTGTTCAAGTAAAGATCATGAGAAGGGAAGATAGTCCTGGATTACTTGGGAGGGCTACTGTAATCACCAGCCTTATAAAAGAAAAAGAATTGCAAGAGAGTTAGTGAAATAGGTTTGTTGATGGAAGCAGAAGCTGCAGAAAGCAGAAAATGGGAAGACAGGGAATGGGTCTTCAGCCAAGAAAATCAGGTGACCTTTTGAAGCCAGAAAGGATCAAGGAAAAGATTCTCTCTAGAGCTTCTAGAAAGAATGCAGTCCTAGCCTCCAGAACCTCTGATGTTCAAAACTGTAAACTAACAAATTTTTGCTGTTTAAGCAGCCAAGTTTGTGGTGAATTTGTACAAGAATCTAATTGACCATAAGACCCATCAATTCTGTTCCTTGGTACACACTTAAAATAACTAGAAACATGTACACACCAAAAATAAAACATGAATGTTTATGGTGTTATTCGTAATAGACATGCCCATCAATAAATGACAGACAAATGTGGTATATTCATACAATGAAATATTATTCAGGAATGAAAAAGAACTGATTGCTGATACATGTTCTAATATGGATGAACCTTGACAACAGCACTAAGAAGCCAGAAACAAAAAGCTACACATTTTATTATTCCATTTACATGAAATGTCCAGAACATTCAAATCCATAAGGACAGATCAGATCAGTTTCTATTAAGACAGTGGGGGAATTAGGAAGTGATGGCTAATGGATGGAGGCTTATTTGGGGTGCGCAGTGATGAAGACTTCTTACATTATGTGGTAGTGATGATTGCACAATTTTGCATATATGTTTAAAAGGGAAATTTTATGAGATATAAACTGTATGTCATTTTATAGTTACCACCCAGTAATCCATTCAAAGTATTAATCCTTCAAATGGATGAATTCACTGACTAGATTACAGCTTCGAAATCTAACCATTCTGCCTCTGAACTTTCTTGTATTACCACATGAGCCTTTTAGGGGACATTGCATTCTCAACAACGTTTGTTTTTAATACCTGATTTTGGAAAAGTATTTGAAGCTGGGGATTCAGGAGTGCAGAAGTGTATAGAAGGTATCAAATAACCACTATTAAACAACTAAATGACCTACCCAAAGATACATCATCAAATGGGGGATCAACATTCTGAATGCCTTCTTATTTTTAGTAAAGGAAGAAGCATTTGGGGGTGGGGGAGAAAGCAAGACCTCACACCACCATAGAAAGTACAGGAAAAACACTCTTATCTGATGGGATGAGGAGCATTAGTGGGTCAGGTAATAGTAATCAGGAAGGCTAAAACAAAGAATCATATAAACATTGTGTATATTATCACAAACTGTGAAGCTGCTGAGATTGAACCTTCCTGCAGACTAACAAGTTAACAAGAGGCTCCAGGGTGAGAGGAAGGAGCATTCAGAGCGCAGCATGCGCCACGCATGCTCACAGGTCCTACTCGCCTCCTCCCTTGCAGTGACAAAGAATAGCCTGGGAGGATGCTGCGTGGGCAAGGGCTCCAACCACACTGGAGCAATCTCCAGTTTAGGACATAAAAATTTTTATAAGGGAGATAAAAGAAAACTTCCCAGTCACTGTCCCCAAGGAAGACACTAGCTTTACTGTTGATAATTCTCCCGTCTGTGATGATTTCTTAAAAGTATGATCATTAGATCTTCTTGCAGGTGAATAAAACTGTGTGTGCTTAGAATACTGTTGTATTCTAAGAAGAACACACATGATTTTATTAAAAAATGTGGAAGTTTGAAGAATAAAGTGATTTGCAAAATACTCCAAGTAGGGTATCATCCACCTCTCCACACCATTTTGTCTTCAAATTACATTGTCATTATTCCACACCCACTAGAAACTTTCCTGAGCACCGTAGCTCTCATCAGCCTCCTTTCAGAAAGAAGAAGAAGGAAAAAAAAAAAAAAAGATCAGTTTCAGTTTCTTGGTATTGAACTTCATGGGCTCATGCTTCTGCTCACACTGTAGCGTGACCAACCAGAGATAGAACACATCCTGCTTCTCACAGCCAGGTCACTGTAACTCTTCAAATTCTTTTGCAAACTTCACTAGCTTTGTACATCAACCAGATCAATGCAGATCTACAGATTCTTTAATCACCAATCCATCTTCATATAACTTTTGAAGTACAAAATAATTAAGTCATTTAGGAAGATCCTCCACATTTGATGTTGTTGACAATGTTAGATGCTAATTGATAATAACATGTCTTGGGTATTTTAATTAAATATTGTTACTTGATTTATTGGCACAGGCTATCTTACTGTGATATGAGGAAAATCAATGAAAATGTCTAGACTTCAATAAGGAGAATACTTTGTGGTCCGGAGACTGTGATGCTTTGCGGTGAGGCAGGTTACAATGTGCTGAAGAGGAATATTTATATAATGCAGGATGTAACTTTTGAGAGGGCCATTTGTTTGTTTTATTGCTACACGAAGCATACAAGTTAAATATTACTGGCTGTTTGAACCACTGGGTGAGACAACAGTTCTGCCTGGGTAGAAAAGATTTATGCACATTGTTACTGTGCACTGCTTTCATTGAGGGCAGTAAGGAAACTTGCTAACAGTGCATCAAACCTGCATATTTCAAAAACATTAAATGCTGAGAATCATTTTTAAGGCCCCATATTTTTGTGAGAACTTGGCAAAATCTGAAAAAAAAATCCCAATGGATTTATATGTTCTCATAGGGTTTTAGTTTTGTTTTATTTCAATTAAATCTTAAATGTGTAGCATTTTGGAAATACCTGAAAATTCATGAACCCAAAGATTTAATTAGAAATATGTACATATGTGTATCACTCTGTGTGTGTGTGTGTGTGTGTGTGTGTGTGTGTGAAAGAGAGAGAGAGGGAGAGAGAGAGAGGTGTTTATTAAGATATTTTAAATTAACTTGTCATTTTTAGGCTATAAGCATTCTTTTCTGAATAGAAAAAAAAAGACAAAATTGAGATTAATGCATTAAAACAAGATAAATACCAAGTTTTATTTTGTGATAATAGGAATTTATGTTCTCAAAAAGGAAGTCAAATTATTCCAATAACAAATAATCATGGGGATGCATTAAATAATCTGTACAAATTTTCAGAAAAGAAATAAAACAAAAGTCTTTCCTTTTCTGCCTCTTTCCCCAAGACTATGATCCATATTCTGGTAGGGGATTTCAGAAATATTTTTAATCAATTTTTTTCCTGCAACATGCATCAATATATCAATGACTCTGTTTAAAGGAATAAAAAGGAAAAAATTCTGGAGAAGTGCTCCTCAGAGAAAATCTGCATTTTCGTTAGCAGCTCACCATATCAAAAGATTGATTGGAGAGAAATCTTGCCTATGAATGAAATCAAAAAGCCAAAAGAAAGTGAATTAATTTGGGGAGATGGAGGGGGAATTTGGGAGATTTAACTTAAAGTCACTTTACCACTGAGCTATATCTCCAGCCCTTTTTAATTTTTATTTTATTTTGAGAGAGAGTCTCATTAAGTTGCTGAGGGTCTTGCTAAGTTGCTGAGACTGACTTGCGATCCTCCTGCCTCAGCCTCCACAGTCACTGGAATTACTGGCATGTGCCACAATGCCCAGCAAAAGTGAATTAATTTAAATTATACTATGTTTCTTATATATCACTAAAACCTTACCACCTTGACAATTCTGAAAATGACTCTAGAAACAATAGCTTTAGTTTAATTATTTATCCTTTGGAACTCAGTTATAAAGTAAAGGAATTTCAATTTCTTTATATGAAAATATTTGATGTAAGTATTGATTATTCTGGTAAATTTTCTTCTTACTCAGAGTCCTTTCTCAACCACCTTAATTTGTTCTCTTACTGTCTGACTTCTTATTCTGATGTGCCCATAATTTCCTCGGCCTCATTGTTTCTACATCCAGTGGGGAGGACAGATATGGCAGATGTAATGATAACAACCAGAAAGTGAAGACCAAGACAAAAAATTAATAGTCTGTTAAATTTTATTGTGTGTCAGGAATTCTTCTGGGTGCCTTGGAAATCTTTACTCATTTAGTGTTCCCCAGAATCCAGTAACTTATATTCTATTTCTATCCACATTTTAAATATGGGAAAATTTATGAACAGAGATAATAAGTAACTTGGCCAAGGTCACATAGCCCAGTTTCAAATGGCAGGTTTTCTAAGCTAAGTTGCATTGAAACAGTCTAGGCTTTCCCCTTCTATGAGTATGCTCTGAGTCATAGTGCCTACTTAGCTTAGCTTCTGGAAAGTTCACATACACAGCTCTTTCTTCAACAGATTTCTGTACAGAACTGTAATATGGTATACCCTGGAGTCTCAAACCTTATAATCAACTTGGTATTAGCTTTAAGCTTATACACTCTCTTTTCTTTATTTGCTGACCTTTCATGTCAGATCACCTTTCTTAAAATCCTGGACTCAGGATAAGGCCTTTCTTTGTGTCAGCCATCAAGATTCCTAATCAAGCCAAGTTAGTTGATCTCCCTCAGTGTTGGGCCAAACTTGTCAAGGTCACCCCATTGAGCTTGTTTTTCCTGGCACCTCCTGGTGTGTTCTCTGAGATGTGAGCAGTGGCCTTGCCATCAATATGGCTCACACAGTGGCAACCGCAGCCAGAAGCTTCTCAGAAATGTATGGTCTTTCGTCCTGTCTGAGATCTGCAATACCTGCATGCCCCATGTTTGAGAAGTCATACTGCAGGACTTTGCCTACCCTTTGATGGTTGGAAATAAGTCTCCAACACTGTGGGTTTAAACTCTAGTGGGCACTGGAACCACTGGGAGGGTTTATTAAAACACAGACTTCAGGATTTCCCTTGAAGATTGGGTCTGGGATACAGTGAACACCAAAATTTACATGTGTATCAAGTTCCCAAGTGGTGCCAAGGCTACTGAGGTGGGGACGACACTTTGAGATCTTACTGTTTCGCCCCTCTCTGTATTCTCTCGTCTTCTGTACGCAAAACTTTGATAGAAAGTTGTGAATTCATAACAACAAGTTTACCACCATCACCACCACCACCATACAAGTGAAGCTGGAAACTGAGAATCAATTGCAGGCTGATGACAGCCATCATACATTTATTTGGTAGTAAGGGATGGATTTCTGAGATTGCTGCCCTAACCCTAGTATCCAGACATTGGTTCCTCCAATATTAGTTTCATAGGATAATTTTACTACTGTATTTAACTGAAATGCCCCCAATCACAGACAAGGTAGAGCAAAATATATTTTGAAATTTCTGTTGTAGAACCTTCTAAATTAACAATAATGTGATAAAGAGGGACATTCTGTAGGAAATCTATGGAATACTGAAGGATCACGATAGAAAGGAAGAATTTGAGGTTGGAAAAGGAGCAGCTAGAGGACTATAAATTATTTGTCAGGATCTTAATTGGGGAGAGGTTAGGGAATGTGAAACTTTCATTCCCAGATTACTTTAGAAATAGATATTTTGGAATTTCTGAATTCATAAAAATAAAACTACTTGTTATTTCAGACCAAATAACTAATACAATATAAATAATTTACCTGAATATCACTGACCTATATGATTGGGAAAATTCAAGGTGTGCAGTTGTGGAACATTTCCCAGAATGTTTAAGACAGGTGGTGATTTTCCAATGTGATAATCACTTATAAAAAGGGTTCAGAGGGAACACAGAGAAATAATGATTACAAACTTTTTCTTCCATTTGTTATTATTTGTTTTCTTCCAAATTGTTTTCAACATTTGTTCCAGATGTTGTTAAAATTCAGAACAAATTAAAACAAACCATTGAAGCACAGAAAAATAAGATGAGTTGAATATATATGTGTATGTATGTATATGTGTACATACATCACACACACACACACACACACACACACACACCCCTTATATAAATTGTTTCAAGAGAACTGGAACTTATCTGGAAGAATGCAAGAGAAATGAGACTCGATAGTTATAAACCTCAAGATTTTCAGATATTTTTCTGCATCAAACACTATTAAAATAATTGAGTCACCAAGAGATCAGAGTGATTAGAATTATGGTTTTACAATGGTTTGGGGTAGAAAATACAGATTTATGACAAATAAACTCATTTCTGACGTGTTCTTTTATAGATTTATAAATAATTTGGAGGGAGCAGTCCAGAACCAAATTTCCAAGTCTATAAATGGTGTAAACTTTTTATTGCAGTGAAATTGTAAGCTAACGGAGATAAACTGCAGAAATTTCTTTTGGTACAAGAGGGCATAAAAATGGCAAATGAGTTTCTATACAACAAAATCCAGAAAGAAAGTGACTTATGGAAGGATAACCCAAACTTTACTTATGACTTAGCAGGAACTTGGAGCCAGGACTATCCAGATAAAGGGTTAGGCATTCCTTATAAGCCTTTCCTAAGGACATTGGTCCTCTGAGATATCTCCAGGAAAATATTCAAAAGCTGGTTATTCTTGAGAGAGAATTTAAAAAAAAAATCTTGTTTGGATATTGCACAGTCATAAACAAAGACAAAACAGAAACAAAAACCAATACTAGTAATCAGAAACTTTTAAGTGGATGGAAGAATGTTGCATTAGATTAGAAGCAAAAGACACAACATTTCCACTTGCAAAAATGAGATACTGGTATGAGATGGCAGAATTTGAAATGTTATTTTACACAAAGGGGAAATAAATGATCTACTATTTCATCCTGAGTGTTACAACAGGCTTAAAAAAAATTCTAAAGATGTTTGATACCACCATGATAGAGTCACATATTAGGAAAAAAATAAGGGTTAGGGTTTAACAACGTCTTTGAATGAAGGAGAGAGCACAGCAGTCATGGATGACGACTACATTTTCCTGGAGCCTTGCTTACAAATTACTATTCTTCATATACCTTACAAAGTATTTTCTTGTATTACTGTTCCTACTGTTCTGTAAAGTAGCTCTCTTCCTGATAAATAAATCCTCTGTATCTGCCTCAGTCCTCTGCCCTGTATTTCTGCTTGTCTTTGTCACTACAGTTCTACTACTTGTTATCTTTCTCTGTTCCCCGCCATGTGTCATTATCTCTTACTTTCAGTCTCTTTTGTCACTCTATTATTTCTAGTCTGATTTCTTCCATCTCCTATGTTCCATTCATACACCTCCTCTTTTTTCTAGCAGTCAATAAACTTTCATTAGTTGTTGTTTTAGAAATTCTAAGGAGGAGAAAAGATAAGAAAAGAAAAAGGACTAGAGGAAAAGACAGAGAGGAATGTTTAAGTTTGGGAGGAGAGGTGTATCCTTGACCTCAGGGGCAAACAGTGCCATGGGAGTCCAGCTCTCTTTCTCCCATTCCACGTAGTGCAGGGAGCTCTATAGCCAAGTGCTTGATCATGACCCCTTGAATTTTTCTTCCTAGAAAGGTACAGAATCAAAAAGAATTAACAGCCAGGTGCGGTGGCACATGCCTGTAATCTCAGCAGTTCAGGAGGCTGAGGTGGGAGGATCTCAAGTTCAAAGCCAGCCTTAGCAAAAGCAAGGCACTAAGCAACTCAGTGAGACCCTGTCTCCAAATAAAATACAAAATAGGTCTGACTCACTGATCAAATGTCCTTGAGTTCAACTCCTGGTATCCCACCTCCAAAGAAAAAGAATAAACATAATTTTCTTAAAATACTCCTTAATTTTTAATTACATTTCTTTGTGAGAGAGAATTCTCTTCATGTAAGTCAAAAAAATACTACATTGAATGTAGAAACATATGAGAATCCAGTTCTTTTCCATTATGCTTGATGTTAAGAAGATATGTGAAAGAATGAAACAGACACCCTTCTTGATGTTTGCTTACTTATTCATTTATTTTGGAAAATATATTTAATTTTCATGAAAACAGTTTTATGTTAAAATGCAATGGGTTTATTATTGTTACTATTCAATAAATTGCTAAATAAAAACAAAGTTTCTCATTTTTAATTTATAAAATGGTAAACAATAGTAACTAAACCCATGAAAGTAAAAGGTTTTAAGGGTCCTCAATAATTTCGAAAGTATGATTTCTTTGTACATTATACTTTGCTATTCTTTAATACTATTAAACAAAAACAATAGTCTGTTTAATGTAGTAGAGATTAATTAAGTCAGTTTCTTAATTGAATAATACTTTGTACTTCTCAGCAGTGATCATCATCTATTAAAAAACCTAATTTATGGCTTTATACTGAAGAGTATAGGAAGTTTTCCAGGAAAAATTTTGTATTCAATGATGGAAACACATACATCTCCACCCTCACACACACCCCTCTTGAGACAAATATGTCAAAACACTGGATAAACTTCTTTTGTACAAATGTTTGAGTTTGCCAGTAACCAAAGGAACCCCTGCTCTCTCCCAGAACAGAGAAATTGGGGGCTGGTGCTATAATCAGGAACCAGCAAGTTTGCAGTCACAGAGGTTTTGCTGGGCTGAGTAATCAAGAGGTGTGGCCTTTAAAGGTCACATGAAGCCCTCGGCATCCATGAGTCAATGATTTGTAATTAAGATGACTAACACAACTTCAACCTTGAAGGATGTCATCCATGATGGAAGTGTGAACTTCATTAAATCTGTACACTTGAATATGGATATGACAAAGAAACTTTAATACTTGGCCATAGATGAAAGAAACAACCAACTACTGAACCCATATCTAAATGGATGTTTTAAATTTATATCATTTTCATGGTCTGGAAAATTAATACAAAAGGTATTTCACAAAATGGTAAGATTTCTAAGAAATTTGGCAGATACAAATCTAAAACTTTTCTGTAGAGTAAATCATCAAGTGGTCCTTCCAGGATTCTAACAGATAAAGCCAATTGAACATGATTTCACAGTCCAAAATTACAAAACACTTGAGGAAAATACTCACAACGAGCCAGAGCCCACAGAAAACAAATGGCAGCAATGTATTCCTAATACATTCATGGGAGAGAGTTAAAAGATATGGCACAAAATACTATTGAAAATTATAGATGGGATTAAAGAAGTAATTAAACAAAGGAAAATAAAATACTGTCCAAAAATATCAGGCAGTTTAGAATAATCAAGTGAGTTGTGAGAAATAAAAAATTGTAATATTTTTTTTTAAAAGTAGAGGCAAGAATTAGGTTAAAAAACATATTGAAAGGAACCCAATAAGATAGAATATATACCTGGAGAAATTATTTAGAATATATCATAATAAGGAAAAATAAATAGAAAGTGAAAAGGCATAAAAAGTGACATGAAACTTAAAACTGAAAAAGCATACATATCTAATTAGTCATAAGAGAAAATAGAAAACAATAAGAAAAGGCAACATCTATAGAGATCATTTCCAAAAATTTTCTAGAAACAATGGAAGTCAAGATTTCTCAGATTCAAGAAGCATAATGATTGCAAATGTTGGATTTAAAAATAAGATTCTTTAAAAAATCTAAGTATCTTATAATGAAAATGATGACAAAAAATTTACAGGACAAAAAAAAGATGGATTCTCCATAAACACATGACAATAAAAAATACAATAGGTTGTTTTCAACAGCAACATTGAAGCTGTAAAATAGCACAATAATATTTTCAAATAACTTCCTTTATTTTATATCCTATTTTATATCCAGCTAAACTGTCAAAAAGGGATGAAATAATGACATTTTCCAAAAAAAATTAAGAATTTAGCATAAACAAGTCTTTAAAAATAAAACTTAAGACAAAGAAAATTGAATACAAAGTGAAAGACTGGAAAGCAATAAAGAACAGAGAGAAATAATTTGTAATTATGAAATTCAACAGGCATTGCATGTATTTAAACATGTAGTATAAATATATTTATCAATAAATACTAAAGTTTTTAAAAATGTTTTAGATAATGCAAGGGTAATCTGAGTTAAGCAATTCAGAAGCCCTCTAATTGATAAGGGGTCTAGACTCAATTATCTATTTTTAGCAACATTTAAAGGATAAGCAAATTAAAGAGCAGCTATAGAATATATAATTCCATAGTTAATATGAAGGGGAAAAAGGGTAGGGGAATAAATAAAATGTGGCTAATCCAAAGGAAATTGAAATAAGACATAATGAATTATTACAAGGTAAATACAAATACAAGAATAGAAATAAATCATAATATAACACATCACAACAAATATAAATAAATGCTTAAAAATATAAAGCTGAAAAGATGAACATTAAAAACATTTTAAAAATATAAATCCAATCCTAAAAGGAAAACTAGGGAAGCAATATTAAGAACAGACAAAAATACACATTTAGAAAGAATTTTAAAGATAGCCACTGTCTCTATATTAAGAATTAACGAAAACTCAACAGAAAGATATAACAATGGAGATGTAGGAAAATGTATTTTAAAGTATACATAGCAAACTTTGACAGATGAAAATAAAGGACATGTCTGTCATCAGAGAGAATAACAAATAAGTCTGAATTAATGGAGATATATAGTCATACATACCTGCAATCAAATTCTAGAAAATGCTATTTTTCAGGCACACATGAAACAGTAACAAAAATGACCAAAATATTTGGTCATAAAGATGGCTTTAAGTTTATATATGTGGATTGACATTAGATAATTCAGATAATCAATTTATATAATAATAATTTTTTTGCAATATTTTCAGGGAAGAAAAATTATGTAAATATCTCAATAGGAGCAGATTAAGAATTTGATCAAATTCAATACATGCTCTATATGTGAAAACACATAAAAATAAACTCTTAATAAACTAGAAATAGAAGGAAATTTCCATAACTCAATAGACAGTATCTACCAAATTTCACAGCATACATAATATTTAATGGTGTAAAATTTGAATTTTTTTTTTTGTAATCAGAAACAAGAAAAGAACATCTGCTTTCAATGATTCTATTTGCATTTTCCCTCCAGAGGTTCTAGTCAATGTAGTGTAAGAACAAAATTAAAAACTAAGGCATACATATTAAAAAGGAACTACAATTTTCTCATTCTCAGACACTATGCATTACATGTTTTTACAAACCATGTTTAAAAATTACTAGAACAACCAGAAAGCTTAGTAAAGTTGCTTGATATAAGGTCAAAATAAAAGCTGAATCACAAGTTTTCAAGTAATAGTCTCACAAGTTTTCAAGTAATAGTCTCTTATTATGAGATTAATCTTTTTGCTTTATAACGATTACAAGTAAATTCTGGAATTTTTTTTAAAAAAACATCTTTTGAAGAAAGATGAAAATTAGGAAAATTTAGAGCAACCTCAAAATTTGAAAGAAGGAAGCTCACCTGGGGAAAATTAGCATTTATATGACTTTTTGCCTGGGAAAACTCCCCGATGCTCTCTATGCAGCATCTAGATCTAAATCAGAAAGCAACAGTCTCTCTGCTCTCCTGCTGTCTCTGCATGAAGGATCTGTCATTCCATGGAGTCTAGGCTACTGACTATCCTAAAATCCAAGCTCTGTGGCAAGTTTCAGCAAAGGAAGTTACCATACTGCAGTTTATCCTTTTCTTGGTGTTAGGGTGAAAGCCACACTCTTTCCCACTTTCTACCTCCTAAGTAGAAACCCAAGTCTCCTCATTTCCACTCCACCTTTTAGCAAAGCCATGCCTAGTTGTCAGCAGGGTGATTCTCAGTTCAATTCTTGACTAGAAATGGATTTCAGAGGTCAGCAGAAAGATTGCCCATAAATACTGTATATTTTGTAGTTGTTTAAATGGGAGGCTTGTTAATGTTTATTGCTATATTCTGATGAATGGATCTGTAAGATTTTGCTGATTCTACATTTAGGGGACATTTGAGTTGTTTTCATTGGCAAATACGAGATAAGGTACTAAAAAAAATGTGTTTGGACAGGTCTTTTAGTGCACCAGTGCACATGGCTCTTTTGAACAGAAACCTAGATGTGAAATTGCTAGTCTTCAGGAATGTGTCATTCAACTTTAGCAGAGAATGCTGAGGAGTTCTCCAAAGTTCTTATATCAATCCTTTTTCAGCTCTGTGGTTCACTCCACATCCTCTTCTTCACAGGCATTATGAAACTTGATAATTTCACACCATTTTGTTAAGTGTAGAGGAATCTCATAATTACAATTTGAATTTTTGCTGAGACTTACACCTTCAAGACCCTGTTTAGGTGTGTTTTGCCCACATGGCTATTCTTTTTTTTTGTTTTTCTTTTTTCTTTTATTTATTTATTTTTTATTTGCTTATTGATTCATGAGCACAAATGGAGTACAGCTATTGTTTCTCTGGTTGTACACAAAGTAGAATCACACCATTTGTGCATTCATACATGTACACAGGGCAATGATGTCTGTCACGCATTCTGTTATTATTTTTACCCCCCCACCCCAACCCCACCCCTTCCCTCTATGCTATCTCTCCTTCCTCCATTCTTGCCACCCTTCCCCCCCGAATTACGCATCATCATTCATTTATCAGAGAGACCATTTGGCCTTTGGATTTTGGGGATTGGCTGATCTCACTTAGCATAACAGTCTCCAACATCATCCATTTACCTACAAATGCCATTTTATTCTTCTTTATGGCTGAGTAATATTACATTGTGTATATATACCACAGTTTCTTTATCCATTCATCTACTGAAGGGCATCTAGGTTGGTTCCACAATCTAGCTATTGTGAATTGAGCAGCTATGAACATTGATGTGGCTGCATCACTGTAGTAATCTGATTTTAAGTCCTTTGGGTATAAGCCAAGGAGTGGGATAGCAGGGTCAAATGGTGGATCCATTCCAAGTTTTCTAAGGAATCTCCACACTGCTTTCCAGAGTGGCTGCACCAACTTGCACTCCCACCAGCAATGTATGAGTGTACCCTTTTCCCCACATCCTTGCCAACACCTATTGTTGCCTGTATTCTTAATAAGAGACATTCTAATTGGGGTAAGATGAAATCTTAAGGTGGTTTTGATTTGCATTTCTCTTATAACAAGGGATGTTGAACACTTTTTCATAAATCTGCTGATTGCTTGTAGATCTTCCTCTGTAAAGTGTCTGTTCATTTCCTTGGCCCATTTATTGATTGGGTTATTAGTATTGTTAGTGTAAAGAATTTGAGTACTTTGTAGATTCTGGAGATTAGTGCTCTGTCTGAAGTGTGTGTTCCAAAGATTTTCTCCCACTCTGAAGGCTCTCTCTTCACATTGCTGATTGTTTCCTTTGCTGAGAAAAAGCTTTTTAGTTTGACTCTATCCCAATCATTGATTCCTGCTTTTATTTCTTGTGCTTTGGGAGTCATGTTAAGAAAATCTGGTCCTAGGCCAATGTGATGAAGATTTGGACCTATTTTCTCTTCTATTAGGTGCAGAGTCTCTGGTCTAATTTCTAGGTCCTTGATCCACTTTGAGTTGAGTTTTGTACAGGGTGAGAGATATGGGTTTAGTTTCATTTTGCTGCATATGGATTTCCAATTTTCCCAGCACCATTTTTGGAGAAGCTGTGTTTTCTCCACTGTATTTTCTCCACTGTATGTTTTTGGCTCCTTTGTCAAGTATGAGATATGTGTATTTATGTGGGTTTGTCTCTGTGTCCTCTATTCTGTACCATTGATCTACCTGTCTATTTTGGTGCTAATACCATGCTGCTTTTGTTACTATTGCTCTATAGTATAGTTGAAGGTCTGGTATTGTGATACCCACTGCTTCACTCTTCTTGCTAAGGATTGCTTTAGCTATTCTGGGTCTCTTATTCCTCCAAATGAATTTCATGATTGCTTGCTCTATTTCTATGAGGTCCCTCATTGGGATTTTAACTGGAATTGCATTGAATTTGTATAGCACTTTTAGAAGTATGGCCATTTTGACAATATTAATTCTGCCTATCCAAGAACATGGGAGATCTTTCCATCTTCTCAGATTCTCTTTAACTTCTTTCTTTAGTGTTCTGTAGTTCTCATTGTAGAGGTCTTTCACTTCTTTTGTTAGATTGATTCCCAAGTATTTTATTTTATTTGAGGTTATTGTGAATGGGGTAGTTTTCCTAATTTCTCTCTCAGAGGATGCATCACTTACAAATAAAAATGCATTAGATTTATGAGCATTAATTTTATATCCTGCTACTTTACTGAATTCATTTATGAGTTCCAAAAGTTTTCTGGTGGAATTCCTAGGATCTTCCAAATAGAGAATCATTTCATCAGCAAATAGGGATAGTTTGAGCTCTTCTTTTCCTATTCATATTCCTCTAATTTCTTTGGTCTGTCTAATTGCTCTGGCTAGAGTTTCAAGAACAATGTTGAGTAGTAGTGGCGAAAGAGGGCATCCCTGCCTTGTTCCAGTTCTCAGGGGGAATTCTTTCAATTTTTCTCCATTTAGAATGATGTTAGCCATGGGCTTAGCATAGATAGCCTTTACAATGTTAAGGAATTTCCCCACTATCCCTATTTTTTCTAGTGTTTTGAGCATGAAGGGGTGCTGTATTTTATCAAACGCTTTCTCTGCATCTATTGAAATAATCATGTGGTTCTTGACTTTAAGTCTGTTGATGTGGTGAATTACATTTATTGATTTCCAGATGTTGAACCAACCTTGCATCCCCGGGATGAAACCCACTTGATCATGGTGCACTATTTTTTAATATGCTTTTGTATGCGATTCGCTAAAATTTTGTTAAGAATTTTTGCATCTATGTTCATTAGAGATATGGGTCTGAAATTTTCTTTCCTTGATGTGTCCTTCTCTGGTTTTGGTATCAGGGTGATATTAGCTTCATAGAACAAGTTTGGAAGGGTTCCCTCCTCTATTTCATGAAAAACTTTGAGGAGTATTGGAATGAGCTCTTCTTTGAAGGTCTTGTAGAACTCGGCTATGAATCCATCTGGTCCTGGACTTTTCTTTGTTGGTAGGCTTTTGATGACTTCTTCTATTTTATTGATTGAAATTGATCTACTTAAGTTGTGTATGTCCTCCAGATTCAGTTTGGGTGGCTCATATGCCTCTAGGAACCTGTTGATGTCTTCTAGGTTTTCTATTTTGTTGGGGTATAAATTTTCAAAGTAGCTTCTTATTATGTTTTGTATTTCAATTGTGTCTGTTGTAATATTTCCATTTCCATCACGAATTTTAGTAATTTGGAGTTTCTCTCTCCTTCTCTTCATTAGCGTGGCTAAGGGTTTATCAATTTTTTTATTTTTTCAAAGAACCAACTTTTTGTTTTGTCAATTTTTTGAATTGTTTCTTTTGTTTCAATTTCATTGATTTCAGCTCTAATTTGATTATTTCCTGTCTTCTGCTACTTTTGGTGATGATCTGTTCCTCTTTTTCTAGGGCTTTGAGCTGTAGTGTGAGATCATTGATTTGTTGACTTTTCATTCTTTTATTAAATGCACTCCATGCAATGAATTTTCCTCTTAGCACTGCCTTCATAGTGTCCCAGAGATTTTGATATGTTGTATCTTTGTTCTCGTTGACCTCTAAGAATCTTTTAATTTCCCCCCTAATGTCTTCTGTTATCGATGCATCATTCAATAGCATATTATTTAATCTCCAGGTGTTAGAGTAATTTCTGTTTTTAACTTTATCATTGATATCTAATTTCATTCCATTATGATCTGATAGTATACAAGGTAGTATTTCTATGTTTTTTTATTTGCTAAGAGTAGCTTTGTGGCATAACATATGGTCTATTTTAGAGAAGGAACCATGAGCTGCTGAGAAGAAAGTGTATTTGCTTTTTGATGGATGGAATATTCTATATATGTCTGTTAAGTCCAAATTAGCGATTGTGTCATTGAGTCCTATGGTTTCTTTTTTCAATTTTTGCTTGGAAGATCTGTCCAACGGTGAGAGAGGAGTGTTAAAGTCCCCCAGTATTATTGTGTTTTGGTCTATTTGGTTCCTGAAATTGAGAAGGATCTGATTGACATACATGGATGCACCACTGGTTGGTGCATAAATATTTATGATTGCTATGTCTTGCTGATTTATGCTTCCTTTAAGCAGTATGAAATGTCCTTCTTTATCCCTTCTGACTAACTTTGTCTTGAAGTCTGCTTTATCTGAAATGAGGATGGAAACTCCTGCTTTTTTACGCAGTCCATATGCATGATATGTTTTTTTCCCAACCTTTCACCTTTAGTCTTTGGGCATGTTTTTCTATGAGATGAGTCTCTTGAAGGCAGCAGATTGTTGGGTCTTTCTTTTTAATCCAATCTGCCAGTCTATGTCTTTTGATTGATGAGTTTAGGCCATTTACATTCAGGGTTATTATTGAGATATGACTTGTATTTCCTGCCATTTTAGCTTTCTTGGGGTTTTTAGCTTAACTTTGTTTCTCCTTTGATTGACTCTTTCTTTAGGGTAATTCCTCCCCATGTTGACTGAGATTGTTGTTTTTCATTTCTTCCTCTTTGAATATTTTGTTGAGAATGTTCTGTAGGGCAGGCTTTCTCCTTGTGAATTCTTTAAGCTTTTGTTTATCATGGAAGGATTTTATTTCGTCATCACATCTGAGGGTAAGTTTTGCTGGGTATAAGATTCTTGGTTGGCATCCATTTTCTTTCAGAGCTTGAAATATGTTGTTCCAGGCCCTTCTTGCTTTTAGGGTCTGGGCTGAGAAATCTGCTGATATCCGTATTGATTTCCCCCTGTAGGTAATCTGATGTTTTTCTCTCGCCGCCTTTAAAATTCTATCTTTGTTTTGTATGTTAGGTATTTTCATTATAATGTGCCTTGGTGTGGATCTGTTATAATTCTGTGTTTGGTGTCCTGTAAGCCTCTTGTAATTGATTTTCCATCTCATTCATCATATTTGGGAAATTTTCTGATATTATTTCATTGAACAGATTATTCATAACCTTGGTTTGTATCTCTGTGCCTTCCTCAATCCCATTAACTCTTAAATTTGGTCTTTTCATGATGTCCCATATTTCTTGGAGGTTTCGTTCATAATTCCTAACCATCTTCTCTGTTTGTTCGACTTTGTTTTCAAGATTAAATATTTTGTCTTCATTGTCTGAGGTTCTGTCTTCCAAATGATCTATTCTGTTAATTATGCTTTCTATTGAGTTTTTAACTTGGTTTATTGTTTCCTTCATTTCCTTGTTTCCTTCAAGGATCTCTGTTTGTTTTTTTCTCAGAACTTCTCTTTATTGAAATGATTTTTTGCTTCCTGCAATTGCTCTATTAGCTGATTATTCATAGCCTGAATCTGCTCTCTTGTTACATCATTCTCTTCTTGGATCATTTTAATTAAGAACATTCTGAACTCCCTTTCTGTCATTCCTTCTACCATGCTCTCTTTGGGTTCTCTTGATATATCATCTAGATTTGTTTGGGACACTTTCTTCCCGTGTTTTCTAATGTTGCTCGTGTATCTTCCCCTCTAGTAGTCTGAATCAGAGGGATTGCAATTTTCCTGCAAAGACTTAAAGTGTCCCTGCAGATTTCCAGTAACTCACCTGATGTTTGAGAGGAGCTTGATCAAGTGGTGACCCAAGAAAGCTGCTGTCCCACTTCCTCCAGGTTGGGGATGATCAATGCTTCTGGGCAGAGGCAGCCGCCGGAGCCAGAGACTCCAGCCCCTCCAGGCCAGACTACCCAGGAGACGCCGCACAGTTGCGGGGAAGACTGGAGCTCAGCTCTGAGGACTCAGGCTTTCCCAGATGGTCACCCTCTGCCAGGGAAGCTGCAAAATGGCACCGAAGGGTCCAAACTCACCGCCGGAGCCAGAGACTCCAGCCCCTCCAGGCCAGACCGCCCAGGAGATGCCACACAGTGGCGGGGAAGACCAGAGCTCCCCACATGGCTATTCTAATTTTTCATAGTGCCAGTTCAGATCTCCTACCTATTTTTCTATTGGTTTGTCTAAATTTTTCTTACTAGCTACATTTGTACCAAATATTCAAAGCTTCTCTTTGTCATTCTCTTAATAGTATTTATCAATGAGTATTTTAAGTTGTGCTTCTTATCAACACTGAAATGATTTTCTACTCTCACAGACCTCAAGAGATTTTACTATAATCTTTAAAGTTTACTGATGTTACTTGCTCATTTATATCTGCAAACCATATGGAATTGATTTTTCTATCTGTTGAGAGGCAAGCATCAAACTCCTTCTCCCTAGCCCATATACATATTCAGTCAATCCAGTACTATTTATTGAAAAGATATCCTTTCTACCTATCTCTTTGGTGTCAGGTTTGAAGGAAGTCAAATGTGTATATATTTGAAAGTTATTTTATGTTCTACTTGATGATTTGACTGTACTTAAATGGATTATTCACTGTCTAAATCACTGTAGCTTTCTAAGTTTTGATATCCAATAATACAAATCCTTCTACTTGGTAATCCCCATCTGTCTTGGCTATGTAGGGACCTTTGAACTTCTATATAAATTTTGGATTCTACTTGCTAAACTTCATTTTAAAATATTTTCTGGAGGACTGGGTATTTCTCAGAAGTAGAACACTCACCTGACATGTGGACGACCCTGGGTTGCATTCCCAGGACCATAACAAATAGGAAGAAAGAAAGAAAGAAAGAAAGAAAGAAAGAAAGAAAGAAAGAAAGAAAGAAAGAAAAATGGGGGGGTGGATTATTGGCTTACTTTAAGAACTTTTTCCTTTGATTTTCAGGAAGTTTATTGTGATGTTTGTACATGTTCTGTTCCATGTATTTATCTTGCTTTTTGCTTATTATGCTTGATAAATATACAGTTGTTTAGTTGTCACCAGTTTTGCAAATTTTTCAACAATTAATTCCTACAAATATTGCTGATTTTCTAATTTTCTCTCCTTTCCTTCTAGACCATGAATTGCTTATATGTTAAAACATTCTCTACATTTCCATAAGTCTCTTTTCTGTGTTTTTCCACACTTTTTCCCTTGGTGTTTCAGCTCATTAATCTTTTTTTTTTTAATCTGTGTTCTCTTCTACTGAGTTCTAAAATTTAAAAATTGTATATTTTAGCTATAAAATTTGCTCTACCTTAAAATTTTAAAAGATTTTTAAGTTTTAATTTCACAGAGAAATTGAAACGAAGGTACAGAGATATCCTATGTGCTTCTGGTTCCCACACAGGCATAGCCACCCCCCACAGTAAGAAAGCCCACCAAAGTGGAAAAACTATTACAATAGAGAACCCACACTGAAACATCATTATCATTCAAAGTTCATAGTTTACATTAGGGTTTGCTCTTGGTGATGTGCACCTATAGGTTTGGACAAATGTATAATGGAATGTATCTCTCTTTAAAGCACCATGCAGAGTATTTTCACTGCCCTAAAAATTTTTATGCTCAGCCTATTCATTACTCCCTTTCTACTAACCCCTGCCAACTATCTCCACATTTTGTCTTTTCCTGAATGTCATAATATAGTTGGAATAATATAGTTTATAGCCTTTTCTGATTGGCTTCTTTCACTTAATAATAGCATTTAAGTTTCTTTCATGGTTTTTCATGTCTTGATAGTTCATTTGTTTTTTGTATCATATCATATTCAATTGTCTATAGGTAACATACTTCGTCCATTCACTTACTGAAGAACTGTTTGGTTGATTCTAAGTTGCATGGACCTAAGTTGTTTTTTTGGTTGTTGTTTTTTGTTTGTTTGTTTTAGTTGTAGATGGACGCAACAACTTTATTTATTTTTATGTGTTGCTGAGGATCAAACCCAGTGCCTCGCATATGCGAAGCAAGTGCTCTACCACTGAGCTACAACCCCAGCCCCATAAGTTTTTAATTCCTTTGGGTAAATACTAAGAAGCATGATTGCAAGATCACAAGGTAAGTACATGGTCAGCTTTGTAAAAACCTTCTAAACACAGGGCTCAGTGGTAGTCCTTGCCTAACATGTGCAAGGTCTTGGGTTTGATTTCCAGCAGTGTAAAATAAGAAACTGTTAAAATATTTTTAAAAGTAGCTGTGCTGTTTTACATTTCCACTAGCAGTTGAATGCAAGTTGCTATTGCTCATTATCCTTACCTTGTCACTGTTCTGTATTTTAGCCATTCTAATAAGTGCATAGTGGTACTCATTGTTGTTTCATCTTAGATTTTCCCAATGACAACATCACCATCTTTTTTACATACTTACTTGCCATGTGTATATTTTGTTTTGTAAAGTAGCTGTCAAAATCTTTGACCTGTTTTGAAATATTATTTGTTGTTGCTTATTATTGAATTTAAGAGATTTTGTATATATTGGAAAACATTTCTTTTTAAGTTTTGATAAAAATACTTTCTCCCAGTCTGTGTCTTGTTTTTTCATTGTCTTGACAGTGATTTTTATAGAGCAGAAGTATTTAATTTTACTGAAATCCGGCTTATTGATTCTTGGACATGGTGAATTGTACCTAAGCTCTTACATCTAAAACATCAAACATCGTGACCAAATTCAAGGTCAAGGCCATCTAGATTTTCTTCTACATTAGCTATTAGCAGTTTCATAGTTTTTCATTTAACATTTAGAGCCATAATATATTTTGATTTACTTTTGCAAAGGGTGAAAAGTCCATGTTTTTGTTTTGTTTTGTTTTCTTTGAATGTGTATATTTATTCTTGCAGCATCATTTGCTGAAAAGATTTTCTTTGATTATTGTTTATGCTCCTTTGTCAAAGATTCATTGACTATATTTAAGGGAAGTGTATTTCTGTACTCTCTGCTCTGTTCATTGATCTTCTTGTTTATTCTTTCTCTCTTCTTGACTTGATGATTCTGACTTTATAGCAAGTCTTGAAGTTAGTGGTGTCAGTTACCTGACTTTATTCTTCTTTAATAATGTGTTAACTAATTTGGATGTTTTTCTATGCCATATAATTGCAGAATCAGCTTGATAATACCCACAGAACAACTTCTTATATTTTCATTGAGATTTCATTGAATCAAAGATCAACTTAAGAATAAGTATCTTGACATATTCACTTTTCCTATCCATGAATAAGGTATAGCTCTCCATTTATTTAGTTCTCTGAATTCTGTCATCACAGTTTTGTGGGTTTTCTCATCCAGATATTGTGTAAACTTTCTTCCATTTACACACAAGTATTTCATTTTGTGGAGTGTTAATGAAAGTGATACTGTGCTGTTGTGTGTTTTTGTTTGTTTTTGCAGTGATATGGACTGAATCCTCATGCATGCTAGACAAATGCTGTTTCCCTGAGCTATCTGATTTTATGTTTTTAATGCCAAATTTCACTTATTCATTGCTGATGTGTAGGAAAGTGATTGACTTCTATATACTAATCTGATATCCTGAAACCTTGCTATAATTGATTTTAATACCATGAGGGTTTTTTGTCATTTCTTTTATATTTCCTACATAAGAATACATGTTACCTGTGAACAAAGATTGTTTTATTTCTCCCAATGTTGTTTGTATACTTTTATCTCCTGTTCTTATCTTAATATGTTGTGTAAAACTTCCAGGACAGTGTTGAAAAGCAGTGATGAGAGAGGATAGTCCTGCTTTATTCCTGATATTAGTGAAAAAGTCTTGAGTTCCTCACCACCAAGTGATGTCAGCTGCAGATCTTTTGTAGATATTCTTGATTAAGATGAGAACAATTTATATTATTCCTAGTTCACTAAGAGTTTTTTCTTTTTATCATGAATGGTATTCAATGAGTATGTTAAATGCTTTTCCTTCATCTATTAGCATGATCATATGATTGTTCCTATTTAGCCTGTTGGTGTGATAGATTACATTAAGTGATTTTTGGATGTTAAAATAGCTTTGCACAAATGAGATAAATCCCACTTGGCTGTGGCATATAATTCTTTTTATACATTATCAAATTTGATTTGCAAATTACATTTAGATTTTTTCATCCAAAATAAAGACAGACAATGTTCTATAGTTTTCTTACAATGTCTTCATCTGGTTTTGGCATTAGGGTAATATGGTCCTGGTAGAATGAGTTAGGAAATATTCCCTCTACTTGTAGCTTCTGAAAGACATTTTAGAGAATTGATACAATTTCTTCCTCAAATGATTGGAATATTTCACCAGCAAACCCATCTGAGCCTTCTAGGGGTCTGTCTATAGTGTTAAACTCTCATACTCAGGAAATTTGTCAATTATAGTTCAGGTTTCCCTGTTCTGGTGCTGCTTCCCATGGAGGCTTCTGCTCTGCTATTTTGTAATTTTCTATATTCCTATCTATCTCTCAAATTTTGGGGCATCAGTTTGTCCTGTTTTCATTTCTCTTATGGATCCCGAAAGATTTGTTGAATTTTCAGTTTGTTGAGATTTTTGCTTGTTAGGATGGGGTGAAGATTTTCAATCTTCTTATACATGCACAATTAAAAACTAGAAATCCGTGCTTTAGAAAAAGTTGCTATAGATAAATTGGCTTACTCATTAATTTTGAATTTTTTGATATGTAGCTTTATACCTAGATATGAACAGAGATGGTCTGATGGCTTTCGGCACATAGACATGTTTCCCTTTTTCCTTTAGGATATGTAGAGATGGATACTTACATAACTCCTAATCAAGGCAGAAATCTATAGATAAAGACTGAAATGCCTTTGCAGATTTTTAAATTAAACATTCTTTACACTTTGCTTTTATAATAACAACATTATATGGCTACAATAATGATAATTTTTAAGTAATACTGTGTTTAGTTTTGTAAGTTCCATTCCATTTCTGGTTAGCAGTCACTCCTCCAATGTACTCTTTCAGTCATTCAATATGAGACAGAGTTTTTACCAGGGTCTCTTCTCTGTGGAGCACTTCATGCTTTGATATTTCTCCCTCCATCATCCCAAGGTCCATAGACTGCCTAAAGCTTTGCTCAGTTTCATGACCTCTTAGTCACTTTCCACCTGGCTTCTCCTCCACTCTGCTTCTATTACACTCATCTTGGAATATGAAGAGAGGCTTATGATCTGGCAAATGCTCAAAGGCAACAACTAAGTCAGATATTGAGCTTATTTCAGTTCCTGTCTTCTCTCCCAGATCTAAGCCTTTGGGGTCTTGCTTCTGTATTAGCTGTTCACAAGTTTCCAGGTTTTCTAGTTTTGTGTTGTTTTATTTTGTTTTCTAAGGAACTTATACCGGCATAAAAACTTACACAATTGTAGGAGTAACTGGGGAACTTGGGTTCCAAAGAGAAATATTAAAAAATAGAGAAAAGTCACTGCCTAGTCCTCCTGAAGCAGGTCCTTCCAGCTGCTGGAACTGCAATGCATAAGTGGAAAGACTCTGAGGAACGCTGCTTCTTCTAGATCTCATGGGTCACTTCCTATAACCAGGAAGAAGAGCTACACATAGGAGGAAAAAGAAAGGACAAGCTGGAAACCACCAATGTATCTGTGTTTGTTTTTACCTTATCTAGTCATGATAACCTCCAAAGAAAAATGGCAGTTGCTTTACATCTGCCTTCCAAGTCTCATATAAATTTCTCTTTTGTCTGACTAATGGAAATCATGTGGGGAAGGGGATTCTGGTAAGCATATTTCTAGCCTAGCCATGTTGAAATAGTACCAAACCACTAGAGATATGACAAGTGGTTTACTCAGAAGGAAAGGAAATGGCCAGTAAACACAATAAAAGATGCCAAAGTGCACATTTACTCTGAAAAAAATGCGATTTGAAAACACAAGATACTATTTCACGTGCATCTGATTGGATAAAACAGAAACCGTTAATGACGATCAAATATTCCTGGCAGAGTGTAAATTGGTTCAGTTGGGCTAAAAAGCAATTTGAAATATCATATAACATTGAAAATGTGCTTAGCTTTCAAGTCAATGATTCTTCTGCTAGATACACCCTGTTCACACATGTACACAAAGAGAAGTTTACCAAAATATTTATAGCAGCATTGGTTTTAAGAGCTAAATAAATAAATAAACCTTCAAAAGAAAATTAAATGTCTGATAATGGGGCTCTAGATAAACATCTATTTGTTTATAAAATAAAACTTATGCAATGGTTCAAATGAAATAAGGGCTAAATATATGAACATGAATAAATCTTAAAAACAATGTTGCTAAAAAATATAGAGAGCATAATAGCATTTCTATAATTTTTAAAATATGCAAAATAACAGCAATATATTTATGGAATTCATACATATGTATTAGAAATATAAAGCACTCAGAAGAGTGATGCCAAATTCAGGGGAATGCAATAAGGGAGAGTTCACAGGAGGCTGTGATAGTATTTGCAGTAATTTATTCCCTATGTTTGGTATAGATGCATGGGTGCTTGCTTTGTTATCCCAATACCTGTCATCACTCCTCCAGTGTACTCCTTCAGTCACTCGATAAAAGTCGGAGTTTTTACTGGGATACTTTCTCTGTGAGACACTCCATGCTTTAATTTTTCTCCCTCCCTCATCCCAAGGTCCATAGACTGCCTAAAGCGTTGCTTAGTTTCATGACCTCTTAGTCACTTTCCATCTGACTTCTCAACTCATCTTCTTGGAATATGGAGAGAGGCTTATGATCTGGCAAACGCTTGGAGGCAAAAACTATGTCAGACATTGGGCTCATTTTAGTTCCTGTCTTTTCCACAGGAAGCAGCACCAGGATATGGAAACCTGAACTGAAATTGACAAACTCTTGAGTGTGGAAGTTTAAAGCTCTAAATTTATTTCTTAGTTGCTGAAAACAGAAACTTGATCTTGCAAAGTATCTTAATTCCATCTGCCCACAAACATAATCCTTTATCCTCACCTATTTCACATACCAGTGCATTTTCCAAACTTTAATTCTCTCCCCTCTTCATTCAAAGGTTTTCTTTCTTTTTGTATAATAATAACTATTTTTTTTGGATATTTTAAGGTTAGGACTGAACTCTTGCTTTAAATTAGAAATACTACCTCTGTGAGTTTGATATTATTAAATATATTTGAACACATGATTTATTTTTCTTTACTTGGGTTGCATCTTATTTTGGAATTACTTTAAGTATACTCGAAAGGTAAAGGATTTATTCCTTATATAATAGTCCCATAGTACAGTAGAATGAATTGGACATAACTGTCCTATGTTCATATATGAATACATAACCAGTGAAACTCCACATCATGTACAACTACAAGAATGGGAAGTAAACTCCCTGTATATATAATATGTCAAAATATATCATAAAAAGCACAAATGAAAAAAAAAGTAGTCCCTTAGTATCCGTGAGGGATCAATTTGAGGGCTTCCTCCTATACCAAAATCTGAAGAGGCTCAACCTCCTTACATACAATTGTGCAGTATTTGATATAACTCATGCATGTCCTCTCGTATTCTTTAAATCATATCTAGATTTCTTATGATAACTAATTCAATATACATGTTGATGAGAAAAAAGCATGTACATATTTAATACAGTCATAATTTCTTTCTAATTATTTGTTATCTAGATTAGTTGAATCTAAGGATAGGGAGGACCACTGTATTTAGGAAACTGATAACATTTACTAGAATTCTGGGTGGAGGTTAGAAAGGCAGACCAACCTATCAGGGCTGGTACACTTGAGAAAGTCAGTTGGAGAAGGGGGATGTAATACAGAAGGGAAGAACAAATGGAGGGAGTCCAGTCATTGGAACATACCAGAATGAAAAAGAAGGAGCAAAGGAGTTAACAAGAAGGCACATGCTGTGGATTGTGTGAAATGGTCCTTCCTCAAAGCCCTTCAAAATATTCAATATGTTCATTAAGTCATGAAATGCTCATCAAAAGTAAAATTTCAAGGAAAATTTAAAGGTAGGAGATGTTTGCCTGAGAGTGTAATATGGCCAAGCAATGGAACAGCCCACATGGATTAGGAGCTCAAAGGCACAGAGAAACATGAGGAAGCGTGGCAAGGAAAGACTAGTTTCCCGAGGGGTCAGAATAGCCACTACCCCTACAAGTGGGAACTAGGCCACATTCACTCAGATTTCCAAAGAATACGGAACACCACTTTTGATACGTCTACCACTTTAAAACGTGTTTTAAAACAGGCTGACCTTTTCCCATTCCTTTCAGTGCAGTTTGTAGGTGAAATTGAAATATAGTATTTGCTGCCAGAAGAGTTGATTGAGAACAACAAAACTCACATGATTAGTGTGTGTATATATATATATGCTGCTTAGGTCTTAATGGAAGAAAAATGATGAAATTTTCTTAGAGAAAAATGTGGATTAAAGTCAGATTACCTATAAATTTCATTTTTATAGTTAGTTATGTACAGAAAATAGATTGATGGCTTCTGGGAAGTTGATGTGTTTTTTCCCCTTCCTCTTAGCAAATGTAGACACCGATACTTAAGTAACTCCTAATCGGGGCAACAATCTGGAAATAAAATATGTGATATTTCTGCAGATTTTTAAAAACTAAACATTGTTTACCCGTTGGATTTAATATATTTCAACATTAAGCATGTATGTTGATAATAATTTTCATTTAAACACATTCATTACCTTGTATTTTTCTTGTGAACTAGTCATTAAAAATAATTCTACTTTATTTAAAATTTAAGTTTTATTTTAGAAAAATAAATATGGCAGAGTTACAGAATAATATTCCTGTGATTTAAAATGGTATGAACTGCACAATACTGAAAGTATGCTTTTCTTGTTTTTAAGTAGCAAAATTTTAATGATTTTTGTTTTGTGCATGATATTTGTTGCTTTTAAATTCTTTGCTGGTATGCAAATGTTTTGAATTATTTTATGCCGTTTATGGTGAGAAAAGAAAGTTGGACCTGAAACTTCTTGGTTGGAATGAGTTATTTGCTAAGCAATTAGAAATTTTAACTTTCTTTCAGAAGTTTCATTGATGGTAACAGTTGGAACGAGCCACCTCAGTATTAGTGTTTTACAGGGTGGAAGGCTCTAGGGTCAAGGCTTTGTGATTCAAAACCACTGTTGGTGTTTGGAAACCTGGGTCACTGCTTTAATCTCTGTGAGAACCTTACAATGCTCTTCTTTGAATGAGTTTGAGTGATTGAAGGGGATCAGAAGTGCAGAACTCCCAGTGTAATGGCTAACATAGTAAAAATCAACATTTACTAGGTGTTATTATTTTTCTTAAATTATAGAGGCTAAAAATAGGCATTGCCTGGTTGGGGTTATTGCTCAGTGGTAGAGTGCTTGCCTAGCAGGTGTGAGGCACTGGGTTCAATCCTCAGCATCACACAAACAAACAAACAAATAAATAAAGGTATTGTGATCATCCACAACTAAAATAAAGAAAAAATTCAAAAAGGGTCATCCATCACAGATGCTGCCTGCTGCTTAAGCTCAGGCCATTGCCGCCTGTCCTCAGAAGGCAACATGGGCAATAGAAGCACTAGAGGAGCCAGGGCAGCTTGCAGACTACTTCCTTTGTGACTTGAATTTAGGTCTTCACACCTCACTTTGCTCATTTGCACAATGGGAGTTTAAAGGAGAGGATTTCTTTGGTTCTAATTTCATCCCAATAATCAATGATTTAGTACTCTTTCTTGAATACACCTGTAGTATCCACTAGGCATATGTGGGCCACACATCAAAGTGAGGCTCAAGGGAGAAACACAAGTGGATGAAAAGAAAGCTGCTCCTGACAAATTCTTTCAGCAAGAAAACTCAACAATATTTGAATATAACTAAAAAAAAGAGGGAATTCTCACAGTCCATTTATTCTTTAATTCCTTCACCCATGTGAAAGCAGCAAACACTTACTCTGTAGGAGGCGCTAGAAATGCAGAATTAAATATTTCCCCTCCATGCATTTAGTGTGGACAAGCACACAATCACACCATTTTGAAAATGACCTGAGTGTTTATGAATATTTGGTTTATGTCCCATGTGGCACTGCAGAATTGTGGCAAGAGGACCATCTCTGTAGCCAATATTATTAAATTAATTGAATAGCCATATGGAAAAAAGATCTTAACAATTAACAACCTTAATACCTTAATAATAAATCAATAAATGGACCAAGGAACTGGACACTTTACAGAAGAAGATATACAGGCGATTAATAAATACATGAAAAAGTGTTCAACATCTCTAGTAATTAGAGAAATGCAAATTAAAACAACTCTAAGATTTCCTCTTACTCCAATTAGAATGGCTATTATCAGGAACACAAACAATAATAGATGTTGGAGTGGCTTGGGGAAAAAAAGCACACTTTTACATTGCTGGTGGAGTTGCAAATTGATGCAGCCACTCTGGAAAGCAGTGTGGAGAATCCTCAGAAAACTTGGAATGCACCCACCTTTTGACCAAGTTATCCCACTCCTCAGTTTATACCCAAAGGACTTAAAATCAGCATACTACACTAATGCAGTCACATCAATATTTATAGCAGCTCAATTCACAATAGCTAGATCGTGGAACCAACCTAGATGCCCTTCAACAGATGAATGGATAAAGAAACTCTGGTATATATACATAACAGAATATTACTCAGCCATAAAGAAGAATAATATTATGGCATTTGCTGATAAACGGACGGAATTAGAGAATATCATGCTAAGTGAAATAAGCCAAGCCCAAAAAATCAAAGGCCGAATGTTTTCCCTGATAATTGATGTTTTCTCATATATTGATGATATATGATGGGGGTGGGGGTGAGAAAAAAGTAATAAATAAAAATGAAAGCCAGGCAAATTGCAGAATCAAATGTGAAAAATAAAATAATAAATGGAATATGTGAGAAAAGACTGACAAATTGGACCACCTTAAAATTCTCAAAATATTTCTTTATCAAAAGATAACACTAATGGAACAAAATGGTAAATTCCAGAAGATAATTCATAAAGAAGTCTAAAAATCAGTTAGAAAAAGATAATACAATGGAAATACAGAAACAGCCTTAAAATTCACAAAAATATGCGATATCGAAATGGTCATTAAACATAGAAAAAGGTGCTCTATCTATCACTGAAAATCAAGGAAATGCAAGGTAAGAATATAATTTTGGCATATGTACAATGATATGCCACCAGAATTGCAAAAATAAAACAGAGGGAACCAACCTGTACCTGTAGCGCTGAGATGCTGTTATGAAGAATCATGTGATGAGTCATGTTTGAAATGAGGCTTATGAACAGATAAAACACAGCACACACCCAAGGTCCTCCCAGGCTGGGAAGGAGATCTGGCCACAAACACCTGGGACAGGCCTTGGCTCTGAGTTGACTCATGATTTCCTGCCTTAAGAATATTTTCACTTTAACCATAAATGAGTTAAATGCTATATTCTGTGACTTGAGAATTTCAGACAATGATAAAGGGACATTAGTTGAGGATCAGAAATGGGGAAGGAGTGAAACCATCTGCAAGTGATATTGCAAAGGAGGTTAATTTGATATTGTATGAGAAGAGATATGATTATTTTTTTTACTCCCTTTCTTCAATGAGTGATATACTCTCCTTCACCGTCCCTTTATCCAAGTGGTTTTCAGTCCTGACAAGCTGATGGTTTCAATGTCCTACCTGTAGCCCTCTAACCTGTTTCCCATCTCCATGCAAACAGCTCCCTATGTATTTCCACCTGTATCTCTGTTGGGGGCATTGTGCTCAGACTTTCCTGGCATTTGCCCCAGGCAGTCTTCTGCATTGACTTGGGCATATTTACTTAGCTCTCTGGCCATAATGAGTTGACTCTAAGGTGACTTATCAGGACCCCTGCAGGATTGTGCCGAAGTGTTCTCATCTGTGGGTCTTTGCTTGTCATTTCATCCTTGCTGGACTTTCTTTGCTTCCCTGACACATTCCTAACTTCCTTCCTGCTTTTTCTCTTGGAAAAATCTTGACCACATCACTTTTATATGAATTTTCTTCTCAGGGTGAACATTTAGTGATGCCAGTGCTGAGGTATCGATGCATTATAATTACCTTGGATGTAGGTATATGTATGTGAGCAGAAATTCTTAGTCCAGACACCGAGAAAAGACAGTAAAGGAACTTCATGGTTTAATAACTGTGTGACATGTTGTTTGTGTGTGTGTGTATGTGTGTGGAGTGGCAGGGGAAGGAAAAACTTGTTCAAGGCAGATCAACAGGCAGGATACCCAGGAAGGCATTGAAGCAATGTGTTGAAGCGGAATTCCTTCTCTTTTTGGAAACCTCCATTTTGTTCTTAAGACCTTACAATGATTGGATGAGGCCCTCCCATATTATTGAGTGTAGTTTACTTAAAGTCAATTGATTATAGGTATTAGCCACATGTATAAACTATCTTCGTAGCGACACCTTGATTAGTGGTTGATTAAATAACTGTATTATAGCCTAGCCAAGCTGACACAGAAGACAAGCCACAATACTGTAGGACTAACAAAGTTAGAAGAGAGACAATATAATCTGCTATGTCAAATAGCACCAACATGACTTTCACAAACACTGCTTAGTGTTGCTGCTGCATAATAATAAATTTGCATATTATTAAATTAGTTATAGTAACTTCTTACAAAAGGCTGTGACTCACAAAAATAAACAAGTCATATATCCTGTATATATGTATATACACTTACATAAATATCTATATTTATGTTTTTAGATAATGGGCTCATGACTTTGAAAAATGGAAAGGAATTTTGTGTTTTTACTTATAGTGAAGACACATTAAGAGGGCATTTTTTTCCAATCCAGTTTGTCGACTATTTGTCCAATTTGCCATTGCTTTACCTGCAATGGTACTGAAATTTCAGGAGTAAGGGAGAAGGACCTAGGACGAAGACAACAAATAGTAATAATACCAGGAATCTCGTGGGCCCCCAGGGCAGATGTCTTAATACCAAAACAATCCCAGTGGAGTGTATCTGATTTACACCAGTAGAGGCCACGCAAGAGGGATAGAAGGAAAGGTTTGATTCAGGAAGCAGGTCAGGAGTCACGTCATTCCAGGACTATCTTGGCATGTAAAACAGATAAAAGACAATCCTGGTCATTGGGTGTCAAATAGTAGCCTGGAGGTCCCACAGGTTTCAATGGATTATTTAGAAATCAGATTGGCTTTGTTTCCTTTTATAAATATTTGATTTCCCTCTAATTTTGGACATGTGGGCAGATTATATACCCTTGCCCTCCTTGAAATTAGGTGCAGTAATGAGATTAGGCTAATGAAGTGTGAGTAGTCATTCATGAGTGACATGTGGGCAGAGGCCCTTCATTGCTGGGCCTCACCTCTCCAGCCCTCTCCTCCTTTGCAGGGTGACAGGGGAAACACCTGTTGATGTCTCTGCTATCTGCCTATGGCAGCTGGGATGCTAACTCAGCACAGGGAGCATGGCAACCTGGCAGGTTGCCCAGACCTGCAGAGGACTTCAAACTTCTGTTAAGCTACTGAGATCTTCAATTTTTACTGCAGCATTGTCTAAATCTTCCAGATGGTGACATGGAAACCAGCATGGAGCATATTCAATACCTCCAGAGCTTACTAAGACTCCCTAGTCAGTGCCTGTTGCCTGACTTTCTGTCCTCTACTCTTTCTCCATCCATACTGATTCCATACTCTTTTTATTCTTGGCACTGGGATATGCTTCAGAGACAACCGGGATGGTCAAGGATGGGATCAGAAGGTAGTCATTTTTCTTAATAAAGAAAAGGATTTTCATAACCACCAGAATCAGATGGTGTCCACC
Organism: Glaucomys volans; assembly: GCA_020662805.1. Lineage (NCBI taxonomy): Eukaryota > Metazoa > Chordata > Mammalia > Rodentia > Sciuridae > Glaucomys > Glaucomys volans. The sequence goes on from JAJEJO010053453.1 coordinate 106,841, forward strand.
CTTGAAAATGGACAGAGGGCATGCTATAAACATCTTAGCTGCTCTTTTTATCTTCCATTTGATATAGGGAGAGCTCTTACTAAAAATATAGTAAGGTATTTAGTAAAGAACACAAAATGCTCAAACCAGCTCTAGAAAACAACCCTTGTTTAAGGATATTGAAGGGCCTAATACATCCAGAAAAAGTTAAACAATCAGGCAGCATGAAGGACAAAAAGGCACACAGATTCTGAAGTTTCTCTTCCTCTTTTCCCTCTGCCTCTGTGGACTCTGAGCTATGGTTTCTCTGTGGAGAATGGTATCATCTGTTCATACACCTTGCACATGAGTCCTCTCCCCATGCCCACCTGAGCCCCAGCCTGCAATACCTTTTATTCAAACTTTCCCGTGAATTTTAAGGTTACACTCTTCACAGAGGGCATCTGGCTAGCCTCAATTACTTTTGCAATATAGTTCAGGGAATTTAAAAGTCACCAGCCCTTAGGTGTTCTCAAGTAAGATATTTACCCACCCAGGTCCAATCACCCCTGAGGCCAGTGGTTGAACTTGTGACCCAATGATCAATCAGCAGGTGAGGTGACTGGGCCTTTTCCCTAAAATAGGGGTGCTGGCAGGACAGACACCCTGACACATATCCAGCACACTTTCCCCGACCAACAGTAGTATTTCTTTGGTCTGGGCAATTAGGGACACCCCAAAAGAGAGAAGAAAATTCTTTTGAGGGACTGCTTTTAAACAACACAAGCCCAATTCTACTCACTTCCTCCCTGAAAATTGCTGATGTCTGGCTTAACTTATCACTAGGGAATAGCTTAGATGTTGCAAACAATAGAACTCTTTGTGTATTTGGAGAAAGAGGAAATATGAGTAATACTGTGCTCTCCTTGGATCTACACAAGTAATTACTCTTACAGGAGAGACACACCTCATGCTAACAACTAAACTCCTAAATTCCCATTCCATTTTTCATTCTGAGGGTCCAAGTCAACTGCCTCTAGTCTATGAAAGTTAGTTTTATAACTTAAAAAATCTAAACATAAAATTTAATTTTTTCCTACAAATACTTTGAACTGCTTATTTCAACAATTGAGAAAATTAGAAAACAAACTCAGATTTGCATTATAAAAGAATCTTCATTTTTTTCAATAAACATTTATTAGTCACCTAGTGTGTGCCAAGCATGTTGCAGACACTTTAGATTCAGGAACAAAACAGACCAGACCTGTTCCCAAGGTTCTTATTCATCTAGTTATGAGTAGACAAATACATCCCACTCATAATGTTAACTAGTCTAACCTACTAAAAGGAATTGAACCGATAGAGGAAGAGGGCATTGAGGTGCTATTTGAAGTAGGTATATACAAGACTTCTTTGTGCAGCTCACCAATAATCCCTTCTGTCAAGACCAATAGTCAGTTCTCAGTTGTCATCTTACTCAGTCTGTCAGTATCACTGATACAATATACTTCACTTGCCTGACTTCAGAGACATAACCTGAAGCTGCTCCTTTTCTTGGGCTTTGCTGGTCCCCTCTCTTCTCCTTACCCTTTAACTGAAATAAAGTTTCAGCTTTCCCCATGGTTTCCTACTTCATATGCCAGAGGTGAGAAGCCTTCTCTCAAGTCCAGGGCATACATGTCTACATGGCATCTCCACTTCCGCATGTAATATGCACCTCAATGTTGACATATCTAAGTTTAGTTCCTCTTTATGAAATACGCTCTTCATTCCTGATGTTTCCTTTCTCAGTAAATGATAATGTCTATCTTCCATTTGTTCACACCCAAAAGCTTGAAGTTTTTCCTGACCTCCTTATGATTTTCCCATATCCTGTATTCAATCCAATTGCAAATCCTGTTAGGTCAACTTTTAAAATATACTTGGAAATGGATGCTTCTTACCACTCCCTTCTGAACTATATAATACAAACCACCTTATTTTTATCTTGGATTATGACAGGAGTCTCTCGACTGGTCTTTCCATTTCTACCTTTTCTTCCTTCTCATCACTATATACATAGTTAATTCTTTTTTTTTCCTTGCCTCTTAACTATTTATTTTACTTTTAAAAACAGTGTTGCACTAAACATTACATTTTTAAATACTTACTCTATGTTATTTCTTTTCTTTTTTTTTAATTTACTTTACATAGTTAATTCTTACAAAAAGAATGCTTGTTGTTTTCTCTAAAACTAAGGTATATCATTAAATCCCTCCCATTTCACCCAGAATAAAATTCAGAGTCTTTCTTATTGCATATACGGCTCAATATAATCTGAGTTTACATGATCTGACTTTACCTAATACCACTCTTCGCAGTTCACTCCAACAACACTGCCCTCCTTTGACATTTGGTAATGATGCCAACCAGACTCTGCCCTCAGGGTCTTTGCATCAGCTGTTCCTTTTATCTGGAACTCACTTCTGTGTGGCTGCATAGCCATCTCTACCACTTGGAGAATCTCTGTTCAAATATCAGCTTTTCAGAGAGCCTTTCTTTGTACAATGCATCTACCACAGCAAGTCATGCCACTGTGCGCTACAGTTATGCTCATCCCTCAGTCCACTGCCATGGCCTCTGTGTGTGTGTGTTTGTGTTTGTGTGTGTATGTGTATTTATTCTGAAGTGCTGTTTTCTATCATCTGTCTCTCCTTACTGAAATGTAAATTTTATGAGGGTAGAGACTTTGGTTTTTCCATATTCTACTCCCAGGCCTGATTGGTATAGATATTCAATACTTACTGTGTATGTGCTTCCACAAACCATGAATATTAACAAAATAAAACTTTACTACTTAGAAGTAAATGGAAAGGTGGCTGGTCTGAGTGCAAAATTCAAATTAAGAGTAGAATATTGATTGCAAATTTGTGAACTTTAAATCAGTGATGGGCAAACTCTTCTTCAAGTAAGGGTAAATCTCTGCCTGCTTTGAAGGATAAAATTCATTTGTAATTATTTACTGGTTTTGCATATGTAAATCTGCTTTTAAGGGTCCAGAAAAAGTTCTTCTGAATTGATTTATCAAGTTTCCTAAAATTTGGCTGTTGTTTGATTAGTGAGTCCTTTGCTATTGTTGTTAAAGTGTTCTCAAAGCACTTCAAATGTAAGTTTCAGCTCAGTTCAGGTAAAATATTCTAAAATTTTGAGTTTAGAAAAGCCAAAATACATAAAATTTTACAGCATGTTTATTTCTTAGATTTTTAAAATATAATAGCAAATGTATAGCTATTTTTAATGGAAACATTTACGACATAGCACAATTAATCTACTCATAATTTCAATGTCTGGAATGAAACTAAAATTAAAACTGTCTAGGAGAAAGAGTTAATAACATTTCTGTCTAATGTATGTATGTATGTGTGTGTGTGTGTGTGTGTGTTTTGGGCACACTGAAATCTCCTTGAGAATAAAGATCCTGATACTTAGCCTAGTGTCTCATACTGTGAATACCAACACATTATTTAAAATTTCATTCAACACAATTAGTTGAGCAACTACTTTGTGCCAAGAACTTGGATATGAAATGAGGATACAAACATAAATAAAATGAACATTTGGTTATTAAATCCAAATGAATGATGACCAAATATTCTTACCAAATATTATATAAAGATATTTCTCCATATTAAACTTAGTATACAATTTCAAAAGTTTTAGTTTAATCCCTGATGGAACAAATTATATTTATTCCTGAATATACTTGGTATAAAAACGTTCAGAAACAAATTGTCTAAATGAATTAAACTGTCTCCTGAAAAAAATAAGGCTCAAGAAAATTTCAAGAGATCAACAATATAAAGCTCTTTTAGTTTGAAATGCAAATAAAATTCATGTAGATTAGTATATTTCATAGAGCTTCCATAGTAAACAAAGAAGCACTTCACACAAATAGAAGGGAATGGCAGAGGAACTTGATTTAAGAACATACATCAAATTCACACACGTTCATGGCCCTTCCAGGACTGACTGGCTGCAGATCTTTCAGCCTTGTATGAAGAAGACACCACTTAAGTGAGATTGTAGATCCAGTGTACTGATATCTATCTGAGAAGAGCATGCCTCAGAAGAGTTACATTCAGAAGTATTATTCAAGTCTAATATCCAAATGACAATAAATCCATCTTAGAATCAATGTCCAAAATTTTAAGTTATTCTCAGAATAGGACATAATACAGTATCTTTCTTCTCTGTCCCCTTCTTTCCTTTCCTTTTCCTTCCTTCCTACCTACTTTCCTCTCTCTCTGTCTCTCTGTCTCTCTCTCTTTCTTTCTCTTTTGTTTGTTTTTTCTCTGGTTATAGTAGATCATTTAGTAAGCAAACCAAAATGTTTTTCATTTACTATGATTTGCATCGAAACTGTGTGAAGCATTTAAGTGCACATGATTCCAAATCCACACTACCTGCCCCATAGTTATCTTCATTATTATTTTGATGAAATAAATTAGTTTGTTTTCTCTAACAGCATGAGGAAGTAGCTTCTTATACTTAACCGTTTGCAAAGATAATATGTATATAACAGTTACATAGTAAGACTTCAAGATCCTTGAGCGAAGAAACAAAATCATTGAATCATTGTTCATTCTATACTTTTATTCATCATCTAGCCCAGGACCTTGCTCAGAACAGGTGTTCAAAACACAACTGGTAAATGAATAATTCATTCACAGAAAATTAAGATTTGATGTTCATGTATTAAAAGAGAATATTTTTAGTCTCTGGTTGCTCTCTTATATAACAATTACACAAGCTTTTGGGATTTAACAAGGATTTTGCTCTATTAATAAAATAGAAGACTTTTGTATGTTGATATACTACTACTACCTACCCTATCTTCAAATTTCAGTGGAATGACACAACAAAAGATTATTTCTTTATAAGGTAAAGTATAATGCAGATTTTCTTAGTAGGTTGGCACTCAGCTCTAACCACATGATGTTCTGTATGCCCCTAGGTCTTAGAAGCCCCTACATGCAGCTAAAGGATGGAAGCTGATGTATTGGAGAATGGCTCTGCTTCTTAGAGCCTTGGCCAGCAAGTGACAGAACACTTTAGCCCACAGTGTAGTCAATACCAAAACTAGTCATTGACCAAGAGTCAGGCTAGAAAATGCAATCCCTAACTGGGCAGATGTTAGAGAGAAACACTATAGAAAGGAAAGCACATTTTTGGGGGGTGGTGGGGGGGGAGGCGAACAAAATGTTTTCTTTTATTAACTTTTTATTTTCTTAATATTTCTTCAAAAGCAGAGGACATTTCCAAAGTCAGCTCATGGAAATTGAAGTAACTCCTTGAAAATGTAAATTCCAAAGGTAAGGTAATTTCATGTAAGTGATAATAAGAATTGCTTGGGTAGTCTAACGGGATTTAAAAAAATAAAAAAGAATGGCAGTAGCAGACAGTTGGACATCTAAATGAACATCTGAGTAGAAAAGATGATTTGGCTATCGGTTCAGTAGGCAAGATATATGGATATTGATTAGTTCCCAGTTAGGAGCTGCTCTTAGTTTTCTTTAGAGCAGGGTCCAATTTGTTGAGGAAGCGTCTGTGTTGCAACAGTTGTGGAACCATACACATTCTTTAAAAGTGCCTGATGATAATGTGTTGCGAAGTGATGATGATTCATAACTTTTTTTCCCCACACATACCTCAGCTAGGAGGTGTCCTAGACTTGTAGCGGACTGAAGGGTGTGACTGAAAGGTGTGCCTTTATTTCCTATCTCTATCATAAAACTTCTCTATGCTGCTGACATTTTAAGCCTTCTGATGTTGGTTCAATGGTATTTTCCTATATTTGGTGAAAGTTAGTCCAAATAACAGTGGGAACTGCATCTGTTTGCAGCATGTGTGTGAGAATGTCTTGCCCTTGGAAGTGAGCATTGGGGACATGGTTTCCTGGTCTTTCCTGAAGCAGGCCCTCTTCATCCACAGGTTTTGGCATTCTTCCCTCTCTGTGTGCCATCTGGCCTAGAACCAACTTCCCAAATCTGCCTCAGCAACTAGCTCTGCTTGTGTCCAGGAGGCTGTTTGCAACAAACCCTTTCTGAGGAGATTACAGTGACCTCTAGGAGTTTAGAATTTTATGTTCTCTGAAAGTTATGCTGAACTCTAGGCTTTACTGAAGACAAGGACCATTTTAAAATTACACAACCTGACATGCAGGCGTACAAAGTACTTACCACAGTGCCTAGCATATAAACCAAAGAAGCACAATACATATTTATTGAATGAATTGTCTGCCTAATTACCACATACTATTCTGGGGTTGTAAACTGGCCAGCAGAATTTCACCCATTGGGCCCAGTGGCAGCCTCTCTGTGCTGGTGGGACACACTCCACATCCTGTCCCTTGGCTCAGAGGCCTCCCCAGAGGCTCACTACTTTCTACAGCGTGTTCCTACTTCTTGCAGGTCACACTACCCCTATGTTCCAGCACCATCAGTCCTAAAATTAAGTTATTAAAACTTAAGTTTTTGAGTTTGAGCTTAATCTAATCCCTGTTGTCAAAACAGTTCTGCTGGCTCCATCTCCTGCCTTCCTAAACCTTTTACTAGGCCCTTTATTGGGCCCATAGTTCAATTCAGGAAATAGGAAAAACCTATTTGAATTTGGAAATAAAACAAAGGACTGGGGGTGAGAAATTTGTTTAACTTTTTTGATAATTCCCCCCAAAGTTCCAACCTCCTTGCTGGTCCTTGGAGCTGAGGTTGGTCAAGGAGAGGCTGAGATTGACACCAGGCAGAGGGAGAACCACTTCTAAGATTCTGTGGAGCAGCAGTCTGGTCGGAAAGGAGCGTTTGGGCTACTAACATTCTGTCCCCCAGGGTCTCGCATTCTCTCCTAAACTTTCCTTCCAACCTGAGATACCAGAGCAGGCAACTGCCTACAGCTCCAAGGCCCTGCGGGCATCCAGAGTACCAAGTGGATGATCGGAAAATTTGGTGTTACCTGTCCCAAACAGTGGCTGAGTGCCCTGTGTGAAGAGGCAAAAGGCAACCTCTCCCATGTTTCTCCCGCTCCCACATTTCTCCGCGGAGACCAGCAGGGCGGCCTAGGAAGGCTGAATTGCCCAGGGTCGCGCGGACTCCTGCTCCCACCTTCCCAGGAAAGCCTGCTCCTGAATCCCGCAGCGCCAGACACACTCAGCCAGGTCCCTGGTCCGCGACTTTTGACAGGGGTCCTCTCTGAGGGTGCGCATGCACAGGTGGGAAACAGTAACAGCCACCATACCGCCAACACAAAAGTCCACTAGTAAATACAACCGTACACCCATCACTGGCGGAGCCCATCTCCGCAAGGTAAATTGTTTAGTCGTCGTCGTTTTGGCGATTCTCCCTGGACAGCTGCGGCAGCAACAGCAGCTGCGCCGTGGGCCCCGAGCTCCTCGCGCTCTTCCTTCCTCCGCCCTCTCTGGGTCGCCTCTCGCCCCCACCCCCTTCACTCCTCTCCCCGCCTTCTCTTTGCCCTCTCACAGGCCACGCACACACCCCGAGACACCGTCCGTTCTTGGCTACTCACACTGCGGCTTAACCCAGTCGCCAAGGCGCGGGTGCCAAGGAGGCGCGGGGGTGTATGTGGATTCCAGGGGAGGAAGCCAAGTGGGGGTGGGGGTGGCATGGTAGAGCCCCTCTCCTCCCAGCCACCACCCCTTGCCCATTCTCCTTCCCTAATCCTGGCCTGCCAGCAACAGTGACACCTGAGCAGGGACTGGGTGGTGGAGGCAGCAGGCCCGCTGGACTGGCAGCTGGTGGAAAACAGAGCGAGGGGCGGGGACAGCGAGGAGGAACGAGGGGCGGGACGAACCCGGAGGCCGCCACCTGGCAGTGAGAGACGCATGTCCTAGCCAATGAGTGCACGAGGTTGGGACGTCGGGGCGGGAGGCTGGGGGCGGGCCCCGCGGGGAGGCGGAGGCTACCCGGGAGCTAGAGGCGGGGGCCGGGAGGAGGAAGGGGAGGAGGCGGAGGCGGGCGCGGTGGCGGTGGCCGGCGGAGGCGGTGGCGGAGGCGGCGGAGGAGGGTAGGTTGTGCCCGGGACTGTGTGTGCCGAGCTCCGCGGCTGTGCCTGTGTGAGTGAAGGCGCTGCCGGGAGGCAGAGGCGAGCGCGGGCGAGCACGGCAGCGGGACGTTTACCGCGGCCGCGGCACCGGCGGCTGCATCGGCGGCGCTCGGTGTGGGGAAGCAGCGGTGGCGGCGGCAGCAGCAGCGGCAGCAACAGCGGCGGCCGCCTCAACGCCACCCGGGACGCCGAGGCGCGGCTGGTGGCACTGACATCCGCGGCCCTGCCTCTTCTCCCTCGCCCCCGGCCCTCCCCATGTGATCGGTCTTAATCCCGGCCGTGTGCGCGCGTGGGTCTCCATTCCGCGGTGCCCGGTCTCCGTGCCGGGGTGGGTGCTCGTGTGTGCGCTTCTCCTCCCCATCCCCCTTCCCCCAAGAATAAAAGAAGAACCGGGAGGCGTGCTCAGAAAATAAATAAATAACCACCACACACGCGCAGCCCGGAGCGAGTCGGCGGGGCTGGCGGCGGCAGTGGAGGAGGAGTGAAGGCGGCGGCGGCGGAGGAGGGACGCGCGGAGAAGGCAGTAACTTTAAAGCCAGCTCAGAGCCCAGACCTCCAGCCGAGCGGTTTGCAGCGCGGCGGCGGCGGCGTTAAGTGTCTGGCCCGCCGGTCCGGTCGGGGTGTGCAGTCGGACGGACGAGCAGCGCGTCGCTGTCCCCCGGCGGCTGGAGATGTCCGAGCCCAAGGCAATTGATCCCAAGTTGTCGACGACCGACAGGGTGGTGAAAGGTAAGCGGAGAGCCACGGTAGCTCGGGTGCACCGTGTGCCGCAGGCGCCCGGGCGGCTCGCTTCGCCTCCCCTCCCCCCGCCAGGGTTCTCCTCTCCCTGCTCCAGCCACGGACCTTCTAGGATATTGTGCAACCCGCGAACCCCCTCCCCCGCGGCGCCCTTCCCCCACGCCTCCCTCTCAGCTTCACTTGGGGCATTTTTATTGACGGGGGCGTCAGTTGGCAAATGGCTGAGCCGCGGGGAGGCGGCGGAGGGGTGGCGGTGGCGGTGGCGGGAGGGGGCGCCCCGGGGGTGGTTGCTGGCAGGGTGTAGCTGCTATGACAGAAATAGGAAGTGGGTGGCTGCTCGCAGGCTTGCATGGGATCGGGTTTATGGTTTTCTTTTGCAGAGGGAGGGGTGATTTATGGCTTTTAAAAAATTAATATGGCATTTTTATGTGGCCGTGGCTTTCCACCGACTACCTCTCTGGGGCAGGGTTCTCTCCGCGCTCCATTGCAGCAATTCCCTCCGCGCCCCTTCCCCCTCCCACTCGAAGGGCCTGCACAGGACTCGCGAGAGAGCGGGAGAGCGTGGGGGGAGCCTGGCGCTTCCTTCCGCGCGGGGCGGGGGTGGCCGCCAGCGGGAAGGTGGCCGAGGGGGCGCGTGGGGGCTCAGGAGGCCGGGAGCGACCGGAGAGCCCCAGTCGCTGCCGCCGCCGCCGCCCCGGGATTCCCCCGTACGCGGGAGAACGCCGCTAAAAGCCGTTCTCCAACCTCCCTCGCCACCCCTGACAGTCTGCTGTCGACCTGTCATTGCTCTTGAAGGGTTCCCCTGGCGTGCACTTCTCCCCTTTGGGTACCTCGTCCCGCTCATTTCCTCCATGCCCCTGGCACCCCCTTTGTAACGGGCTATTTAATTCCTGTTATTGCCCCTTCTTCACCCGGGATCTTATGTATACTCGGTGCAGGGATGGTTCTCTGGTTGCTGGTGGGAGAAGGCGGGATGCCAGGGGTGAGGAAGGGGACAAACTGGTCGCCTTCTCTATCGCACCACTGGGAGAGGGATCCCACCGGTCTTTACCACGTTCTAAGTGGTGAGGAATCATCCTAGGAATCTTGCAAGGATGAGGCAACAGAGCAGATCCACCAAGATTAAGTAGTGTCCCTTATTTGTGGGGTCAGGACACTGAACGTGGCAGGGATGGACACGGACTGTGTGAGGAATGGGCCTCTTAAATTGGAAACTTGTCCGGTGGTGTGTGGTGTGTGTGGTGTTGTGTTATGTGTAGAGATGTTATCTGATGGGGCCGGAGCATGCAACTAGAGTGCAAGGCAATAAAGCCATATTCACCATGAACACTTAGGCTAAGTAACCCAGTAGCCTAAAGACTACATAAATCTCCCTGGGATTTCAGAAAAGATCTTTGCACCTTTCAGTTTTTAAACTAATTGTGTGTGGGGGAAGGGGGTTATTGTGGGGGGCAGAGGAATGAAGGGGGGGGGGAAATTTTGTTCTTTTTTTGAGAAAGAGAAATAAAATGTCTTCTTTTTTTTATTATATTGAAATAATTCCTGCTTCCATGCAGGATTCACAGATGCATCAAAATAAGGAGGAAATAGTTTTACAAAAATGATTCGAAATAGGACTACAGACAGATGCACAACTATGATTTTTCTTTCTGCAGGCATGAATCCTTATGTAAACAGTCAATTCAAATTCATTCCAAAGAACTGTTTTGTGTTAAAGATTTCTGTTGACATTTTCAAAAATTGAGATCTTTTACCTGAAATATCAGAACATGACCAGGATCTCCCTAGTGTGTGAAGTTTAGATGTAGCTCCGTTCTGTAGGTTAAGATCACTTATTCTCAAAGCAAATTAAGGTAAATTTACAGTTCAGTTAATAGCAGCAAATGTGTTGGCAATTAAAAAAAACACTCATTTACATACTTACGGTCACATTCCTTTTTTGAAAATCATGAAATATGGATTCCTAATGTAAACATAAAGTTGTTATCAAGTGAACAATATGAAAATAATTGTTCATAATTCTGCCTTGGTGTCTTTGCCAGTTAATATGGAAGAATCTATTTAACCACTCCGTAGCTGTTTTACTTTGCTTTCCCTTCATACTATGTTATTATGATTTTTCATTACAAGTACACATTTTTCCAATAATTCCAGAAATTTAATCTACATATTTTTGCAGAAGTGAAATACAAATGTACATAATAGACTTAAAAGATGAAAAGTTAATCTTGCATTTGTTTTGATAGGGATTCTGACATAAATTTTAAATAAGGGATTTTTATAGAAAAAACTTATTGATGAATCTGATATTTAAGGTGCACACACCGCTGTTTCTAGTATGCTTTTTTGTTGCCTATATTGTTCACTTAAAAGGCATGATTCAAAATTATAATCAACATTTTGTTATATATGAAATTTTTGTGATTAATTATTTGAGATAATCTGTTTTGATCCCCTTGAATGTGTATACACATGCCTAGTAAGGTGAAAGTATATATCTATTGAATGGAAAACATTATCAAGTGATTTTTTTTATGTTTACAAAAATTAGATAATATATAGTTCCTGAAGCCATTATTTACACCAGAATATTGCTAGAATTTCACTTCAGTTATCAGTCTTCAACACACATATTTAAGGAAATATTTGTGCTACTGAGGTCTTCTCTCCTTTTACAAAGTATATATCATAGTACTTACTGTGTATACATAACAGAAATGAGAAACATTCAGCTCATTATTACCTTTGCACGTCCTGGTATTTGCTTACAGTTATCTTTATTGCTGTGATCTGACTTTTGTTGTGTAACAAATTGCTGTGTACAAATAAAGCTGTGCTTGTGGATTTGTCTGTGGTGATATGTTGACACCTCGCTTGATTAGCACTTCCAGAATGCAACTTTGGTAGGTTGAGTCTGAATGTCAACTGTGTCATTGTTGAGGTTTGTAGAGTCTGCTAAAGTGTGTTCAGAGATCCTGATCCGTTTTCTAAACCACGTGAAAGGGAATAATGGAAGTGGAAACGAGAAGCATTCATTTAGATTAATCAAAACAGAAAAGTTATTACAGTTAGTAAAACAGGTGTTATTTCATTTTGACTGTTCTTAGAAATAATAAAGAAGTATAAGAATTCAGAGAAAACATCTTGGTAAAGGTATTTGTCAGAAATCAGAACAATTTGATCCATTTACCGTTTTATATTATGTTTTAAAGGGAATATTTCATAGCTATAAGGCAAATGACTGAGGGTATACTAAATAGAAGAATAACCATCTCCTTTTCCCAACCCCTAATACACCCTGTAGTCTGGCTTTCTCTGCAGTGGTACTACACAGGCCTTATTCTAAACTTTGGGTTCTCTTCATTGCTTTGTACCTATTCCTGCCCGGAATGATTTATGTAGCCTTAACATTCCAAATCTTTTGGCCATAGGCCTTTGCTATGTGACAGTTAAAAATACTTGGAGGAAATTAAATTGTATGTGATGATGAGCATGTGACTTTGTTATGTATCTCTTCACATCTTCAGGTATTCTGTAATGGGTCCTTTACTTTAACTGATTTTAGTGGTAGAAATTTCAGATACCCTGGCAGGCAGCTAAAGGATAGCTTCCTGGGTAGAGTTCTGGAGAATCTCAAAAACTCTAGGCAGTACACTGTTGTGCTTTGTGTAAGGTTGCTTTGGCTATGGGGAATGAGCTGTTTTTTCTTGTATACTGCCAGTTTATATACTCTTGGTATAAACAGACACACACAGGACAGTTCTGGAAAGGTATTTAAGATCATGAAAGCAAGAAGTTGCAAGTAAAATAAATTAATATTATATGAAGATTCAGGCTAGCCAGTATTTCTAGCTGAGAGACTAGTAAAACTACTTAAAAAGAAAGCAAGAATATAGTACATCAATTACAACTGTCATGTGTGGATCTGGAAATGGAGGATTAAGTAGTCAATAATTCTATTTCTTAGTGGTACATCAAGAAGAGCTCATTGTGACTTTATTTTACTGCATTTTGTTACAACTAGTTGAGTTCCTTCATGTGTCTGGTTTCCCATTTGAGTATAATGAAGCCTTATTAATTCAGTATCATTAATTTAAATTTTTTATGATTAAACCTCAGTGTTTTGGTGGGTAAGTTTTACATCAGTACTGGATGTGAAGAAAGGGGGTCTTCTAATCTAATTAGCACATAGTGCCGTCAGGGATAATATACTTTAGAGAGCAAATCCTTTTCAGGACTTGGTGAACAGCATGCAAATTCATATTGTTAGTTACATATCAGGTTGATTTATTAATATTTCTTTTTGGACTTCTGTAAGGCAAATATACCATGAATTCATAGCTTTTAAAACGTAATCTTAAGACTTAAGGCAACAACTGAGAGTTTATGAAAATTCCAGTGGTTCTAAGCGCTATCAATAAGAAGAATAAGAAGAATAGTTGTTTTTTTTTGTAGCGTGGGGAAGAGCCCTTAGTTTTAATGGACAATATATTTTAAGACACCCTGTGAAAATGTGAAAAATTAGCACCTTAGAATCTAGCTAGTGAGGTTTACTCTGACATTTGTTTATGTTAGTTGAAAAATATGCCTTTTAAAATCTATTCATTTATGACCTTTTCTGATTTGTAATTTTAGAGATATGAAGTATGACTTGGATATGCTCTGCATTTATAACTTATAATTGGCCTCTTATGCTTTCCCTTATCTTTTTTGTGTCAGCCATGTGTAAAGTTGAAACTAATTATAAAACCAAATAAAGAATCCATTTAGAGTGACCTCATTGGAAAATAGCATTGTTCTAGAGATATTCTCCTTTTAGCGAATCCAGTTAAATTACCATTTTGAATGTTTTCTGAAGTTGTATTGGACACTTCTAGAAATATGAAGAAAGGTGATGATAAAAAATTACTTTGTCGACTTTTTCAGCAACTTTCTGGTATTGTATTCTTTTGCTATTTAAGGATAAGGTGAGATCTTAAGTTTCACTTTTGTGTCTTGTTAGGTTATGTTTTATAACTTCACAGGTTACTTTCCCCATATATAAAGGACAATGATTATACCCACCATTCTGAGGACTAGAGGATCATCAAATGGGATGTGGGAGTTTGAGTGGTTACAGTTGGTCTGTTCCCTTGGGAGTGGTGATTCAGTCACTCCTCAGAGAGAATTACAAATGACAACATGTTACACGTATTTTCAGGTCTCTCGAGAATAGTAAGAACCAGTAATATTGAAAACCATGAATGCCTTGGGTCTACAACAGTAGTTTATGATGACGTTTATTTGTATGTTTAAAGAAATGGTACAGAATAGATAGAATGGGACAGGTGGGACTTACAGGTAAGTGTAAACAAATTCTTTCCTTGAACCAAGAGGCTCTTCTTGAAAATATTTTTGAAAACGGACACCTTTTTTGGTGTATTTTTAGTTGTCATCACGCTTGGTTTCCTGTTTTATTTTACTAAATTACTAACCATGTAAACTAGTTTGATACATTTCTAGGCCAGCAGAAGTATAATATTCCTGTGATGAATATTATAATTTGGTTTGATTTTGGCTTAAGGGTCATTGAAGGAATACTGTTAAACATTGTTTTCTTTTCAGATAAATATACACAGAAGTAGAAACAGCATATGTATTTACTTTTATTTTGAAGAGTTTTAGTCTGTATCTCAGATAATGACCCATACTATTGCTCTGGTCTGAGGATTTTGTTAATTTCTAGAGATCAGTTGGGCAAAAATATCAACCAGTCTTAGGTATTTCACTTCTTTTTAAGATCAGTCTTCAGGTGGGAATGACATAATTTCAAGACAGAATTTCAGTTTGTAAATTTAGCCTTTAATATTCTTGACATTTTCAGCAATTTTAATTCAGTTTATAATACTTTTGCCTCCTATGTGGAGCTATCAGTTATATTTCATATAAGAAAATTTTAAAATTGGATTTTCTGAATAATGGCTTAAATCAGATGTTCTATCAGCTTGAATGCCTAAATCTACTGCTGAGATCTCAAATTCTTTTTCACAATGTGCACTCAGGTAGCAGAAACCTTAGATAAAAAAATAAAAAATAAAAATGCTGACTGAGGAAATAGTACCAAATTATTAAAATGCTTCATTTTTGGAATTAAGGTGGGATTTTTGAGACCATCATAGAGGGGAATAGAACTTTTGTGCTTTGCTTCTTTTTATTACCCATGATTTTGAGATATAGAAAAATACTTTAAAATGGTCGGTCGGGTTTTCTGTCAAACTCTGTCTTGCAACTGGGAATGTTGCATGTATTTGCAAAAAAGAGTAAAATAAACAAGTAGATATCAGGGATTTGTAATAATGTCCTCTAGTTTATGACATACCATCTTACAATGTTTGTTAATTTCAGGTACTTTCTGCAGTTACGAAACCAGAAGAAGGATGTTTGGCTTTCAGTTTTATTTATGTAAAACAAAATTTAAAAAATAACATCAATTCTTAAATTTTAAGACTTAAAAAAGAGAGTCTCTATCTGTATTGCCCCAGTGTTTTTCTTCTATGTAACATTAGAATATTTTGTAAATTCTAGTATGTCTGTTTCTAAACTGTCTCTCAGGTTGCTGTGTATTCTTGGAAGTGGTTAAAATGATTTGTTACTAAGCATATTTAAATTTATAGTTTGGAAAATATGGTCATTGGAACAGTGGTGTCTAGCTTAATGCCTTGCTTTTAATGAACTGAATAAATTTTTGTTGAATGATCTGAACAATGCAGATCTTCTGAAACAATAAATGGAGATAAATTATGTGTGTATTTTGCGCGCATTATATGAAGTTCTGATTCTTTGTAAATGGTTCTGTGTGGTGACTGGTGAATGGAAGGCTTCCTTCTCCAGCCCATCATGGAATGGAGCATGAGGAGGAGGCGTTAATAAGGTGACACAGTTAGGCTGAGGGCAATTTTGTTGGTCATTTGAACTGACTTTATGCCTGCTGAATTTAAAAGGTTAAATTCTTTTCACCTTAGCTTATTAACTTAAACTTGAAAGCTTTCTTTCAGTTTTTGTTGTATTTCCCCTTAGGCTAATCAATTTTTGACAAGTGAGAAAAGATACGTTAATCACTCAGTGTTGGATTTATTGGGTGAGTTATATATTTTAATTATTTCCCAGACTTGGAGTTGAAGAGAAAATAACCTGGCATATTTCACAGAAAACAAAAAACAAAAAACAAGAAAACACCAAAAAACAAAACCAGAAAACCCCAAATAAACAAACAAACAAAAAAAAAAAGAAAAGAAAAAGAAAAAATAGTTCTTTGTATACATCTCAATTTATTATTTTTTGTAATCCTTTTGTAATACAGAAATGTTACCTTTTCCCATAAGATCTCCTGCCGTCCTCTGGCCCCCAAAATGTCATTGGATCCTATCCAGGGGAAAGATATATGGGCTATGAGAAGTTTTTTTTTGTTTTTTTTTTTAAATGTGCCACAACTCTGCTGACTCCTTATTTTCTCCCTAGTGGGCTTTGAGCCATCTGGTGACATTTGTTTTTAAACATCTTGTAAGCTATGCCATTTTATGAAATTAAGTTAAAGGAACAATACATTCTCTTAAAAGGATAGGTCCTGAGTCAGGATTTAAAATTTGTGTTATTTTTTTGTTTGCTTATTAACAAGGAAATTAAATTTTTTAAAAATGATACAGTCTTGGATTGTTGGTTATTTATGTATTAATGCTATTAAAGTACACACATACCTTTTCTGTGTGGGCTTGATTATTGTGGTAACAACAATTCTCCCGTTCATTCAGTTCTGTTCATTCAGTCTTCAGTTCAGATGTCATCTACTCTGGGGTTTGCCTCCCCTGACATCTTTAGTTGAAGAAAAGAGAGCCTCTTCCTTTCACATAGGATATCTTGATAAGAGCAAGTTGCTCTGATGATTTGTTTACTTGTCTGCCTATCTTCCCGAGGAAGTGGAAAGGCCTGGAGAGAGCACCCTAGTTCCATTGATTTTCATACCTTAAGGTCTAGCACAGAGCCCACTATAGAACAAGTGTTTGATACCTGCTTGTTAAATGAATGAAGTAATAGGCAAAAGATAAGATAGACAAAAAGGTTTTTGTTAACCCAGGGCAGTTTAACCTGAGCCACATTTTTAAAAATTTTTAAAAATTTTAATTTTGAGACATGGTCTCACTAAATTGATGAGGCTGGCTTTGGGCTTCTGATCCTCCTGCCTTAGCCTCCTGAACTACTGGGATTACAGGTATGCCTGGTAAAGTTTTTAAATTATAGATTTTTAGTTTGAAAATTTGTGGATCTTAAATCATGGTCAGCTTACAGACATCTGATGAATCTCTTTTATTTGTAAGCCCCAATCCTGTAAAATTGTTTTTAAAATACTGTTTTATTAGCTGGGCTTACATAGTCTGTGCCCAATAGCCAGCATATACAAACATAATTGGTAGGAGTGGCTTTTCCTGGGGAATGAGCAGTTTTTAGTGGATTCGTGTAGGTCGAAAGGTGTATGGGTTATTTTTCTCCAAGGTAGATGATGGCTTATTTCTCAGGAAGACCAGTGATTATACCAATTTGGGGGAGGGCTAGGTGACAAGCAACTAGGAAGTCTGGATTACATTTTACAATGTGCAAATGCAAATGAATAGAAGTTTATAAGTTTGGGAATTAGAGATATAAGACGCATTGCACACCCAGATAGGAGGTGACTGTGTATATGTCAGTAATATACCTTCAGCCCAAGTGCATGAGTACAGACTGCTTATAGCTCTCCCCCATCTACCCAGTGACCAATGTGTAGGAAAGCTCAACTCCGGAATTCACACCCACGAGGAGGCAACATACGAGGCACCTGCTCTCAGTTCTGTCCTTACTGATGACCACTGAACCTGTACTATCCCAGACTTGTCCAATGGCTTCTGTTTAAATTAGCAGGGCAGCTCAGACTTTCTGAGCTCCATTTTCTTTTCATTCTAAAACAATACTTCTAGTCACAGGTGGTCTGGGACTGACTCTGTCTCCCTAGCACAGAATTATTTTCAAGGTGTTGAAGACTGAGCAAAGTATAGTTTCATACATAAAATCTTTTTAAATTTCTGTTTGCATTCGTTGACTGGGAATGAGTTTCTGTTGCTTTCACCTCTGGTCAGAATTATTCCTGAATACTCTGTTTCATCTCACATGCCTTTCCAGAAATGCAAGGGTAAAGTTCACGGGGGGGGGAAAAGTCTCTGTAATGATTAAAGAACTTTAAATTGTAACAGGAACTGAGAGATTATATGGTTTGGATCTGAAAAGGCTGAGTAGTGATTTAACTAGGGTTTTGTTGTAATTCACACTCAGATGTTGTCCATCATTCCTATCACTGAAGAAGATTAAGCAGTATATGGAAGGATCAGACATTTTGGTGGCATATTTAAAAAAAATTTAACCAGGTAGAAACATTTAACAGAGGAATGGATTTTGGGAATCTTGTGAATGGACAGAATAGATGATTCTTATTTATTTTAGTTGTAACTGTGAAACAGTATGCTAAGGCATGGTCTAATTCTAACATTACGAGATTTTTAAAGTTGAACCTAAACCTAAGGTTTAAGATGGAAACCAAACTTGACCATCTGGCCTATAACCAGTCCTCTGTGTACTGGGGAGGAGGATTGGAAGGGGTAAAGGAAACCTTTTATCTTTCATGCCTGCTTATGTCTGAGCCTGTGCATGAGAAATACAACTCCTAGAATTGAAAGGTGCACCCCAACTTCAGCTTAGGCCACTCTGGACCCCCTCGCCAGCCTCCCGGACAAAGAGCAGTCCTGACACTGCATGTTGCATATCTGTGAGAAGGAGCTCTCCATTACATAAGACCTTTTGCTCAAACTGAACATTTCTGCTTGCAAGAAGTGTTTCCTTATCTTTGACTACAATCTGACTCTCTGAACACACATTTGTTGTTCTTAGAATTGCCTTATAGAGTTCCAGAGAATGAGGCTCCTCAGTTTTCCCCAAGAGAACACATTTGATATTAAAAATTGTTCTTATTCTTAAGTCTTCTAGATGTTACCAGGGTGGTTTCTAGGTCCTCTTGCATCCTAGAGGCCTTTCTTTAAATCCAAGTCAGGTTGTTTGGATCCCTTGAAAAAGGAAAAATGGACAGAGGTTCATCTTGGCCAGTTTTTATCTATGGGACTTTGACACCTGGGTCTCAGTTCCTAGGGCTTATTCCTTGCCCATCTGTCTCTTCATGCTGATTTTAAGCTGCCTGGAACTCCAAAGTCTCTCAAAGGTGGGCCCAGTCATGCATCCCTTTTCTGGATGAGGATTGCTACTGCCACGATATTCTTTGACCTCATGCCTTTTTTATTGAAATTGTTTTTATTTTCCACCTTGCAGCTTCAAGGTGTAAGATACCTAATCCCTATTAGTAGAAACATCCCAGAAAACCTCAATAGCTCTTGCATTTTAATGGTAATTGTTTAAGGCATGGTTTTCACATTTTATTTATAATAGGCAAATAATAAAGACACAATGATAGAATGACGCGAAGATGGTGTTAGTGGGAGTAATTGAGAGGCTACACTTGCCTGTTTATTTTTCAAATCACATCACACCAGGAAGACAAGTCAGCCTTGACCAGAGCAAAGCCTGCCTCTTCTGCCTGCTCTCACTTGTGCCTAGTCTTTGATGGTTGTTGATACAGAGCTTCTGCGGTCATTGAATTTCATCAGCCTAATGGATTCCTTTGTAATTTGATGATAAGTTTAAGTTTCACTAAGACTTGAAGGAGGCCAGTGGCATCCAGCTATGGTGTTACAACATTTCTGTGTTAAACTCAACTTTGAGGTGTTAACTACTGATACCAACATACGAAGTTTGCAGATGCCTAGCCTAATTAAAAAATATCTCCATAAAAACTAGAGTGGGTTTGAGTTCAACCCCCAAATGTTAATTTCTCTTTCGTTCTGTTACGAAGGATGAAGCTGCATCTGACATGGTAGGTATCATGCATAAGCTTCCATCTCCTTGCTTTTAAGAATATGACTTAAATCTCTGTGGATATTATGCTTTCTTGTATTTTCCCAAACCTTTTTTTGATGATAATTCATGAGAATGTGGATTTACTTATGCTAGTGTTTTGTTCAGGTGAACATATCATGTACTTCTCTGGAAAAACGTCTGGGGCCTGCAATGGGAGAATGTGCTGTTGCTAGTCAGGTCTGTAAATTGAGTAGATATTGAAACATTTAGATAGGTACCTTGGGTGACTTCAGAATGCTCTCTGAAGCTTCTCTCCCAGGGACTACCATGTCTGAAATTCCATGATTGCTTCTTTAAGAGAAAATTGGCTCTTTTAGATAAATGTTTCAAAAGTAACTGATCTTCTTTAAACCATAGTTTAGTGAGTAGACTAATTTAAATTTTCTTCCCTTTGGTATTGTTGAAACTGGGAACCATCTTGTGTTTCTAGAGATTCTTAAAATAGAACTTTCATGCTTCATTTTAAAATCATGTGACACATGTTTTATAATTATCACTCAGTTTTCTATACTGTTTTCCCCCCATCCCCAGTATAGTATCTCATTTTGTGAATAGGTTAACCTATTAAGTATACAATAAGTTTAAAAATTTTTCCCATATCAAAACATCCATCTTATCCATCCGTCCATCCATCTGTTCATATATACATCAGAGTTTTAGTACCTTGCCTGGGCTCTGCATTGTGTTCTTGGGCCCAATATGAAGTAGACAATCTCTGAAGACAATCGTCCAGTGTGGGAGGCAAAAATGACTTTAACTTTGCAATATAAGTTGTAATTACTCCACTAGCAGAAGGTACAACATGCTGTGGGAGGGCAGAAATGAGACTGATTAACTTTTCCTAGACTTTACTTTCATTTTGGACAAAAATATATTTAACCAATAATATTCTCTGGTGTACTATATATAGACAAATGTTAGAACATGGAGCTTATTTTTAAATAAAGGTAGTATGAAAGGTGTTGCAAAGAAGTGATGTGTGTTTTTGTATCTGGAATTCTGAAGCTATTGTAAGGGACCTTTGAGTAGCATATAGTGAAATAGAATCACAGTCTATCAAAGGTGTAAGTGGCTGTAAAAGTCAACTAGTTAAATTATCTTTTAAAAATGATGTTCCTATTATTAGATGGTTGGAAGCTGCTTATTCCTACCCATTCCCCTCCAAAAAAAAAAAAATTCCTGTGGTAGGAAAGTAGCATCAGAGTGTGGAAAGAGCATTAGTTTACAGCTAGATTAAACTTGCATTTTAATCTTGCATTCTCTGTATGCCCACTTGTGTGTCCAAGGACAAATCATGTACCTTGAAGCATTTGTCTTTCTGAAGATTAGAAAGAATAATGCTTATATTGCAACTTTGTAGCAATGAGAGGAATTGTATGTAAAAAATGCCTAGCCTATTGTTAAGAAAGAGCTCTGAATATGTTCATTGTTATTCTGTTGTTGGACAGCTCCTTTGAACGCCAGGCTTTCTGCTTCTCAAAGTAATTTGCTTTAAGGTATATACTACCTCAATTCCTGTCCACTGTGAAATCCACTGTATTTGGGGGCCCTTTACCATTTCATTGTGACTCTTGGCAAATGTTAGCAGTGGCTGTCCAGTTTCTGTGATCTTTGATATGATTGGCTACTTCCTCCTTGAAACATTGTCTTTACTGGCTTTGATAAATTTTCTTTCTTTGTCTTGTTTTCCAGATGCTCTTGAGCAGATCCTAAGTGCTGATGTTCTTTTATTCTTTTGCAAGTTCTTCCAGGCGTTCTTTGTCTTAGGGGGTTGATTACAACTCGGAGCTGCAACCTAAGTTTTTTCTTTGGAATTCTCTCTCAAACCCTATCACAGTTGTGTGGACAAATATGATGAAAATGAAGTGTGCTTTCTGTTCCCTCTTTTCTACCCTGGGGGATGTTGCCACCATCCATCCTGTCAATTAAACATGTCACGCAGTTCAGGCCTTTTAAATACCACTTCACTTACTGACAGAGCAGCCTCCCAACTTCAGTCTCTTTGCTTTAGGCCTTATCTCTTTGCATGCATTAATTTTCTTATGTTGTCACTTCACTGCTTTTTAAATTCACTGTTCAGTTGTCCCATCTTTTTCTTACTGACTTGCAGGAATTCTTCACATATTTGACCCCATGGTATGAATTCTGAAAATATTTATGATAAAGCATGTGTCACTGTACTGCATTTAAGACTCCAGTACATTAGATTATAAGTTATTGAGAGCCTAAAGGAGATTTTTATTCATATGTGTTCTGAATGTTTATCTGTGTTTATAATAGAAGTTGATTGAAATGAATTAAACTTAAAAATTCAAACCAGACCTTCCATGCAACTTTTGTTTCTCCCCACTTTCAAACTTTACAAATATACATATATGTACATATACATATATTTAATTGTAGATGGACACCATACCTTGATTTTATTTATTTATTTTTATGTGGTGCTGAGAATCGAACCCAGTGCCTCACATGTGCTAGGCAAGCATTCCACTCCTGACCCACAACCCCAGCCCTCCAGTGTCAAACTTCTATGAACCCCTTATGCACAGCTCTCTGTGCCCTCTCTTGTGTTTTGTACACAGTGCATCACCAATGTTTGCAACACATTTTTTCTTCCTTAACTGAAATTTTGAGGGCAAGGTCTTATCCACTTGATCTCCCCAGTGCTTAGCCTGATGCTTGGCACATAATTCTGCTTTTTTTTTTAAATGATAAATTAGAGAAGGTATTCCTATATCTCACAAAAATGTAATGATATTGGTATGATTTTCCCCAAGTATGATACATTTAAATTAATGTAGCCCAAATTGCATTACTTTATTTAATACCATTAATTTAAGAAATACCTTCCCTTCTCAGTCCCCTTGCCAGCACATTTTCATGTGATGAATTCGTAAGCCAGGTCTTCTTTACTATGAAGTTTGTAAGTATTTTATAATTCTAAATACACAACTTTAATACCTCAGTTTGATTCAATGCTATCTTTATCTTCTGATTCTTGTCTTTTTTTGATTTAAAAAAAATCCAGATTCTTTTATCTATTAATTTTAGTTATTGGCTTTCATTTATGTATTCATAGATTTATCTAGGCATTTACCTAAACCTGCCTACCAAATTAATTTTTGGAGAAATTTGGATGAGTGTATTCATGCATTCACAAATCTTTATTTTAGGTTCTGTGTATGTAACAGGACAAATGACCACTTGTTTTAGTAAAAAGTTTATGGCTTCTATAGAAAAATAAAAGTAAAAAGAGGCACTTGAGTAATTGTTTCCCTTGGTGTTTTGCTTACCTGGTGGGTGTATCTTTCATATTTTTCTATATAGCTCTGTTTTGAAATGATAAAAATTTTTAAAACATCTAATTTCTTTGTCTACCTTGTGCTTTATTTTGATTTTTTTTTGTGATTTCAGAGAGTTGGAAGAAATGTGTATTCCAGGGACAACAATTAGAGAGTTTGTGTAGTTTTTATTGGCATATGATTTGTAATGAATATTTCATACTCACCTTTTTGTTTTTTTGCTTGTTTTTTGGTACCTTGGATTAAACCCATGGATGCTTAACCATTGAGCAACTTCCTAGCTGTTTTTTATTTTTTATTTTGAGATAGGGTCTTGCTAAGTTGCTTAGGGCTGGCTTAGGTGCTGTGGTTGGCTTTGAACTTGTGATCCTCCTCAGCCTCTCAGACTGCTGGGATTACAGGTATGTACCGCTACACCCAGCTTCATGCTCACTTTTGAAGAAAACCCTTATTAATTTGTAGGCTATTTTGCTTCTCTGTAGGATCTTGCTTAAAGTAAATACATGAGTAATAAATAACTTTTGCATCTTTTGAGCTTTCTATTCTAACACATAACACTAATATTTGTGCTTTACATGAGCATTACCTCATTTTAGCTACCTTGTTCAAGGTCACCTCATGAGTAAGTGGTGGAATGAGTATTTGGACTCCAGTGGTTTCGACTGAAGACCCGGCTTTGACTGCAATAATACTAATTTGAGGGGCAATTGACACAGAATCATCAAGCGATGTGAAATGAGAGAAAAAGAGACTGTATTAGGAATTTGTTTTTATATAAAACACCGGCTGCTGGAAATCATTTTGTGGAACATCAGTGGTCTTTTCTGTGGGAGAAAAATCTAGTGATTTAGTGGGACAAGTATTTTTGTCTCCTTTTAAAAATATGTAGCTGAGGCTCACACACAGTGGGACTAGACTGGAAACAGGGCTTTCCTTGACATCAACTGACCTTACCTTGGAGTTACAACACAGACTAATCTGAAACATAAAAAGAAGTGCTATGCTTAGTTCACAATAGCTAAACTGTGGAACCAACCTAAAAGCCCTTCAACAGATGAATGGATAAAGAAAATGTGGTACATATACACAATGGGATATTACTCAGCTTTAAAGAAGATTGAAATTATGGCATTTGCAGGTAAATGGATGGAACTAGAGAATATCATACTAAATGAAGTAAGCCAATTCCCAAAAACCAAAGGCTGAATATTTTCTCTGGTAAGCCAGATACTGATCTATAGTGGGGGTGTGTGTGTGGTAGGGAAGAATGAAGGAACTTTGGATTGTGCAGAGGGGAGTGAGGGGAAGGATGGGGCGGTGGGCATGGGAAGCATGGTAGAATGAGACAGACATTATTACCCCTATATACATGTATGATTACACTACTGGTGTGACTCAGCACCATGTACAGCCAGAGGAATGAGAAGTTATGCTCTATTTGTGTACAGTATGTGAAAATGCATTCTATTGTCATGTATAATCAATTCGAACACATAAAAAACAGCTGGGTTGGCTGTCTAAAAAAAAAACCTCAAATAAAAAGAAGTTCTATGAATTACATGAAGGAGTTGTTTTTATTGGACCTTGAATTTTGCCTCTAGGTTAAAACTATGAAAAATGAATCTAGTGCTACTTATCGCAGGCTGCTGGCCTTCACTGTAGAGACTGATTTTTTATATTCATTTTCATATTTTTATCACTAAAGCAAATAAAGGAAGCCACACATAGCTAAAGCGAAAGCCACTTCAAGGAGATGTCACATGAAACAATTTGAAAAAGGAGTTATGTGGTTTCATTGTAATATCTTAGATGCAAATGTGAATTGTTTTGAGATCAGAATTTTTCATTTACCACTTTTAACTATTCTGCACCCTGATGAACATTTAAAGGTAGCCCAGTTGGAATTTTAAACTGAGTAAAATAAATTCTTTACAAGGAAAGGGTGGTGATTCAGAATTTTAATGCTTCTTCCTTAACAGGTCTTCTATGGCAGGTGATTGGAGAAATTTGTTTTTTGTGCCCATGATTGATAAACATATTTCTGAATTAGTGGAACCTGGTTTGACTGACTTTTGAGAAATCCTGTGGTTGAAGTAGTTCCAGGTCATAGCTGTAAGTGTGAGAGAAGATTTAGCACCCTGCTTAATTCTCTGGGTCTTTCAATTCAGGGAGCTGCAATTTCATACTGGGGTATCTTACTTTGCCTTGCTTCCTGATGAATGCCTCTGCGTGTGGGAAGATTTATTCCCTGCAGGAATCAGCATGGGTTCCTATTTTCTTTTTCTTCCCTTTTTCTCCCTCTGACATTTTGTGAACCTTCAATATGACTTCTTTTTTTTTTTTTTTTAAGTTGTTGTTTATAAAGGTGTTTGTTAACATGTAGAAAAAAAATTCAAATAATGTTGGTTTTTAATAGGAGTACAGCTAGGATGTTTTATTGAAGGTTCTTGTTTGCAAACTTACGTTTATGGAAATGTAGGGTCTTTCATGGCCTGAAAAAACAAAATATACATTACACCTTTCCTGCTATGTGTGTTTAATACTGAAGCCAGACTTTGCCTGAAATAAGCTTTACCTTATGAGGAAATTGCTGTTGAGATAGGACTATGCCCAGTGTTTATTATTGTATACATAGATAATTTGAATGAAGTAATATGGCAAATATCAGCTAAGTCTGTATCCATATAGGAATATCTAAGTAAAGTAACCAATGCTCAAACTTTTTAGTAGATCCATATATGAAGAATGTATGAAAATATGTAAGACACAATGTGAATACTATTTTTTTAATGTGGATTTAATTTGTGTCTTGTGAATGAAATTTTAAAGTAGGAGATTAACTTAAAGAGCACTTTGTTTTTGGAGAATTCCCCAGGTCAGTACTTCACTGTTTTTGCTCTTTCTTGACCTCATTAAGGAGGCTGAATATTTGTAGTACATTCACAGATTTGGGAAAGGCATGCTAGAGTCCCCTTCAGTCACTGTATTTCATAAAAATTCAGATGACAGACATCATTACCCTATGTACATGTATGATTACATAAATGGTATAAGTGTACATCATGTACAACCATAGAAATGAAAATTTGTACTCCATTTGCATACAGTGAATCAAAATAAAGTCTGTAAAAATTAAAAAAAATTCAATTGGTATGAACAGAAGTAAACTTCTTATGCCATTCCTTGTACATATTAAAAAAAGGAAATGTACACAGATTTTGTTGTGTTTGTCCACTGTTTTTAGTGATGGTTTCCTTTTCATGCTTATGCTAAATTATGTATTGTGACTCTTATGCTAAGCTATGTATTGGTATCGTGTATTGGTAGAATCATGCCCTTCCTTCTCAAGGTTTTCAACTGTGAGGTTTTGTGAATGATTTATTTCCAGAATGGTGAAATTATCACCAATAATTTATGTTTTTAAATGATTATGTAATTATGCTGCAGATAATAAAGAGTACCATCTGTTCTTATTTGGATTCTGCCCTATGGAGAGGTGCCTCCAGAAGTGATATTTTGCTTTTGATGATTTGGCCTGTATTCAAGGTGTTACTCCCCCCACCCCCCACTGCCATCCCCAGCTACTGCTCTGGGATTTTGGCAAATGAAGAGAGTGAGTGGAAGGAAAATCTGTGTTACTTGTAGATGACATAATCATATAGAAACTAGAAGTGATGCTTGTTTGCAGACCACCCATGGTTGGTTATGGTGTCAGGCCACTAGCCTTTTCAAGCATTGCTATCAAGATGTGGCATTCTGGGAGTTCACTGTTACTTATTGCCATTTCTGATGGAATCTGGTCCAGAACATTAAGAAAGAGGTAACAGGAAGATAATCCATTTCTGTTCTGGATTATCATAGCACATTGTCTTCACTCAAGACTCATCTCCTTTTTTGGAAGCACTTTGTTCCTTTTTCTTCTTTTACATTGGACTGATTTAGATTCAAATTAAGTTAATCTCTACAATGTGACCTGTTTGCTGTCACCCTTTTCCACATTTCCTTTCATTCCCAACACAATCCTCTGAGGTCATTAAGATGGGAACCCGTTCTGAAGTCTGTGAGTCAAAAAAAAGTTAAATGATTTGTTCATGATCACATAGCTGTTTAGTGATGAAGGTGGGATTAAAAAATAGAACTAAATTTATTTTGAAAAATTGCAATTAGAGGATAGGAGAAGAAGACAGTTAACCTATCCCACAGAGTAATTATGGAGATTTTACTTTGTTTCCTTGTTTCTTTTTTCTTTTTTTTCCCCCTTCCCCTCTCTTTTCCTTCCTCTCCTCCCTTCCCCCTTCTTTTTTGAAGTATTTTAAAATAAATCTCAGGCCTCATGTTATCAAATGCATAAACTTTGACTATGGTGCTGATGTTTCATCTCTAAATGAACTGGTCTAAGTGTAGGAGAGCATGCCATATATAGAGATGGTAAACAGATAGAAACCATATTTTTTAGTAAATCAGTTTATATATGTGCATGCACTTTTCTTGATAACTTACTCATTATTTGCTACCTATTTATTAATAAAATAGTAATGAGGGCAGAGGATGTAGCTTAGTGGTAGAGCACTTGCCAATAATGTGTGAAGTTCTGGGTTCAATTCCCAGAACCTCTAAAAAAAAATTAGTAATGAAATAAGTCATAGAGAGTTGAGTCTAGGTTTGGAACAGTCCCTCATGCTTAATGTCTATCCATTTAGTTCAAATAACCCCATGTTATGTAATAATTTCTTGTGTGTTCAAGTTGCTTCTCAAACACTGGTTATCTTTTTACCATAGAAATATTCTACATGGCCTTGAATTTCACGGTCTTTTCCACTCTTTTTCATTTTGAATACTGATTAGAATAATTTATTGATGGAGAAACAGTGTTGCTGCTTAGGAGTGTGGTTTATAACCTGCAGTGTGGGCATTATCTGGGAATATGTTAGAAATACAGAATCTCAGGCCATACCCCCACCTTTTGAATCAGAATTTGCATTTTAAATTAGATTCTTAGTTGATTTTTATGTATATTAAAGTTTGAGAAGTGCAGGGAGTAATTAAACAGTGCCTCACTAGCTGCTGCATATTATAATCATTTGGAAAACTTTCCAGTTGCCAGTGCCTGTCCCTGTCTCTGGACACTTGAAGTGGACTCACCAGGTGAGACCCCAGCACCTGTTTTATTTATTCAAATTATGATTTTTAAGTGATACCCCAGCATTGGCATTTTTAAGAAGGAATCTCACAGGTAATTCTTAAATGTGGCCAGGCTTTAAAGTGCACGGGTTTAATAGAACTACACTGTCTTTCTATTCTATTTCATGTACTTAACTCTGAACAAAACATTTCATTTTGTAAATCATACGCTGAAAATGATGCTGTATAGTAGTTGAAGATGACGGAAATTCCAGGCTTGCACTTAGTCTTTTTGCTGATGGTCACTGACTGCCCAGAAAATGATTGCCTTTTTATGTAGGATTGAGCTTCACTGTTCTTATCCTCCCTTGGCATTATGGAATGGAAGTGCGGCCAGAATTTATCATCTGTTTTTTATGGCATGAGTTCCTTCAGATTAAAAGTTAAGCTGGAGAAAAGCTATTATGAAACACCAAGTTGACAAACACAAGGCCAAGAGTTATTAGATAAATTCACATCATCACACTTTATAGGAGTCTTAAGTATTTTTAATTTTTGTCCTTGTTTTTTTAGTGTACACATGGTTATTTGATTTTTCTTTAAGTCAGTTCCAGGTCTATACTTTGTGCATTCAGCTGCAGTTACTGAGTGCTTAGTGATGTAACTGAAGAACGGTGCAGGAGGGAACGAATTAGTGGAGGCAAATGGAATATCTATGTGCTGCTTGCCCTGAGCTGCCTATGGTGGAGTGTTTAGAACCAAACTAGCAATGTTGAGTTCTTGCTGTGCTGTATTTCCTTTGGGACAATAGGAAAAATAATTATGTGCCTTAGTTTCCTTAACTTAAAACAGAGATAATAACTGTATCTATCTGTAGAGTTGTAATGGGGAATGAATGAATTGCTACATGTGAAAAGCACTCAAGAAGACTGCCTGGCACAAAGTAGAAGCAGTAAGGACAAGTGGAGTCAGAATACACATCCGAACACCTCATGCCCTTTCTCCAAGGATGGATCCAACTTTCTTAACAAAAATCCTGTTTTAACTCACTGAAAAATCACTCAACTGTTAGATCTGTGCTTTCGTATATAAGCCATATTGTCTTTTGAAGTATGGCATATTTAATAATTTAAAAATATATTATAAAATTATAGAAATATTTCATAGCATTAACTTTGTGCCAGGAAGTCTTCTGAGTGTTGAATGGGTTAATCAATCCACCCTTGATTGAAGAGGGGGTTAAAATGCTCATAACATGAACATAATTAACCTTAGTTTCTTGAAGTACTTTATATTCCTTGCCTAAGAGGCAATGAAGAAATCCAAATTTTATTCTTTAAAGTAATTGCCTTCCCCATAGCGTGGTTGTTTTCTTAAAGTGCTTCATCTGATTAGTACTATTTTATAGTTTGGTTTTGTTTGAGGAATAGTTACAGGTGTTTCAGTTTAGGCATGGAAGAAAAATGGGCCAGACAGGTGAGGGGATGAACCCAGAAATATTAGAACCATCAAATATGAGTCCTTCACATTTGGTTCATTGCCTTTATTTCCCAGAAGGCAAAATTGTGGCTAAAATGTGAATATTTTAATGCTTTAATGACACATCCTTGTTGTATTTTTAGTTTTTTAAATTTAATTAAATAAATACATTTTATGCACATATACACACATACTTAAGCCGAATGAATAAAAAGTATTGTAATAGCAAATTGAACATTTTTCTACAATAAGATATGTTTGTATTACTTTGATGTTTCTCCCTCAACTAATTTATCTATTATAGGTGTCTTAGTTTGTTCAGGCTACTATAACAAAATACCATAAACTGGATGGCTTATAAACAACAGAAATTTGTTTCTCATAGTTCTGGAAGCTGAGAATTTCAATATCAGGGTGTCAGTCAAGTGTCTTGTGGAAGAAGTGAGGGGTATCTTTGGATCTCTTTTATGGGCGTTCACTGATCCCACAAAGGCTCTGTCTCCTAATGTTATCACCTTTAAGATTAGGTTTTCAATATATGAATTTCAGGGGCACACAGGCTTAACAGACCACAGCACTAGAGCTTTGCATGCATTTTGGAATAGACTATGGAATCCATTTTTTTTTTCCCATGGGCAAGATTGGGCATGTTTTTATTGGCACAGAAAAAAATGCTTTGTGAAGAGGGTGACTATTATTTACTTAACATTTAACCAGAAAGCCTAAATATGTTCAAAAGAGCTCATTTACCAAGGACCCTTGGACAGAAAGAGGACATGAGACAAGCCTTTTTTTTTTTTTTTTTCCCCTTAATTGGGGCAGAGGGGAAGGGCCAGGCTTCTGCAGAGGAAAAGACTGTAAATGGTCTTCTTGGTGGCCACCTCCTCTGCTGCCACAGCCACCCTGTGATGGCTCTCATCCTTGTTCTTCACAGTATTCCTGCTAACAACCCCTCTCTTGGCATCTGAACTCTCATTTGACTCTTCGTTTTCTGGTGTCTGCATACAAGTCACATTCCCTGCTCTCAAGTGGGAGGCTCCGTGCAGCCTTGGTACAGACCTTTGTTTTCGTTTCTTTATCCCCATCTTGGAGGCTTGTTCACTGGTGCTTAGTATGCTTGGAAGGATTCCTTGTTTCATGCCAGAAGAAAGCAAATGAATCCTGCTCCTTGGTTCTTTCATAGACAGCTTTTTTGGGCAGATAATGTAAAGGCAGAAAATTAAAGACAAACACCGGTATTGTCGGCACTGAAGGAGGAGTGAAATATGTCCTCACTGGATGGACTTTTGGTTTCTGCTAATACTTTTAAGCCTTTAGGGCAAGGCTAGCTTTTTCTTGTTTTAATGTGTGATACTGCATGCTAAGGTAGCACCCAGCACTAATGCTCTTGTGTGTATTTCTTTAAATAAATATGTGTGGTTTCTGAACTATCTTTTCCTTTTTTTTTTTTTTTTTTTTTTTTTTTTTTTTTTTTTGTGGTGCTGGGGATTAAGAACCCAGGGCCTTGTGCTTAAGAGTCAAGCACTCTACCAACTAAGCTATATCCCCAGCCCATATCTTTTCCTTTAATAATGTAACTTTGTAAGTCAGTTGTACCATCCCCTACTTTTTGGATTGGAGTTAAAGATGCCTAAAAAATAAACATATATGTTTATTTCTGTAAGTTTGCGCTCCTGGAGTTTGTTTATAAGTTTTATCATCTGTGAAATATAAGTGAGAAAACTGAATTACAGTTTTGGATCACACAGAGCTTGTGGATATAAAAGGACAAATCATGTCTATTGTATTAGGTGAGAGTCTTTTGACAGAAAAATAGTACAAATCTCAGCAAAAATTCCTTGCTTATAACCGAAACAGTATGGGATAGAGGCGGTTTATGCTCTCTGGCATGACACTCTTCTCCTCCCCTCTACCCCTGTGTGAAGACTTGCTATTGTTGGCCTCATAGTCCTGCAAGGTTTTCCATGTTGGGGCGGTGATGC
Organism: Glaucomys volans; assembly: GCA_020662805.1. Classification (NCBI taxonomy): domain Eukaryota; kingdom Metazoa; phylum Chordata; class Mammalia; order Rodentia; family Sciuridae; genus Glaucomys; species Glaucomys volans. Next base: position 138,546 of record JAJEJO010053453.1, read on the forward strand.
AAACTAGGAGAGCCAGGCTTCTGTGGGCTTTTCATAGAAACTTCAGAATAAGCCTGACGTGTTCATCAAAATCCATGTGCTCTGCCCTGAAGATCCTGAGTGGATCACAGGCCCATTCTTGGATCAATGAGCCCAGGTCTGTTTGACACCCCCCCCACCCCCATTTACAAACTCATGACAGCCTAATTACAAATCAGAATATTGCTTGTTGAGCGCAACTGAAAGAGCACTTGTGATTATTTCAAGCATTGGTTAGGTACTTGTAGCTTTGGGTGTTGTCCTTTTCTAATTGATTATTTTTTTCCTAAGTACCGTGACCAGTTACCTGGAATCCAAGCCCCCTGCACAATAGGAAACACCCTGAAATATTAAGTCTGTGTGTTCATGTTCACGCACATGCACACACACACACACGTAGATGCTCCCTAACTTACAGTGGGATTGTGCTCCCCCCACCATAAACATGTCATAGTCACACTGTCATCACTTAAAAGTGTCATGCTTGGCTAATTGTGACTGCAGAGTTGTTAGTTCCCCCAGGATTGCCTGGTGGCTGGGAGCTGGATCTTTCTGCCACTGCTCAGCATCATGAGAGAGTATCGTGCTGTACATCACTTTCCTGGGCAAATATAACTTAAAATTTGAAGTGAAGTGTTTACCGAATGAGTGTGACTTTCGTACTATAGTAAAGTTGAAGATTTCTAAGTCAAATCACTTTAAGTCAGGGACCATCAGAATATGCCACTCAGGCTATCCCGTGACTGCCGATAGGTTTTAAAATGCCATCTTCCTTTTGCATGTGTGTTGTTTTTAAAATATTATAATACTTAAATGAGCAATGTAGTTTGATCAATTTTAGGGTATCTGTTTTAGGTAGCTTATACAGAATGCCTTCCTAATGCTAGTGCATGATCTCTAATGTAAACTTATTACAATTTGGGAAAGGCTATTTTTTTTAAGTTTTTTTTTTTTAGTTGTAGATGGACACAGTATCCTTATTTATTCATTTATTTTTTGTGTGTGGTGCTGAGAATCCAATCCAGTGTCTCACATGTGCAAGGCAAGCGCTCTATCGTTGAGCTAGAGCCCAGCCCTCTGGTATATATATTTTTTTTTTTAGAAAAAATTACAAGAAATTGTGTGTGTGTGAAGTCTTAGAAGTAGAATAGAAGGGTATATGGTAGCAGTTTATTTTCTGATCTTGTTCTTAGATTTAATGATTTCTGTTAATTTTTTGGGCTTCTTGTCCCTGTGTTCACTGACTCCTATGGAAATTGAGGATTGGGTGGAGGAGATTCAGGTAATCTGTGTCTTATGTATTGTTCAAAATTATTCCAGGAAGCAGGTGTTATTTCCATTTGAAGTGAAGAAACAGAGGTGTAGGAGCTACGTGAACCCAGCTGCTCAGTACATGTGATCCCACGGAGACAACCATACTGAAGAGTTTTTGCTGGGTCTGCTGTCTGGCTTTAGTAGGCTATTCATTTGTATTTAAAATAAGTTTATTGATATAAGCTTATCCCGTTATTGTTCCACAACTTTCAGTACTTGATATTATTACACTTCTGTAGCAAACCCTCCTCTAAATATCCCTGAATGGATTCTAAACTCAAGTTATTCAACTAATTTGAAAAGTTTTTTTTTCTCCTTTGACCTGCTCCTTGCTGAAAGAGATGAAAAACTTTTATGGAACTGCTGTCAATTTCATATCATAACCTAATGTACTACCATTTAAAATAGATGCTTCTGTTTTAAAGGAGTGTTTCGTTTGCTTCAGGGAAGTAACATGACTTGTAATGGAAAGTTTTGGGTGCTCCTGAGTAGGACTTACTCAGAGCCCTAGAAATTTACTGAAATTAATGAACACTAATCTTTGTCTTATGAATGACATGAACCTTAAATCAGGTCCCTTCACTGATGCATAGCTTTTCCATAGTGACAGACAGCCAAAGTAAGAATATATCCATAGTCACTTTTCAAATAGTGTACTACTAGTTTTTGAAAAGTGATAATGTAATTTGTTCCTCATTCTTGTTTTTCGGAGGTACACATTATTGAAGGAAGATCAGAGAACTTTCTCTTCTGTTCTTCCTTTTGAAAACCAGGCTGCATTTGTGAGTATGATGTAATTCTGAAAGGGAATTCTTTTAAATGCTAGTAGATTTGAAGAACTTCTTTCAATGGGTATCGGCTTTTAAAGTCATTTTTTTTCCTCTTCATTATGTTCTGCTTTGCTGCCACTTTAAGAGTTTTAAAATTTTTACTTAGGGGGTTGCTTGTTCAGCAAAAGTGGACTTGTCTGCCTTGAGAGATGTGGAACCTGTGTGAAATGATTTATGAACATAAAGGTTTAGAAAAAGTGAGAATAGTCAAACCAGTCATCACTGCACATGTCCTAGATTCCAGGTCCTTTTATGCACAGTGACATGTGAGTCATAAAGGACTACCGTAGTTTCTTGAATTTGTAGTGGGTTCTGTGTTTGTACTGGAAACAGAATGCTGATGTCGAATTAGAATCCAACACAAGGTTTTAGACTCCGACTTTAGGAACCTGTGGTATCTCTTTAATCTTTAGCTACAAACGAATATTTTAATGACTGTTGATGGAACATGTGTATTGTATTTCTGTTCTTCGTATCTATTACATACCTCCAGGCTTACTGGATATATTGCAGAACAACAATTATACTATTATATATGTGCAGAATCCTAAAAATGTAATTTTAGTAAGATTCCATGGCACCTAGACTAATGTTTAAGACTGGCCAGGTGAGTCTCATGCCTATTACTTAACAGTTTATCTGGAATCTCAGCATATCATTAATGTTACCTGTTTGCCTATCACTTCCATGGTTTCTTTCTAAAATATTTCATTATTCAAGGAAGAGTGAATATTTCTCTATTTGCTCTCATGGGAAAGTCAATTTGTAAAATTTTTTAGAAGGAAATTTAATCTTGTAATTCCTTTTATGAAGTATACTGTAAATTTAGTGTAGAGGGAAGTTAGGGCTGGGGTAGAGCTCAGTGGTAAAGTGCTTGATTAGTGTGTGAGAGGCCCAGGGTTCATTGCTCAGTACTGGAAAACAAATTAGGTGGAACAGTTTAAGTGTAGGAGTTTGCAGAGTCCAGGCCTTTTATGATCAAATGTTTGGTGGTTATTTTAGTAAGTGATGTTTTTTCTTTTTTTTTTGCAGTGCTGGGGATTGAATCCAGGGCCTTGTGCTTGTGACGCAAGCACTCTACCAGCTGAGCTATACTCCCAGCCCATCCATGAATTATTTTATGCCATTCAATGGTTTTATTTTTTCTGAAGCTAATTTTTAAAATGCAAATTTCTGGACTTGGGATGAAGCTCAGTGGTAGTGAGTGTGTGCTTGGCAGGCAGAAGGGCTGGGTTCAGTCCCCAGTATGGTGCGTGCGCATACCCGCACACACACACACACAAATGCAAATCCGATATTCAAAAGCATGTGTGCTATCATTTAGTCAGCCCTTTATATTCCCAGATTGCTTTGATATGTTATTTACTACATTAAAACTTTTTTCCCCGAAAGTGAAAAATAATAGGCAATACTTGTTTAGTTGTTTTATGTTTCAGGTATTCCAACATATTTTTCAATTAATATCTATTGCCTGTAACAACTCTAAGGAATATTATTATTAGCTCCATTTTATAGATAAAGAGACTGAATCACAGAATGAATAACTTTACCAAGGTCACACAGTTTATGAGTAGTGATGATGGGATTCCCAACCCAGCGATGAGTTTTAGAGCCCACTGTTAGCCATTACACAACATGCCTCTGAAGAGACTGAGAGATTGCTGGGACTGTCATCAGTGGATCATTAAGTAGACCTAAGTCCACAAAACATCCAGCTTATTAAATGGTGTTCTTGATATTGGAAAAAAGTGGACAAACGCTATTATCAGTTTATTACTTAGCTTTTTATTACTGTAATGAAATACCTGACACAAGCTAATTATGAAGAAAAGAAGTTCACAGTTCTGGAATTTCAAAGTCCAAATGGTATAGAGCAGCCTCTGTGGCTGTGTCACCTCATGGTGAATAGTAAAGACAGGAATACATGCAGGACCAGGATTATATCTGGAATCAGGAGCACAGAGAACACAGAGAACTGGGTGGAACCAGTCTGACTCTTTCTATAACATCCCTCCTGGAGAACTTAAGGGGTCATATGAGAACTACCTTCTAAGAGCATGCTCCCAGTGATCTAAGGACCTCCCAGTAGACCCCATTTTTGAAAGGTTCCACCACCTCCCAGTAATGACCCTGGGGGATGAAAACCTCACTCGTGGGAACATTTGGGAGAACACTATCCATAGTGGTCATTATCTAGATGCCATTTGATATGACAAGTAACGTTGTTATAGCAAACATAATTTGCTTTATCATTATTTCTGTGTTTACTTTGAGCCTTTTATTTTAATCATGATCCTTAGAAATCTGTCTAAATCTAAAGAATGATGAAATATACTAAAACACATACAACAGAAACATATGAAGAGAGTTTGAAAAGACTGGGAATGTTTAGTCTAGCACTTAAGAATGTGAGGAGATAAGAAAATTTGGTTACCTGATAACTTTTAACAAATATATGAATTTTGCTATCTTGATTATGGATTTAATTAGTGGAAATGGCATCACTTTACCTCTGGACAAATTTAAGGGTGTGTGTTTGTGTGTGTGTGTATGTGCATGTGTGTGTACAATCAAGCATGTATCCGCACATGTTTGAAGAAAACTGAGTTGAAGGCCCCTGACTGTGTTTAAGGATCAAAACATGACTTGGTTTCCTTGGTTGAGGAGGCTCCTTTCATATTTAATCCCATGAACATTTGCGTTTTCTCTTGTGTTCTCCATTTCATTCTTCATTCATGACATTTGCATGTTAGGTAGAAGGATTTTAGATGATTAGTAGTCCCTTAAACTCAATGGCACACCCATCCTTAGGACTCCTCTTTATGATCATCTGATCCAAATTCCTGCACTGTAACTCTGAAATAAGATTGCCATTGGTAAAACCAATCCCACTGGATTTTGTCTGATAGGCAATGTGTTCTGTTTCTTTCTTTTTTTTTTTTTTTTTTTTTAAATAATATAAATGTTGAAAATAACTTCCTCAAATGTAAAATCACATTTATCCTTTTGGTTGCCTGTAATGAGATAAATCCAATGGGGTAATGTATTCTTCCTAAGAAATACTAGGAATCTGTCAGTCTCAATTACCTCTGATTTGTTTGAAAAATTGATAGTATTATATGAATAAATTAGGAATATTTCATATTAGGAATATATGCAAATTCCTGTGGCAGGTTCATCTAGTTGCTTGTAAATATCTGTTCTTAGCTTCTATTTCAGTAATAGAAAACTCTAATTTTTAGCTTAGCACATTGCCTCCCAGCCAGTAAACCTGTATTTCCTGACCTACTTCATAATCAAGTGAATCCCTGTGATAGGTTCTGTCTAGTGGGGGAACATTGAAATGCTGAGTGTTACTTCTGGGACATATCCTTAAAAGGAAGGAGTAACACAGTGCTTTTCCTGATTCCCTCATTCTACTTCTTAGAACACAGATATGATGACTGGACCTCTGGCAGTCACTTTAGACTATGAGAATAAGAATCACACTTTATAGAATATAGAGGAACCTGGAAAGAGGATTTTGGGTCTTTGTGGAATTGCTATACTAAGGCTGGATTATCCACCTTGTCTTATTTTCTGTGAAAGCTACACTTTTTATTTAAGCCATTATTATTCTAATAGATACAATTCCCTTCCCATACATAAAGGTCAATGAATAGAATATTTCTTGTGTGATTTATTCTCATGGTTATATTTCTATATCCTACTGAGTGACTCAGACTCTCACATATAAATGTCAGTAAATAAAGAGACATGGAAAAATATTCAGAGGAAAAGAACATGAACTTGATTTTGAATTCCATTGATTATACAGTCTTGGGTAAAGGATTTAACCTAAGTCTCAGTTTCCTGTAAAACCAGAGTTGTTGTGTGTTTTAGTCTGCTCTAACAAAATGTATTGGGCTGTGTGGCCTACACACCACAGAAATTTATTTCTTATAGTTCTGGAGGCAAGAAAGTCTTGGTCATGCTGCCAGCAAGGTTGACTTCTGGTGAAGGTCCTCTTCAGAGGTGGGTGTTAACTTATCGTAACATCATGTGTTGAAAGGGCCATATAGGCTCCGTTAAGTCCTTTTATAAGGCATCGTTCCCTTTCATGAGTGCTCAACTTTCAAGGCCTGATCCTCTCCCAAAGGTCTCACTTCTTGGTACTAGGATATTGTGAATCCTGGGGACATACACATTCAGACTATAGCATTGTATTTTCTAATTGTTATTGAATAATCTGTAGAGTTGGCCCTCTGTGACCGTGGGTCCCCCTTCTCCGGTTCAGCTAAGTGCAGATTGAAAATATTTGAAAAAAAATTTGATCTGTGTTGAATTTGTTCAGATGTTTTTTATGTCATTATTTCCTAAACAGTGCAACTACTATTTTACTTACTATTTACATTTTGTAAGATATCTAGAAATGATTTAAAGTTGACAAGAGGATGGGCATGGACTGTGTGCAGTGCTCTGTCATTTATTTAAGGAACTTGAGCATCTGCAGCTTTTGGTATACTCAAGGGATTGTGGAACCAGAACACCTCTGGTACCAAGGGACAGCTATAAACACTTGACTCAAAGTATAGCCAGGAGGAAGCTCAGCATTTATATTTGTTACTTCCTGTATTTTCCATATGTTAAAGTATCTGAGATCCTATCAAATTTCATTTTCTTTTAATGGCATAGAGGGAATAAAGAAGCCAGAAAATAGAACATGTTGAGGGTACTGGTAGACAAAATAGAGGAAAAACTTGTGCAAGTAAGAGGCTCTTCACCAGAGAACAGTCACAGGAAGTCACAGAAGACCAAAAGGTGATTGAAGGAATTCAGTGCAACTTGAAATGAAAATTGAGTTTTCAGGGCCTGGTATTTATGTTTCAGGGTTTTATTTACAGAGAAACTTACAGTAATGATGTAATTAAGATTTCTCATTATGTGGGATTATTGTGCTTACATGAAAGAAATAAAGCAAGAGCTTGTATTTTCTAAGTGTGCTTTGAGAAAAACACAAATGAAATCTATTGTTGGTCTACACAGCAGTTTTCCTAAGGGAAGGAAATATGCAATGATGCTTATACTGAGCATTCAGATATCTGGGAGAAACAGATTGGAGGGATTTTTGGACTTTGTTTCTATTTCCCTGTGTGTGGTTCAAATGAAAATACATAAAAAGTCTCCAATGGGCATTATTTTTATTCTCTTAAAATATATGGAGCTAGATTTTTTTTCCATTAAATTACTTCAGATGCCTTACGGTGAGAGGTCTTATCATGCTGTTACTGGCAGTTTTCATGGAGCAGCCAGCAATGTAAGAGTTACTGTTTTGAAAATGAAATCTTTTGGCAACTTGACTGCTAACATCTCTTTAATTAAGATATGATGAATTAGAAGCCTAACTCCAGAACTTATTCTTTAAAATTAACATATGTTGAAATATCTATGGTAATGTTGCCAATAACAGGAGTCGGATAGCATAGTACAAACATATTTTTGTAAATTTCTTATTCCCTTTAGTTTCTGGATTGCCTCCCAGTCTGAAATGTAGGATAGGTGATGAAATTGCTGGGCATTAAATGCATTTAAAAATTGCAAATGCATTCTATTTTCTCTTGCATTGATTGATAGACCGTGACTAGTGTTTCCTGCTGTACGGTGATGACTATATTTTCCTAGTGTTTGTACCTCGATTGCAGTACTCCTCAGCGAATAGTTTTTGGGATCAGTTCTCCCATTTTTTTTTCATGTGTTCATTAATCAGCTGGAGTTGACATTTAATTATTTCAACCCTCACTTTCACCACCATTATAAAGTTAGGTTTAACAGAGTTTTATAACATCCAAACAATCTTACATCATCTTTTTTTCATTTAATATCCTGCTACCAAAAAAGCCAGAGTGGCCATTTGCTTATAATAAATCATGCCTTCCGCTAGGAATTTTTAGTCAGTTTAATGGGACTTCTGTGCAGACAGCTGTGCAGTCTGAATTGCCATGGCTTCTGAAATCGTTTTATATTGCAAGTACTACCAGTGTGGAGTGCTGATCAGGAGGCTGTTGGGGAAACTCAGGACAGGGTGTTTTTTTGTTTTGTTCTGTTTTGTTTTCAATTCAACATGGATCATAAAGTGAAATGAAGAGAAAGTTACATTAAATCCCCAAGTCTGTCTTGTTTTGAGTGTCAGCTATACAAATAGAATGTTACTGTAAGCTTTAAAGAAAATTGAGGCTTCTAAAACAATGTGTTTTGATGTAAAGATGACTCTTCATTTGCTTGAAGTCAAAATGTCAATGGATCGTCCCAGAGGTTAATTCTATTATATAGTATATCCTTCAAGAACTTAGAATTTCTTGGTACTAAAAAATAAGAGTTAGCCAGGTGCAGTGGCACACACCTGTAATCATGGCAACTCAGGAGACTGAGGCAGGAGTATTGCAAGTTGGAGGCCATCCTAAGTAACTTAGTGAGACCCTGTCTCGAAATGAAAAGTAAAATGAACTGGGATGCACTCAGTGGTTCAAACCAAGTACATCAAAAATAAATAGAATAAAATAAAATGAAATAGAGATGTTTGTCATAGAAAAATGCATTCCGACTGATGGGATCTTTGGTAATGATAAAAAATGGAAATTAAAGGAAATGGAAACATTTAAGAGATCTAGGTGAAGGATTTACTTAGGTTGGAGGAAGGAAAGGAAAGAAGAAGTAAGCTTTTGAAAATTTGTCAGAATGCTTTTCTGAATAACTTTAAAAGTCCGATATGTTGGTATACATTTTCAAGTACTTTTTGTGTACTCCTTTTGTCTTGTATAGCCAGCAGGTTAGAATGTCAAAGACTCTGGTTTCCCCGGCAACCTGTGACTTGTCTGGTTCAGTGCCTCGTGGAAAGTGCTATGCTCTTTCGTTTTACATTCTGATTGTCTTTTTTTGTATATTGTGTCCTTTGCTGAATATTTGTCCCTCATAGCACTATGTGTACATTTTATGTTTTTAATTAATAATCATTGTTTGAAATTTCTTCAGCCAGTTATTGTACACCTTAGCTTTTCTGACTTTTACTAGAGGAGATATTTTGATTGACTTTTTAATTGTCCATGAAACCTGTACATTAGCACAATGAATGTCCTTTCAGCCAACCAAAGAAGGAAAGTAATTCATGAATGTTAGTTCCATAAGTAGGATTCTAAATATTTTTACTTACTGCTTACAACTGGCTTTTTTATTCTTATATAAAATATCTTCTTCCATATGAATTCTTCTAGTAACAATTGAATTACAAAATAATGTTCTGAGTTCTAGCCTTCTATGTATGTCTTAACCACAAAATTCAAGTTGCAGTTTATATACAGTTCAGTATATGCATTGCACAGTAATGTGCATTTCCTTTATCTCATGTTCAGTTAAAATCAGAAGTGTATGTAATCTTTTTATACTTTAAAAAATACTTTTTATATTCCTGATTGTCTTTCTCAACTACTTATAATTAAAGGAAATACTTCTCTATTCCACCTAGAAAAGTACATAGAAAAGAGTAGACATTCATTAAATGTCAAATTATTTTTGACTTAACATTTGCCTGGTATGTTGGGGGATATAGTAGTAAGTGGTAGAGAATAGAGTCTGCATAACTTGTAAGTAGCTTTTCTGCGTATCACCATACCTACCTTGAGTGGAAAAAGATGAATTTAGAAATACTCCAATGGCTGACCTAGGCAAGGTGTGCATGTACATGTGTGTTTAGAACCTGGGTTTCCCCAACAGAGGTGGGAGCCTTGTGCAGAGACTAGTATCTCATGTTGCAGGCTGCCCAGTGACATGGACATGGAGCAGAACACCCAGTGGAGAGCTCCATGACTTCAGTAACTGACTCAATTTTTCTGATTTTTAGATACCTCATTAGATAATAGGGTGCAGATTTTAAAGAGCATAGTTTTGAAGATTAAATTAGATAATAAAATGAACTAGGCATAGTGTCTTGTCACATGCAAAGTACTCAACTAATTTTAATTATTTTCCTCCTGGGACAAAGAGAAAAGTGGTAGGAATATAGTTCAAAAGCAGAATTAAACATCTGGTATTATGTGTTTATAACTTGTAAAAAACCTAAACTGATCTCTTGAAATGTAAGCTATATTTGGGTTCACAGGCAAATAGGAAGTGATGATTTATCTGTTTCCTTGCTGTGACTTATTAACAAGTGAGAATTGACTACTTATTGATTTTAAAATTAGTCTCCCTCATAAAGCAATTTTTTTTGTAATTTTAGTCTTTGTTCAAAAACAGATTTTAATTATTTTTCACTATTCAATTAGTATTAAACTTTTTACTCATTTCTTTAAGGATGATGAATTTCAAATAATTTGCTACATCTATTTTAGATACATTAATTTGACTTTACCTTGACAAGTAAATCTGTTATTTTTTATAAAAGTTGAATGAGTCCTTAAATTAAAAAATGTTTATTCTTTTCACTGTACTAAATTTTGATATTGATTTTCATATGTTATTCCCAAGCAGGTTTTCTTATGGAAGTATGTATTATTATTTTAAATTCAAACTAATTCCTTTTTTTAAAAATGGAGTTTAAATAATTTCCTTTTCTGTTCTTTGCAGGACATAAATATTACTCTTGAAACAGTTTGAGGGTTCTTGTGACTCTATTAGTAATTCCAATGAACCTGGCATATCAATATTAAAATAAAGCATAATAATCATTAGTATTGGCTACTGAGAAATCAAGTATTTAAAAAAAATTTTGGTCACATTTTATTTTTGTAACATTGTACTAATAATGATGTATTTTTAAACATCCTAGGCTGTGAAAATAAACTTCTATGTAGAACAACAGGAAATTAATCATGGGAAGCTTTTCTTTTCACTTATTTAAATATGATAAGAAATACTAGAGTTAGTGGGTGTGGTGTTTTATGCTTCTAATCCTAGCTACTTGGGAAGCTGAATCAGAGGATCACAAGTTCGAGGCTAGCTTGGGCAAAGTATTGCAAAATAAAAATTAAAATGAACTGGGCTTTAGCACGGTGATAAAGTGCTCCTGGGTTCAATCTATAGTGTACACACACACACACACACACACACACGCGCGCGCGGGCGCGCACACACACTCTGTTAACTAGTACAATCGGCATATTTTATTTCAACAAAACTAGTTGTTAGGACCTGGGGTTGTAGCTTGGTGGTAGAGCACTTGCCTAGCATGTGTGAGGCACTGAGTTTGATCCTCAGCACCACCTAAAAATAATAAATAAGCTAAAGATATTGTGTCTAGCTACAGCTTAAAAAAAGGTAATCGTTAGGTAATTGGTTGATTTGTGTACAGATCTTTTCATATGGAATATCATATCAAATTTGTTAAGGCATGGAATAAAGAATCAGTTTGAATCATTAGAATAAATACATGCTTTCTTTTAAAAATAGGGTCAGATGTAGTATATTTTTAAAAAAATCTATATATTTTCTCATTTCATCAGTGTAGAAATAGCTATAGAAATGCTTCATTGCATTACACCTTAGAGGATAGGATTTTTCTTGGTAAATTTTGACTGTTTACTGTAGACTACAAAAATCAATCAACAGAATCAAGTCTGTTCTTATGCAGGTATATCTGGATTTAAAAAAGGAAATGTATATTTAGAATTTTCCTTGAGTCTTACCTGGTGTGTGTGTGTGTGCGCGAGTGACTTCCCTCCCTTTCTTTCGTCCACCCACACACCCACCCTCCCTCTTTTCCCTCTTTTTCTTTTAGCTCTTCTCTGTTCAGGCAGGGCCATGTTTCTGTCTTGGTGATTACTACTCCTATTGGCCATGTTTAAGAATGTCTTCCCCGAGCTCTAGAGCAAGATGCCTTTATGGGACCATGATGTCCCCCTCCCTGCTTTACCTTTTGGGGTCAAATGTTTATAAGACACCTACATCACAACATAACTGCTTCAGAAAGCCCAGCTGCTCTGTTTCAGAAAGGTTTTGTTTCTTATATTCTATTATTTATGGGTCATTGTCAAGTAGGGAGCTTTGTCATTTTATAATATCCCCAGGAAAAAAGCCCCTTAAAACAGAAGCCACAGGAAGTACGATGATAACACCTGATGTGTGGTATCTTTTCTCCCTTTCTGTTCCTTCAGCTTTATAAATCATAGATGACAAAGGCCTTGTTCTCAGAGCACAGAAAGAAATAACAGAGGAAGAGGGGGCAGGGTTGGGGGAGCTCTTGATAAAACACTCTAGCTTCCTTCTTCGGGGAAGTAACTTCCTCCCACTAATGTAAAAGTTTTAACCACATGTATGAATGTATATAAAAATTCACGTTTCAGAAAATACTAATTTACTAAAACCATGAAATATTTTGTGTCTATAGGATAAAGTTGGCCAATAAATGTATTTAAAGTAATTCTGGGATATTGCATTAAAGGGGATCTTGTGAACATTCTGTGTGCTAGCTATTGTGATAAAACTACGTATTCTGTACATTTTGTAAAGTGGTAAAAACACAGATATTAAGCTATCATAGGGAAGTTTTTCCTTTCCAGTTTTAAAATCTAGCATTATTTTGGCTCAGGTATATTTATCTTGGAAGAAAATGATTTTTATTTATTTTTTATTTTTATTTTTTTTATTATTTCTTTTGCAGTGCTGGGGATTGAACCCAGGGCCTTGTGCTTGCGAGGCAAGTACTCTACCAACTGAGCTATATCCCCAGCCCAGAAAATAATTTTTAAAAATTCAGTTGCATAGCATGAAGATTTTTGCATGAGAGAAACACCAAAAAATCTTGATAAATTACTTTTTTTTTTTGGAACCGGGGATTGAACCCAGGGGCACTCCACCACTGAGCCACATTCCCTGACCTATTTTGTATTTTATTTAGAGACAGGGTCTCACTGAGTTGCTTAGGGCCTCGCTAAATTGATAAATTACTTTTGATTTCACATTCCAGACCAAACTTTTAGCATATGAATCTTTAAGAGCACAAACCACAGTCCCTGCAACATGTAGATGAGTCATTACAAGAGGTATTGTTAAATTGTTTGGGGGTACGCCCAATAGATGAAAAGGCTAAAAAAATGTGTGAGATGTAATTAGGAAATTCTCCCATGATTACTCAGTTACCATTGTGCTTTCTTTATCATTCATTATGTTTGGATAACAGATTCAGAAGTTTCATAATAAGGAAGGATTCCTATTGTGAACTTGCTGTTTGTGGTGATTCTAACTTAACAGAACTGAAATACAAAAAGGATTTTTAAAAAATCTTTTTAAAAAGCAGTGAATAGTTAGAGTTTAATCTTTTGGGTTATTTTGGCCTAGGGAAAATCACTGAACGTAGTCATAGTATTTGCTCTGGAGAAGCCTTCACCTGGGAGCCAGCAAGCATCCAAGTTCATTTGGTAGGTTTAGAAGTGTAAGAACGCTTCCACTAAGGGGAACATTTTATAATTGACAATGCTTTAACTTTTGAAACGTTGGGTATATGACCAGTTATAGCTGCATTTTAAAATAAAAATGTGTACCGTTTGTTACATAATCAAGAAGAGTAATTTGTTGGCAGAAAACTTTTTAAGGGAGTTAACTTCTCTGCCTTGCATGTATTAGACTTTGACAGGTAAAGATTGTTTTTCAGCTGATATATCAGCCAGCCATGATGATCTGTCTGGTTCCTTGGGTTTGTGCTGCCAAAACTACATTCTGAGAATTCTTTCACAGAGGTAAAAGTCCCCAAACGTTGGAATATGTCAATTACTCATTCTTGTTTCAATATATCCTGTTTTAAGTTCTTGTGGACCTGGAATACTGAAGCCATGATCACAGCACACAGCTGGAGATAAAAGTTTTATGTGGTAGAGCTCTACCTTCAGACTTTAGATTTTCAACAACACTGGCTCATTTGTATGAATACAGCTTGTCAATGAAACTTGGTGTTTTGATTAAAAGTGAAATTAGGGCATCAGATTCTTTTAATTTCATTTTATATTCTTCATGTACACATCGTGATGTAAATTTAATGCGTTTTGCTGGGAAACATCACTGAGTGTTTGCAGAACGCTGATACCTGTGTTACCACCACTGGCTTCAGGGCTTGAGAGAAGCAGTGATGATGTGCGTCCACTGACACCCTCAAGGATGCTCCCCGAGCCGCATTTGGTGGGAGGGGAAAGAGCATTTACTCATCCCTGTCCTTGTCTAACTTCCAGACCTTGGATTTTCTGTGGCTGTCAGGTTTATCTGTGCTAATTCTCACAACTAATGAAAATGCTAATAAGTAAACAAAGCAAAAAAAGAAATCAGAGTACATGTTCACACACCTACCAAGTTCCATGGAGTTGGATTTGGTTCCTTTAGTTAGTCATTCTATAATACTAGATGTATCAACTTCAGAATTACAGTAAAAGCAAAACAAATAAAATGTGTAGCTCATCTTGTTTATTTTTCGGTTTGCTTCTGCTGAATGTTTCTCCTTTCAGGTCAGAATGAGTTTTTATGTTCTACTGGAAGACTAAATAGTGAGGATGGTGATGGATGGACAGTCCATATTTACTTACTTTAAAAAAAACCATATTTGTTTACTTTCCTCTGTAGCTTCTATGTGTATTATTAGTTTCTTGGTGGGAATGTTTCTTTCACTCTTCCTTTGGCTCTGCCTCCAAGTGCTGCCTTCTGTTGGCTGCTTCTGAGCAGCGTCATTTGTGGCTTTCTGGAGGGGACACGTTAGTGGTCAGGTGGAGGAGGCAGGGCACATTCCAAAAGTGTATTGGTAGGTGTTCAAGACAGAGCACCAATTCAGAAGTGAGTAGGGGTGTGGGGTAAAAGTTGGCTACTAACTCAACTCTCACCTGAGGCAGTACACAGAAAAGTGTCTTCCCTAATTAGCTGCTCCAATATGCAATTAAATTAATGACAGCCAACCAATTTAGAAATCTCTTCCATAGTTAGCTAACCAAACAATGGATGTTCCATGGATATGACAAAAAACTCTTTTCTTGCACTGAGGAATTTATAACCTTGCCTGTTGTGTTTGTGGTGGACTGCTTCCTTGTCTTCTGGGAGTCAAGTGTGTTCTCATTTTCCATAGGTAAAATTCAAACTTTTTCCTCCTCTGGATGTCTGATTGCAAAATACATACATACATACATACATACATGTATACATACATAATCTGTTGCTTATGTGTGCCCTTCCAGCAAATCCTGTTCTTGTAAAGCATTGGGTAAAGCTTTGAAATTAACTGGTTTAATTGATAGTAATGTTCTCAAGTACTGAAGATCATTGTATTTTCATCATTTCAGATTCACTGAATGAGTGATTCTTTTTATAAATCATGAAAAACACTTAGAATACTGTTTGTTAGGCTAGATGTATTTTGATGTTATTTAAGTGTCATTAAAACATATTTACACTTGTTAGATGCTAGAACGTATGCATAGATTATGAACTTTATGATTGATTCTTTCACCCAACCTTTGATAACTTGTTTTCTCCCTTTGAGGTAGGAAGATTAGGACAAATGATTTATTTTGAAATTGTCCTTGAATAGGGAGTTTTGATAATACAAATCTCACTTTGTCCTCTTACTTACTTTTCAGTAAAATAGCTCTTACTTTTCATGTGGGAAAAGGGTGACTATTATAATTTCTCCTCCAGATTTGTATTCTCTTAGAAATATATTGTAGGCTTATTCATCAGCTAACCTGGCCTCACAGGAAATCATTAAGACAGACATTCATACCACATCTTAAATACTTGTTGGTTTTCTAGAAAACTTCAATTATGATTAAAAGTAGCCATTTAAATTAATTTAGTATCTTTTACTGAGGTCTGAAACACAATAATTCTGCAAGTACCTTTCCATAAACAGTAACTCATGGGTCACACTATGCAGTTCTTCCAGAGTTATGTAGAAAATTTTCACTATATCTTTTCTGAAAAAGGTTGGAGGATGAGAATAAGAAAGAATAATGCCTTTTATGGTCTCAGATATTTCAGTTTTCAGTCATGAGCTTTAAAGTTCATTGTCATAAGCAAAATAGTTACCCTGGTTGAAAAACAGGCACTTTTTCTCCTCCACATGTCCAGAAACATTTTCAAACCATTCCAAACTACTGGGATCAATTTGCTCTGATTTCAGATAAGCAAAATAAAGTAAACAGACTGGTGCCCACATGGGAACTGGTTCTTCTGTCTCTTGTTTTAGCCCTGCAAAGCCTGAATGTCTCCCTAACATCCTTGAATGGGCCTTATTGTTTATTTATTGTGCTTTTCACAAGTGCTTGTAACTTCACCCTTGTTTTACTAATAGCTTTCTTCTAAAGTGGGTTGACATTTCAGTTAATTTTCAATGGCCTCAATGTTTTTTCCTTAAATGGGGCCAGACTGACTGGCCTGTTTAAAGTTAGATAGTCTCATAAATGGTAGCATATAAAATAAAGAACATTTATTAGAGATTTTTGAATTTTTCTATGTATAAAAAAAGTAAGGTCATATGAGAAATTTTTTAACAACATGTGTTAGTAAAATTAAGTATTTAATTAATAAATACTTAATTAAGTATTTAATTAAATACTTAATAAAATTAAGTATTTAATGTTATTTAAGTGTCATTAAAACATATTTACACTTGTTAGATGCTAGAACGTATGCATATATTATGAACTTTATGATTGATTCTTTCACCCAACCTTTGATAACTTGTTTTCTCCCTTTGAGGTAGGAAGATTAGGACAAATGATTTATTTTGAAATTGAATATAGAGTGTAGGATGTATAGACTAGCCGAGTAGTTGTACATTTTTAGTTAAAACCTGTTACCTATGTGAACATGTGTGTTTTTATTCATCTTTGAATATAATTCTATTTAAAATCTTAACATGAAGGAATTGAAGAAGTTGTTTCTTGGCTTTCTTATCTGTGAGCAAATGTGAATACCTGGCACAGTGTTCTATGTTCAGATTTTTATTCCATTAATTTTCAAAACCATAAATAAAAACTTAATCTGTAGAAATGAAACTACAGGGGAATGTTGTCCTTATATCAGAAATCAAAATTTACAAATGAAAGGGCAGTATTGGTACAGAAACCAGCATCATTAGGCACACTCCAGAAACAGTTTCCAGGACATAGTGAAACTTACTGAAATGATAAAACAACATTTCAATTAAATAGAAAAAAATATGAATTTTTCAGCATAAAATATGGCATGGCTTCTAGCCATATTTGACCCCACATATAAAAATTATTTTACATATGTTAACAGGATAACTGTAACTTAGACAATCTAAGTAAAAAATATTGGCAGAAAACAGTTGATTGTCAGTAAAACATCTTCATGAGGTGTCTTTGTAAACATTCTGAGAAACTTTAATCTGTACAGCAAAGATGAACAGATTTAGTTGCATAAAAAATAAACCTTCATGTTTTATGAGTGACACACCACACAAAAAAAGGCAAAAACCTAGCAGGAAGTATCTGCAACAAGTATGGTAGGCACAAGACTAATATGTAAAGAGTCTCAGGACATCAATGAAAAGGAAAGAAAAGCTGTTTTGAAAGGCTTGGATGGTAGACCATCCCAATATGGTCAGTGAAGATTTATAAATATTGACCAGGAAAATTTTTTAAAAATGTTATTTTCTTTCAGATTGGAAAACTTCCAGGACTTATGATAGGTAATGTTAATAAGGTTATTTAAATAGTTGCTATTTCTATATACTGTTGAATGTAAATTTTTCACAGGTAAATGTCCTTACTCTTTGTTTCAGTAATCCTATCCCACTTCTAGAAATTTAGCCTATAGAAAATACTAATATAAAAGGAAGATTGTTGATAACACATTGCACATTGTTAATACAAACTAATTGTTTAAAAGTGTATTTTTCTTGACTAAAAACCAGTGGAAAAAATTGGAATAGATTTCGGTACATACAAATTATAGAATATCATGTAGGTGTTTTAAAAATAATTGGAGAGCCTTGCACTTAGGAAAATGTGCATGATATTTTTTTAAGTAAACAAAGAAAGTTGCAGGCATGCATATATATATAAAAACATAGTCATGTATTTTATATCATTTTTTAACAAAAACCAATTATCTGATAAAATGTGCATATTTGTGTATTTTTATGCATATATGGAAAAATATAGATATTTTCCTTTTTTAAGTTAGAATAATTGGAGTGGTGGAGGTAAAATAAATATGAGTTAAATTTATGATTTTGAAAGTATAAATAACATTTTAAGTAGGAACTTTTACCACTTTACTTTAAGAAAACATGTTATCTAAAAACAAGGTGAAGCCGGGTACATTGGTGCACGCCTGTAATCCCAGCACTTGGGAGGCTGAGGCAGGAGGATTGCGAGTTCAAAGCCAGCCTCAGCAACTTAGCAAGGCCCTAAACAACTCAATGAGACCTGTCTCTAAATAAAATACAAAATAGGGCTGGGGATGCGGCACAGTGGTGGAGTGCCCCCGGGTTCAATCCCCAGTACCAAAAAAAAAAAAAAAGGTGAGGTTACATATTTTATGTACAAATTAGTGTTGAATTTATCATGAATGCAGAAGTATAGACTTTGCCATTGTGCTTCCATCCCCTTTGGACAAGGTCAGTATGAAGATTGAAGTCTGCCTTGATGAAATGTCCTTCTGGGGTATTTGGATGAAGATGTGAATTTGAATCGTGGTTTAGCTTTGAATACCATTTAAAGTACATTTAGTGGTCACTCCCACTTTATGTGTGAGACCTAAATTTGGCTCTCAAGTTTTCGACATAATTTCTGTGCTTTATAATTCTGCCTTAGTGTGACTTAGGAAGGCCTTCAAAGTTGGTGGCACTGTGACTTTTGTCATGTTGAGCTCTGTCTTGCTGACAGAGCTCGTTATTCTGTTTCTACTTTCCTTAATGGGAATGAAAATATTGAGAATTAGCTAGTTATTATGGTAGATTATTGGGAGTTCTGCATTATCAATTCATAGCAATGACAGTCTTAGAGATGTTAATCTTATTACAGGATGCTATAACAAGCTTCTATTACAAGAGTTTTTAATTACTCTCTGATAGCATGCTACTTTAGGAAAGTTTAATCTCATTTTTTTTTTTTTTTTTTTGGAACCAGGGATTGAACTCAGGGACACTCGGCCACTGAGCCACATCCCCAGTCCTATTTTGTATTTTATTTAGAGACAGGGTCTCACTGAGTTGCTTAGGTCCTCGCTAAATTGCTGAGGCTGGCTTTGAACTCGAGATCCTCCTGACTCAGCCTCCCAAGTCGCTTGGATTACAGGTGTGCACCACCGCGCCCGGCTTCACTTATTTAATATGTAGTACAAGGAGCTTTATAATAGTATATCATAGCAGCTTGATCTCATGATGCTAAAGCCAGAAGGGCCCTTAAAGATGAGGAAAACAGAGGAACTTGTCCATGGTTTTGCACAGGTGGTTAATAACGGATGTGGGACTTCATTTAAGCCACATACCAGGGAGTGTTTCTGGCACAAATAAATTAATGAATTCATATCCTTACTGTAAATCTAGGACTCTTTCTATGGAATTTATACTTTTTACTATTTCACTATTATCATATATGCAACAAATTTTCATAAATCTAGGTAGTCTGTACCAGTGAAGTTACTATCTAAAAGAAAAAGAGTACTGTTTTAAGAAGCTGGGTGTTTTTCCTTCCCTTTTTACTTTTTCTTTATGATATCTGTAAACTGAATTAAATGGACAATTGTAGAAAATAAATACAAACATTTACTTATTTGCATGCTTTATTTTAATTAGGTCATTTTTGGTGGTTTCTGTTGATTACATATATGATTTAAAAATATATGTGTATTTATACATATTCTTTTTAAAAGAGAAACTTAATTGGAGTAAGCATTCTACTAAGTATGTATAAAAGAACAAAAAAGCCCTCTTAAAATATATAAACCATTCTTTAAACACCTTAGTAGGATTACTTTTCTCAAGAGTGAGCATAGTTGTACTCTTTGGGTCTCATGAACTGGGTGATTCATAACACTTCTTTGGAAATGTTTACATAGGAAGGGCCTCATATTTAGCAAGTAGTGAGGATCATGTTCTTTTTTGATATTAAATAGTTTTTTGGTTTTGATAACACTTGGACATTTAAAGTCTTGAATGCTGCCATATATGTCATTAGAGAGTATATGTATTTATATAAATGAGACATTTTACATGTAAATGTGTATATGTACTTTTAAAAAAGGTTGTGTAATGTGTAACTGCATTGAATTGTGATTTGTTAAGGACATTTGAAATGCTTTAAAAGTAAAATCTTATATCTTGAGTTGATTCCTAAATTAGGTTAGTACTTTTTCCATTTTTAAAATTTTCTTCAACAAGTTATATAAATAGTGATAGAGAACATGATAATCTGAGTATGGAGAGAACTCAGAATTATTCAAAGGTAAATTACTTTTTGGGAGTGGAGATACCATACAGTCTGGAATAACATTTATGATCACCATATGAGGTATTATGTAACATGAAGTGATTTGAAAAGTTAATTTAAAAAGTAATGGCATGGGACTGGGGTTGTAGCTCAGTGGTACAGCACTTGCCTCACATGTGTGAGGCACTGGGTTTGATCTTCAGCACCACATAAAAATAAATAAAATAAAGGTATTGTGGCCATCTACAACTAAAGCAAGATTTAAAAAAAGAATGGCAAATGTTGCTTCATCACCATGGTAACAACACTAGTGCCATTTCACTAGTAGATTGTCATCACAATTTATGTTTCTGACCTGATCTTTGTCTATTATGTGTCACAGAAGCTCAAGCCAAGATGTGTGACCTTGACAATCTGATACAAATAAGTTTTCTGACTAATGTTTTATAATGGTATGTTTTATAATATTTCTCATGTTTTATAATGCTACTGTGATTCACATTTCCTGGATACAAAGTGTTTACGGGGAGTTTGACTTGACAGCTTGAAATGTTTCAAATGTATGTGTACTAATCTTATTAGTTGGTATCTGTTAAAGTTGATAATATTGTAGCTATTTGTCCTTATGACCCAAATTATTTGTCTCTCTGAAATAGACTCTGTTAGTCTGTTATTAGTCTATTTACTTTTTTTTTTCTTCCTCCCTAGGAGACTGTGTTTCTCCAGGGCAGAGACCATTATCTTAATCAGCTTTGCAAACTCTGCCAAACAGAGTTGGACACACAGAAGTATTCTCTAAAAGTGTGTTGAAAGAGTTCCTTTTAAAGTAACTGTAGGACTTTGTATGATACCAGTCCTTCATGATAAGGAAGACAGTGTAAATATATCTTTACCTACTAATGATTAAGACCTGACAAAAATAAGTTTAACATTTTGTAATGGAAATTATAAATGCATTGAGTCAGCACCATTTAAATATTTGCGATAGTAGGTTATTAAGATGAAAAAAATCAGGCATTTCTTTTTTAGCAGTTTAAAGAAAGGACAAGACTATGGCATTCTGATATATAAAATTTATTCATAAGCATGTTTATATCTCTTATCTATCAGAAGATTCTTGCTAGGTGTAGTATTAACAACCAGTTAGTAGAGGTGACCTTACGACCTCAAATAAAAAAAAATACTTGCTTTTGTTTACTTTAAAAGGTTGTCTGAGACTTTGGTTCTGAATGATGTTGGGCTGCACCTTAGGGACTCTTGTCTATCTGAGGGTGGACCTTTTTGTAATTCTGTCATAGAAGGAGCTGTCAGACCCACTGCCTTGTGCTGATTCTAGGGTTTTTTTTTTTTTTTTTTTTTTTTTTTTAAATACTAGAATTCTAGATCTTTGAAACTGAGAGGAACATTTGGAGAAAACTTAGCAGGGATTAGATAAAATATGAGTGGAGCCAGTTAGTTTAAGAGCTGGTTCCCTGATGCCTGGTCCTGTTGCTTTATATTATATGTTCTTATCCCTGAAACAGTGGAGAGAAATGTACAAGCAACTGAGCTACAAAAGGGGCAATAACATTAGGAAAAGGCATGGAAAAATACGCAAAGCTAACTTCATGGTTTCATTTAAAAATGATAAATCTGATACAAACCTTCAGAACCTGAGATTCAATGCAGGGAATTCTTACTGCCTAGACCACTGTTTCTGCACAGGATAGTAGCAGATAAGTCTGCAGAGGCTTCTGCTGTGATGGAAGGGGTGTCTTGTGCTAGCAGCTGTCAGTGTATGGGGGTTGGCCTGGCTGATCCTTTTCTGAAAATAGAGGTGATTGTCCAGTCTGCCTTCTGTGGGACTAACCTGTAGTTATGAAGAAACAATAGGCCACCTTCTTTTCACTTTACTTACATGGATCTGCTGGTGCTGTCCTGCTGAAGCAGTGACCTCTACTGTGAGAGCCAGTTCATCATGCTCATGTTGTAGTCTCTTGGAATGCGGTAAATATGAAGGATCATGATTAGTTTTACCCTGTGTCATTGTTTCTGTATTTGAAATGGAGGTTTACTCTTGTCCTTACTGTGTGTTAGAGAATTAAAATTGTGAGATAATATTTATTAACTTGGGATGAATCCTATTGAAACTCTAAAAGAAAGAGATGATTAGGGAGTCTGAGAGAACATGTCACTTGCCAGTATGATTGACAGAGGCATCTAAACTTCTTTTAAGAGAAAAGTCAATAAGAAAAAAATATTATTTTATTTGCTACTAACTCTGAACCAATGGTATTTTGATTTGAGGATTACAAGTTCCTAGAATGATAGTCTCCAATTTACATATAATGAAACATTTCAGAAGCTCTCATTTACAATGTATGTTATTTCAACATATTCTTATTTAACTTCAAAACATTTCTGTGGTGGCTTGACTGGGACCTGTGTATGGAGGGGATAGCAGTGTTTACTGTGACTCATGAACTTTAGCTCTGTTTGTAAGTCTCCAGACTCGTAGGTCTGGAACTTGTTACGTTATCAGTTGGACTCACGTCTGTATTAACGTACATTTTTGCACATCTGTAATAACAAGCCAGAAACATTTTACATGATCTATTGAAAATAAAAATTGGGAAACAAAGAGTAACCTGATGGAAATACTCGAGAAAATTAGCCTGTGATAAAAACCCTTAAATAAAATGACATGGCCACCAAAATTTATAGGATGTATAAAATTTCATCTTTTATATAGAGAATATACATATACTTTTCATTACCTTCTGGTTATTTTTGAAGACGATAACCCAAAGCAAAAAAGATAAACTGGGTAATCACAACCTGGAGCATAGTGGAAGTAGTTCGTTCATCTTCATTTTGCATGTCTGTCATTCGGCCATACGGCTTATACGAAGGTGGGAGGAATGTGAACCAATGGAAGACTCTGGGAGAGATGTGGACTGTGTTAGATTCAGATGAGAAAGAAACTTAAAAATTGTGCATATGTTAAACACCTGTGTTTAATCGTAGATGCAAACAATATCCCATAGGTAATGGTTTATTTCTTATCTCCAATGTAAATTGAGACACAGACAGGAATTTAGAATGACTTAAAGGCTTCTTAGATTGAGATCAACTGAATTTTTTTGATAAAATTACCCACTTTTATAAGAATTCTAATTCTTAATGAGATTAGGCAATTCCTTTTATTCTACCATGTTTGAATATGTAAATATATATATTTTTAATGTTAGTGTGTTTCCTTGACACGTTCTGCTTGAAAGATATGTAGTATTCCTTAAGAAATAAAAACAAACTCTTGCCTGCTTCCAAATCCATTAAAGTAGGAAAACTCACTGAGGAGGAGATATTTTTGAGGCCTTACAGTGGCAAAGAAGTTTGAAGTTCAAAAGTTGTTGTCTTTGGTTCCCTGAAACATAAGGGCTCATTTTCTGGTGTGAATCAGTGATTTTTCTTCTTCCTTTTGCTGGGGTTCAGAACCAGTCCTGAGGAGCACTCACATGGAGACATAGAAACAACTTTTGGATATTTTGGTAGGCAAGGCCCAGAGGAGAAGTTATTTGCAGATTTGGTTAAATTTATTTGGTTAAATTTATGAGTGTTGACAGCAGCAACAAGCTATAGATCAGAGCCCAAAGAAAAAAGTTTAGATCAAGAAATCAGCCAGGTCATGGTTGTGTTTTATTTTGTCTAGACAGTCTTAACTAACAAGATCTAAAATGAGGTTTTGAATGAAAGTATTTGGTTTTCCAAAAGGAAAATTCAGAAAATGTTATTTAGAATCCCCCCCCCCCCGCCCCCCGGTACTGGGATTGAACCCAGGGGTGCTTTACCACTGAGCCACATCCCCATGCCTTTTTTTTGTTTTGAAACAGCATCTCTCTAAGTTGCTGAGGTTGGCCATGAATTTTCTGTCCTCCTGCCTCAGCCTCCTGCATTGCTGGGATTACAGGCATATGCTACCACATCCAGCTAGAATCTTAATAGTCTTAGGACATGCAGATGCTCAATGATGGAGATTTTCCTCCTGTGTAAGCTTAATGTACAAGTTGGAAAATAGATGCTTATTTTGATACAACTATTTTCCTGATTATTCATAAGATGTTTAAACCACTACTATATAAGTGAATATTCTTTCAGATAATAAAGAATTGTAACTGTATATTGGTACTGTATCCTATCTTTGTATGATGATCACCTTAATCAGTATTTCATATTTTGAGATCCTAGATGATTGACTATTTTAATGTTATTCCCTTAGTGGTTTCCAAGGCAGGAGTGGGGGTAAATTTGGTGATTTCCCTAGATAGTGTTAGTTGCTACAACTAAGGGGTGGGTGCTGGTATCGAGTGAGTAGAGACCAGAGATGTGGTATCCTATAATGGATAGGACAGCCCCTCCCCAATAAAGAATGATCTGGCACAAAATGTCAGTAGTGCCAAGGTTGAGAAACTTTGCCCTGGATGGATGGGACGTCTCTGCCTCCCCGTTGTAGTGTGCAGTGTATTATTATTATTATTATTTTTTTGGTACTGGGGATTGAACCCAGGGGCACTCCACCACTGAGCCACATCCCTAGCCCTATTTTGTATTTTATTTAGAGACAGGGTCTCACTCAGTTGCTTAGGGCCTCACTCAGTTGTTGAGGCTGGCTTTGAACTCGTGATCCTCCTGCCTCAGCCTCCCAAGTGCTGGAATTACAGGTGTGTGCCACCACGCCCGGTTGCAGTATATTATTTTTTATCATTAAAATGTACAAAACACACTCTTAGAACACAGTAGTATTAGGGACTTTAATGTATCCCTCAATGAGACAAATTATTCAATTAGCTGCATATATGATAAATATTATAGCTTTTACTTGACATGTGGATGTCAAATTATAATACTGAAATATACATGGGTAAAAAAACAGATTTGGTAAAATTTAGTTACAGTTATATATTGCTAGAGCTACAAAGCCCTTAAAGCTCATCTAATTTGGTGGCTCATAGTTGGGGTGATGTGCTGGTAGGTATCACTGCATCAGAATTAGTTCAGGAGATGCCTTTCTCAAAAATGAGTGCTCGGAGTTTCACACCAGTCTAGGAACATGGAGGCAGGGACCAACAATTTCTTTTTATCATCTCACTCATTTTCCAAAAGTGATTTGTATTACCTCTCCTTCATCTACACTCCACTTTCTCTGAGAATGTTTTTCTTTTTCATTTTACATGAAGGCTTAAAGATGGTGACATGCCCAAGATAACACAGTTAACTGACAATTGACCACTCTACTGAAAAAGCAGATAGTTCTATCCATATTGCTTCAGTAGTCTAGCTTTTAAAGTGTTGAAGTAATGTGTGTACTTTTACTCTCCTTTCAGAACACCCCCCTAGGTATCTGCCAGGCCCAGTGCTGGTATCTGAGGATACAGACAATGTTCCTGCCCTCACTGAGCAAGAGACAGCCAGAGAAGAAAACAAATCAACAAACAGGATAAAATCAAAGCTGTAGGAATATTGAAAACATGGGAATAGAAACACTGAAGAATCCCTTGGTTCTACTCAGACTGAAGGAATGACTTGCCCACGGTCACCTCAATGCATGACCGTGGTAGAGAGGAAGACAGGGCTTAGACCTCTGAATGTAGTTCTTTCTGGTGTCCCACTCTGTTCTAGCAGACATGCAGGTGGGAACAGCAGCATCTTCTAAGTGGTGAAAAGGAGGGCATGCTTTAGAGTAGGGAACTGCAAAGAGAATGTGAGGAAACAGAAGCCCTGGCTGGACTGCTGTCTGCCAGGCCCAGTGCTAGTGTCGGAGATACAGTGTCCCTGCCCTCATGGAGCAGAGGAGAGGTGTTTCTTGGAAGCCTGAGGGTTTTAGTGTTCCTGAGCTTCCCTCATTTCCTATCCAGGGCTCTGGGCAGTCAGTAACTGCTGTTACAGAAAAGGGAAAGTGTAGAGAAAGGACTGAGGGGGCTTATGATATTGCCTGGATGGGGCTAGGAGGTGAGGGAGGAGGGGACAGGAGAGCTGTAGGATGAACATGGAGAAAAGGAGGATGTGTCTCTGTGCTTCTTGCCCTTCCTGCCCTGAGCCTTGGAGTGCACTGACCGGTAGACCGCATTGTGAGTGAGGAGTACCTCTAGGTCAGCTTCCCAGGATGACTTCCCCACTCGTGCGTTTTGACTACAACATTATGGTAGGACCAGAATTTCAATATAACATGTTGAAACAGGGGATGAGATTTGGACAAGATGGTTAGCAAGTTCATTTTTCCTAAATTGTCACAGCCCTGTAAATATCCACATAGATTTAGAATTTTAATTTAGATATTTTAAAAATTATATAACATGGTATTAGATATTAGATTATCATACAGAAAAACACTTTAATGCAAAATAGATTCAGTAGTCACAATATTTGAAAACTTTTTTTTTTCTCTTTAAATCATATCTGCTTTTAAGAATTTGTAAAATTTTCTTCAGGAACATATTGTGCTGAAACCCTCCCCCTGCCAGTATCCTGTTTTTTGTTTTGTTTTGTTTGTTTCTTCTTGTTTGCCATAACCTGAGGTCTAAAAGCTGTACTTTGTTTTACTTAGTTCATCTGTCTTTTAATTTTTTTTCTAAATTGAGAAAACAGCTTGTTTAAGGAATATAGTGGCAATAGATATTATCTAGTTCATTGCCACAGCTTAAATGTCTTCTGTATATGGTACTTGGAAGGGAAACTTTGTAAAGGGATTATCCTCTTGGCTCCT
Source organism: Glaucomys volans (assembly GCA_020662805.1). Lineage (NCBI taxonomy): Eukaryota > Metazoa > Chordata > Mammalia > Rodentia > Sciuridae > Glaucomys > Glaucomys volans. The sequence continues at coordinate 165,854 of JAJEJO010053453.1, forward strand.
AAAAGAAATCTGAAGAGTGAAAACAAAGCAGGAAGTTATTTGGACCCACAAAGACTGGACTGATTTCAAGGCTGTGAGGAGATGCCTTGGGTGATGCACATGCTGATAGGTTAGGATGAGCTCTCCTGATAAGCTTTAAGCTGTTCAAAGAGATAAGAGAAAATTGGTGTTGTGTGTAAATGCAATGAAACTTAACTTGTGTTACAAATAAAGGGCATTTATGATCTTTTCAAAAGTTTGAATATGAAACACTCATATTTGAATTTAATGAATATTTATTGGAGACTTAAATGATAGAATTTTTGGTAGCTATAAAAGGATTGGACAGTTCTGCCCTCAAAGATCTGACAACCTTTTAGGGCAGTGATGCCTTGTACTTTGAGAGCTATGTGCATGAAGTTGATGCCATCAGTGTGGAGAGAGAAGGTGAGGAAAGTTATAGACCATTCCAAAAGCACATTTCCATCCCTCATGCTACTGTCATCTTTCTTCAATCAACCATTAAATTGCATTTACTATTTCAGATATTTATTCCAATGTTTCCTTTCTTTTTTGAAATGTCCTTGAGAATAAAGACTGTGCTTTATTTTAATCTTATTCTCAGTGCCTGACAGTGCCGCCTAAACATTGGTTAGAATTAATGACTGAATAAATAATGCATGGATTAAAGTGAAAGCTTTGAGAAGCACATGGAGATATGGATGTGGATTGGTAGACAGGAGCTCTTTACCTTGGGTTTGACTAAGAGTGGCGAGTACAGAAAATATTCCACAGCATGATGTGCTAGGAATGTTATCTGTTAACATTATATAATAAATTAGAATGTTTGTCAGTATAGATTGATTGGCTTGCAAGTAACAGAAAATGAAGCTCAGAGTGAATTAAACAATGTCACACAGCAACTCTAACTTTTCCAAAAAAGAAATGGCCCCTAAAAGAACTGTTAGGAGAAGCAAAGGAGGATGTTATCTCAACCTCTGAAGAACCAACTTAGTTGACTTGGAGGCTCTTACTGCCTTAAGTAGCTCCATGCATGTTCAGGGTCCAAAAATCTTCAGGTATTGGTTGAACCAGACAATCAAATGATGTTCCAGTGCTGGTTACTTAACTCTCCTGGACTCAGCCTGCCTTCATTCTGCCTTCCTAGCTATGATGGCTTTGTGCTCATGGTAGCAAAATGGCTATGGCAGCTCCAAGCCTTGTTTTGTGTTCCCAACACTAAATTTGGTAGAACTTGCTGCTTCCATGTCTCTTGTATTTGAATGGCTCTGATTTTATTTTCATAGCTCAAAATCAATAATTATACTCAGGGAGTTGGATGTGCTGTTTGGCTTTAGTCCATGCCATGAGTATGGCATGAGCATGGACTAAAGCCAAACTTGACCTTAGTTTAGTTCTTGACTGCTCCAGACCCTTTTCCAGGTATTGGAGAGGATGTGTGAATTGCAGCCATATACCTCCACCTTTACCTGGCACTCTTTTTGTTCCTTCTTTGTTTAGCTCTTCTCACAACACTTACGACCCTCTAACATACTGTGTCTTGCTCTTGTAGTGGATGGCCTGCCTGTCTGTTTTAATGTGATCTTCCCAAGGGAGCACAGTTTGGCTTGTTTCGTTCATTCTTCCATTCCCTTCGTCCAGCATATGTAGGTGTTCAGTGAGTATCTGTTGACATGAAGTAAGAATAGAGAGAGAACTCCTTCCTTATGCTTATATTCACATGTAGGAGTACATATATTAAGTAAATGAGAAAATGCCAGGTATAGGTATATGTTAAAAATAAAATAAGGTGAGGAGGGAAGCAAATATGGGGGTGATTTACTTGGTGTGGCAATTCTACCTCAGTTCTGTAGCTGTTGACAGGAGAGGCATGGGTTACGGAAGAAGATTCCTGCAACTGCCCTAGAAAGATCAAATAGAGAGATGATAGAAATGATCTTCCTCATAGAAGGAGCTTACGGCTTAATCAAATTAGAAACACAGACATGCCCTTTAGAGAAAGCACCATTTCTGGCACATATCATGAATTTCTGTTGACTTTTAACTTTATGTCACTCATTTCTTAAAACCAGAAGTCACTTTTGGTTTCCATATTGCTTGGTACAGTGTTGGCATTGTTCAGTCTTGATTGTCCACATCTGGGTGGCACACTGCTGATGTCAGGCTAGCTATCCTAACACCTGTATTCCACCTCAGTAGCATGATCTTAGGGTACACAAGTCCATTTTATTATTAGTCTTAAACATCATTAGGAAGGTAGTCTGATACACACACATATAAACATACACTGAAATTATGTTCTGTTTTAGGATATCTGTGAGACGCAGTTAATCTAAAATTGACATAATATCTAGTGATATTGCTAAATTGAATGTATAATTGGAATCAAGTGATATTTGAATGAGATAGATAACTAGAAATCATATTATGAACTCATGGTTGATAATGGGGAGAGATTTACATTTGTAAAATGACAGTGTCAGAAATTACATATGTATACATAAGCTTGTGTATATAAAAGATAAGAGAAGATATACACCAAATTGTAACAGTGTCCATAAGAGAGACATAAGTGGTTTTTGCAATCAGAATAATATTGATTTTATTGTGTACTCTGGGAGATGTATCTTTGAAGTTTATCTAGAAGCATACTTTTTTTTTTTTAATTCCAAAAGGTGAAAAAATATTAAGAGGATTAAAAATTGGCCCTATAGTTGTTGTGATACTGAAATAAATGCTGGGCATTTTGTTTTACTTTGCTACTCCTGGTTTTAAAAGCAGGCATGAACATTTTATAAAACTATGCCACACTCTAGTTACTGAAAATGTTCATAACCATTGACTCATTGATCCAGCTGAGAATTAATTGCAAAGAAGTAATTCAACTGAGTAAAGGAGTTATATTACCTGATTGTTCCCTTGATCATTGCAGGTTTAGCTACAAAAGGAGGAAAAAAATTGGAATCATCCTAGATACCTAGCAATAGAACAAATGAAATCATGATAGTCCCTCTCAAATAAAAATGACTCCATTTTTTTACCCATTGTTTAAGAAGCCAGGATAGAAACAAGCAAATGAATATATAGCTTAATAAATTTGTGGGATACTATGGAATTCTTGGTGATTAGCAGCACAAAAATATGCATATAAAAATGTTTATGGTGATGTGGTCAAATGAAAATGTAGAGTAAAAAACTTAACAAGCAAACCAAGATTACAATTGTGCAACTAATATTATTCTGATAGAGATAAAGGAAATCTGCAAAATAAAAGCATATTTTAGGTTTGAAACCATTTTTATTATAAATTTAGTAGTGTGTTTAGTGTAGATATATCAATAAAATTCGATTTGGATTATATTTATAAGGGGTTTACAGAAGTGTGTTTTTTAAAAAAATTAAAACAAGAAAGTAAAAGCTGAACTTTTCTTTCTTCCTGTACCGTTGGAGAGTAATAGATGTTATTGACCACCCTCACTTTCAGGATTTCCATGTTGCAACCATGCTGGGAAGAAATGCCTCAAATCAGAAAGGAGAAGGATGAAGGCAAACAAGCCGTTGTGTGTGTGTGTGTGTGTGTGTGTGCGCGCGCGCGGTGGGTGGTGGTGGTGGTGTGTATTCTAATGGGTTAAAGCATTGCCTTAACTTGGGTTATTTCCATCCTCAGAACAGTGTATGAACATTTTTTTTTTTTTTTGGAAAAAAGCTAAAATATTTAGACAGCTGCTTCCTTTATTTTTAAAAAATATACAGATAATATTTTTACCACCTCACAGATATCATCATGCTTCTGTAACTAACATGCTTATTCCTGCTTTTGGTAGCAATGTTTTGCTGCCAATCCTTTTTTTTTCCTTTTAAAATTGTTACCCATTTTAAAGAGTTCATTGTTACCCATGAACTCTTTGAATCTAGGGTACCTGAACATTCACGTGATCTGGGAGTAATTAAGTAATTTTGTATGAAGTTTTCCATTAGGTTTGTAGGTGATCTCCTTGCACATTTTCTTTTTTTGCATGGGTGACCATTATTTTACTTCAGTAACGTAAATGGACTTTATTATAAGCTAAGACTTGTAAAAGGGCAGAATATTAATGTCCTTCACCTGTGACTACAGCGAGTGCACACGTATATTATAAACAATCCACTCATTTTGGTTTTCAGCCAGACACCTGGCTGTTTTAGTGATTTATTAGTTTAACTGATTAATTTGGCAGAGAAGTTAAGTCATATAGCTCCTTGAGATGGAACCTTGCATTTTCATCACCAAGAGTTGGGAGTGGTGTAAACCCTTGGCCTCCCAATGAGCTTTGCTTTCTTGAATTCCTTAGACTCCTATTTTTATAGCAGATTCTACTTTGGTTTCTGGCATGACTTTAAGCTGGCAGGACAAAGGACTTTCTTGAAGGTGACAGCCTCTTCAGCCTGACTTCCACAATTGGAGCAAAGGAGGGCAGAAATAGAAAAGAGCTGAAATTCATAGAAAACTAGTTACTCTTAGGTGTCCTTTTTTTTTTTTAGTTTTTATTTTTATGCTATGCATGCCAGCCATTTTGGAAGGCAGAAAAATAATTCTTCATGTGTGCTGATTGAAATGGTGAGCATCTCCCTTTCTTTGGATGTGGGAAAATGATGGATTCTTAAAGCATGGGATTCTACCCTTGAATAAGAGAAGACAGGCTCCTTGGGGTACCTGAACTTCATAAATATATATATATATATATATTTATTTAATTAAAGTATTATATTATATATATATTTAATATATTAAATATATATAATATATACATATATTATATATATATTTAAAGTGCTTTGCTACTGTTTGATCAGAGATTGGTATTTCCATGTTTCCATGCTGAATATTTTCAAAACAAGAACTCTTAAAAAGAAAGGTCAGCATCACTCTTTCCAACAGCTCTTAACTCTGGATCTTCTGGTATTATTAAATGTACATACTAAAAAAAAAGTATCTGTAAACATGAACATGATTTTTTCACTTGTGACTCTCATACTTAAAGTATGCTTAAAGTAATAAAGATGTAAAGTTAGTGACTAGAGTATTTTAGACTTTGCTAAAACAAGATAAATTAGCTAAGGTATTTCTGCTAGTACTACTTTGTTTTTCTGTCATTTACTAGGTTTGAGAAATGAAGTATGGATTTGAGAATGAACTTTTTATTTTATCTTTAAACATTAAATGCTGAGTAGATACCTTTAAAGTGCTGATTTTTTTTCTTTTTTGAATTTTATTTTTTAGTTGTCAATGAATCTTTAATTTTTTTTTTATATGTGGTGCTGAGTGTTGAACCCAGGGCTTCACACATGCCAGGCAAGTGCCCTACCACTGAGCCACAATTCTTTTTCTTAAGGCATTTTTTTTTCTTAAGGCAAAATATACACACATACACATTTTTTTTTTTTCCTGTTGTACAATCTAAAACCTGCTGGAAAAAAATATGTGTTTTCCACTAGGAAAAAAGTTAACCAGGACTTTTCAAAGCCTAAAGGTTCAAGTCCCAGCTGTTGAAAACTGATCCTGGGCTGCTGCAGCTAACTACTCTTCTGTGAGAGGCTGAACCCCATCACAGATGACAGCTGACCCACTTTCTCAGACCTTGTTAAAGGACCAGGCTCCTTTTGTAGGTCTTCATATTCCCCCATGATGGCTTCCTTTGACCAGCTGTGGCTGCTGGAGTCAAATCCCTAACACTTAATTTTTTATAGCTTTACTGTAACGAATCAGTTTTGGAGAAATGGTTAAAATGAACCTTCAGCGACATTCCGACACATGCAATAGCCTGTAGTAGTATTTAGAGTTCCATGTTGAAATGAAGATAGGCCCAACAGATGCTGAGTTCAGTCATGGGTTCCTTCAACTATATAAGATAGATTTTTTTTAAATCAGTGGTTTGACTTTTATTAAAATAATGAGCAACATAAATTTCACTTCTAAGATGGCATGATTTTTCTACTTTCTAGGTAACTTTTCACTGTAATAAATATTTCCAGGTGCAAAATATTATGACCTAAGTAATTTGTAACCCCTCCATGGTGTATGCAAGTATTTTAAGAGTCAGGTGTCTGAACAAAAGCCATTCCAAGATCATGGTTGGCATTTGTATTCATTGGCCTTGAGATGTATTTATTGGCTTTTATGCATTTTCTCTAAAGAGCACTTGCTTTCGCAATGCAATTTAGGTGTTGGCGATTCTGCTGTTTTGCCTCTTTGTTTTTGTTGTGTAAGCTGTTGGCCAAAACTTTCTGTGGAGAAACTACAGCAGGTTCTTGGGCTGTATTCCCTGGGCCTGATATGTGAAGGTTTGTTCTGGCATTGATTAATGGCATGACTCAGAGCGACATCTCTGATAATGTAGGACCTTCTCTCGCTGACTTTGTGGGTCATACTTGACCATCTTGGGAGAGGTGTTTCCCTGAGATAGAACGGCCCAACACCCATGTGGGTAGAAAGTCGGTGAGACAAATAAATGTATAAATAGAAACACCCTGGTAATTGAAAGGGAAGGGAAAAGAAAATAGTTTTAGTTAATTCTTTGACGTGTGTATCTTTGTTTCAGATGATATGGAACATTGGTTTGTGTGATTTGATAAAACCATGGGCAGTCTTTGCTTGTTTACCCTGAAGAAAGAACAGCCATACAAAGAGAGAGGTCTGCAAAGATTTGTTATGTGCAGGGGCCACACCTATTGTACTCCATTTATTTATAGATTAGCCTTATCAGATGCAAATCTATATGGGGAAAAAGTGCAAAGTGGTTTATCTTTAATGGAAGTGGTGTTTGGGAGGTTATAAACTCCCAGCACTTGAAGACGTTTGACTTTAGTAAAGCAAGAAATATAAAAGTAGTTTAAAAGGAAACCTTTATGTCAAAATTGATATTGCATAAATTTTGAATTCTATGTTTACCTGAAAGAAACTTGTAAGTTCTCTGTGCTGAGTGGATGATTACAGATTTCACCACCATGAGTTGTGAGATGTCAAGTGAGTATAGGAATAGTGTCAGAATCCTTGTTCCTGTCAGTTCTGGGGTTGTGTGCACACGTGGTTTCCTTCCTTCCTTCCTTCCTTCCTTTGATTAGGAATCACATATTGCTTTATGAAGATGCTGAAGGAACTTGCTGTAGCTAGTTTAAATCTTTTGATGAATAGGTATGACATTTTAATCCACATATTTTTAAATGATGTTGGTTCCTATTTGTTTAAAAGCAACTGAATAAAAAACCTCCAGCTAACCAGATTCTAATCTGTACTGATGACTAATCATGTGGAAGGTTTGAACATAAAGGTTCTAGTAAAAAAATAAAAATTACAATAACAAATGCATTTTTATGCTCCCTGATTTGAAAGTACAGAATGTTTTCTGTGCCTTTTAGATATGAGGACTTATGACATTGAACTCAATGGTAACCACAGCAAACGCACCTTACAAAACAAATGGAAAAAAGAGCGATGGGGGTGGGGAGTGGGAAGGATTCCGTGTAGAAACAGCTTGATGAATAAATAAATATTTTAACTTCATACCTTGTTACTTGAGTAATCATGGGATTTGCAGTTATGTTGTATATTACATTTTAGCCGGTATCCTATTTATCTTGTGTTAAATAATGTATTAAACCAAATTTAAGTGCAACTAAGAAACAAAATCTGGTTACAAACTTTCTGGTTCTTAATATCTTCTTGTGCAAAACAAACAAACAAACAAACAAACAAACAAAAAAACCCCAGGAAATTGAATTAGATATTTGCTAAGGTTTTCTCAAGCTTTTAAATTCCATGTTTCTGTGACCCAGAAGGAGTCCAGGAGTGATGGGAATCATTTTAAAGTTTTAAAGTGAATTAACTCCATGGCTGAAAACTCTTGTTGGTGTCCAGGCATCTTTTATAAGGTTTCTAAGAAGATGTCATTATTCCTTCGGACTGACATGCTTATGGATGCAAATCAAAAACAAGACAGAAAAATAAATGCATAAAACAAATAAATCCTGAGCCTAACAGTTTAAGGACAGAGGAGGTCTATCAGGGGGGTCTGGGCAGCATTGTCCACTAGAAATTTCCCAGTGATGGAAATGTCCTGCATGCCTGGCTTCTAGCCTGGTAACCAGTAGTCATCATTGACTGAGTGCTTGAAATGTGACTGGCCCAACTGAGGAACGGTCTTTGGATTTTTTTTTTTTTTTTTTTTTTTTAGTTTTAATCAATTTAAATTTATGTAGTTTTTAGTATTTAATGGAACTGTAGGAATAACTGAGCTTATCAGTCCTGAGAAGGATAGGAAGGAGCCAGGGTGGGCACGGGGACCCAGGATTGCTTTGGGTTCTACAGAAGCAGGAGTGGTGGGTTCTTCAGAGCTGCTGTTACCATGACTTACTTATTAGTGGTACCCAGCCAGTGTTTATCAGATCAAAACAGTAAAATAACAGGGAGAAAAAATTTTTTGTATCTGAATGAATCTGGTGTCTGAGTCAAATCCACCAACCATTGGGTTGCAGAATTGCTGTGTATCTATGTAGGAGCACTGATGACAGTTCCCAGGGCAGAAGGAAGTTTGAGCCTGGCAGCAATCGCTAGAGTTATCTATCACATTACTTAAAGGGAATCTTTTTTCCCTGCAAGCACTGATTTTCTAAGTTTAAAATACTTTTATTTGCTAATATACTTGAATTTGCCTGACTTCCTTTTTTATTGCAAATGTAAAATAATTCTACTCTGTTGAGTAAAAGTTCACTAACCTGGGGAGATTAATATCATAGCATTGCATAGAAAGAAATCATAGAACACTAGAGCTAAAAGAAACAATTTGAATCATTTTAACCAGTGCTCTTTTTTTATACATGGGAAACCAAGACCTAGAGATTGTGCTACCTCCAGTCAGAAAATCAGTTGTTAGGCTGGGGACAGATGCATGCTTTCATGTAGAACTATGTTGTTGACCAGTTAATGGTTAAAACTAAGTGTTTGAAAAGACATATAGAATAAGATATATCCCATGCTTGTAAAATTATAACAAAATGGATTCTACTGTCACTAATGGAAAGCAACCTGTCAAAACAAACAAACAAACAAACAGAAAAGATATCCTTTTGAGGGGGATTGGGGATATAGCTTAGTTGTTAGAGTGCTTGCCTCATAAGCACAAGGCCCTGTGTTCAAACCCCAGCACTGCCAAAAAAAAAAAAAAAAAAAAAAAAGATAGATATCCTTTGAAATTTGGTTCTTTTCCTATAAATTTGTTGTTGTTATTCATTGTTCTTTTGCACAATGATAATCCTAAAAATTTGTGATTAAACGTAGTAGTGTAGGCTTCAATTCTTAAGAGTTTGTTTTGTGTCAGGTGTGCAGGGGCATGTCATTACTCCCAGAGGCTAGGCAGGCCAAGGCAGGAGGATTGAGGCAGGAGTTCAAGGTCAGCCTCAGCACCTATAGCAAGGCCCTAAGCAACTTAGCGAGACCCTGTCTCAAAATAAAAAAATGAAGCCGGGCGTGGTGGCGCACGCCTGTAATCCCAGCACTTGGGAGGCTGAGGCAGGAGGATCGTGAGTTCAAAGCCAGCCTCAGCAATTTAGCGAGGCCCTAAGCAACTGAGTGAGACCCTGTCTCTAAATAAAATACAAAATAGGGCTGGGATGTGGCTCAGTGGTGGAGTGCCCCTGGGTTCAATCCCCAGTTCCAAAAAAAAATGAAAGCAGGGGATGTGGCTCAGGGTGTGAACACCCCTGGGTTCAATCTCTAGTACCCACCCCCCCACCCCCCAAAAGGAGTTTGTTTTGTTTTTAATGTTTTAAAGCATAAAGAAAGAACTTCGAGAATTTGGTATATTTGTATCATGTGAACTAGTAAAATTGCTTTTTCTTATTTAATACATTTGAACCAGATAATACTTGATCTTGGTAAGTCAAGGATGAGTGGAAAAGCAAGGCACTCACTTACAATGCCTGCTGATGTTATTAAAGTTAGATTTCACATTGCAGTTGATGGGTTGGTTCAGCATGTCCAGGACTTCATGTGAGCAGGTTGTTTTCTGTCCCTCAGTTCTGTTCTGGAATGTGAGGTGGGCCGTAGCCCTCCTTTGCTTCCTGTACCTCTGCAGGCTCTGGAAGGGAAGTTTGTTAAGGTAGTAAGCACTTTACATGTCTTAAGTTAATCCTAATAGCAGTCTTTGGATATCTGTTGACAATAGAATTATTTGGGGTGCAAAATCAACAGGTGAATAGACCAGGGAAAAAAGTGAAGGATCCAGAATTAGTGTGAGTCAGACACTAGCTTCACATGGGAGGGCAAGGCTAGAAGCCCAGAGATTCAACCCTATTAAGTTTCAGGTTTTCAGTTCTGTGAATGTTTCAGTGCAATTGACACAGGTACATTAGAATAGGTTGACAAATCATTTTCTAAAGCTTATTACGTTGATATTATTGTAATTTTATTATTATTATTATTATTATTATTATTATTATTATTATTATTCAGTTACATATTATACACTATAACTAAGTTCTTATAGGTATTCCACATCTGGGATGATGGGACAACATGGATTAAACAGAACATGGTTAACGTGCTCTATACTCTCTCATTCAGAATAGGGCAAGGGAAATTCAGGGCCTGATTTTCCATGTCTTTATATGAAATTGAACTAATTAATCATCCAGAGGGAGCTGTAGACCCATATCTTACAGAATTAAGTCCTTCCTTGAACTCTGGTGAGATGTGCCCATCATTTCTTCCATCAAAATCCCTCAGCATCCTTTTGGAATTCACAGATTAGAGAGAGACTGATGCTTTTTCTGTGTCCAGGAAGCTCTGGCTACAGCTGCCACCAGGTGGGTGTGAAGTGGTTATCAAGGCTTAGATTGTCAAAAATACTCCCACTCAAAGTCAGTTTTAGCAGTTAAACCATATTTAAATGATTTTGCTAGTGGATTATCTGTGCTAACATAGAATAATTGCAAGATACTTATTAAACTTGTCATGGATGGGAAGATAATAATATACTCTATAAGGACTAGCTATGAAGTTGGAGCAGGAATATCAAAGTATAATTATCAGTTATAGGTATGGAAAGCCCTACAAATGTGTACATATAGGCTCCTTAGGGTCTGATTAAATGAGTGCTGAGTGCAAATGCTGCTTGCCTCCCTGGGTTTTCCTTTCTGGAAACCTAATACAGAAGACAAACAGGACCCTAAGAACTAGCAAGCCTGCCTTTGTTCTGTAAAGACAAGAATTTTTTTATGAATTTAGGGAAGATTATTTTTGCACTGAATGAAGTGAAAATGAAATTATGCAAGGAAGGGAAGAGGAAAAGAAACTTAACAGTAGTTTGTTTTCCTACTTGAATTGGATCAGGTATGTTTCACCACATTTTTATTAACAATTGGTTAATTGAAAAACCAGCTGTACTGTAGCCTAAAATAAGAATTTCAGGAAGTTTTGGCAAGCTGTTTTTCCTCCTTTTCAGTCATAGATAATTTTATTAAAAAGTTTAAAAACAAACCAAATTAGCACACATAACAGTTTTCACTCAGATGAGGGAAGGGGCCATGGATCTTCACTAGATCTCACCCTTCTTATCTGCTCAAGTCCATTGCCCAGGAAGTCCCCCTCTTCTGAGTCACTGTTTCCTCCTTTACTGCATCACCCCCATTAATAGAAAAATTTGCTATAATCTTTATAGTCTTAAAATAGCAAACCTTTCCTGACACGAATTCTTATTCAGCTACCTACCTCTCCATAAAGTGAGACTTCCCCAGAGAGATGTCTACGTTCACTGTCTTTTGATCCTGTCCTCCTGTTCTTCCTTCATCCTCTCAAAAGCTTTCTTCCTTTTCTCCTTTGGAACTCTCTCCTTTAAGTAATCTCTAGGTCCTTAAGTTCAGTGATGGGCCCATGAGACTTGACTTAGGAGCAGCATTTAGCACCTCCACCACCCTGTCTTTCTGCGAGCACTTTCTTCACTGGGATACTAGAATATCACTCTCTGTTTTCCCCTACCTCATTGGCCATTTTCCCTCTGTCACTTTTTTCCTGGTTCTTCATCTCTCCAGAATCTAACCATTTGGATGCTCCTCTTCTCTTTTCTGTGTTACACAGTCATGGAGCACTCTCTTCTGTTTTCCTATCATATATACACTGATGGTTCCTAATTTTTATCTGCAGTTTGAATCTTTCCCCAGAGCCACTGGTCTCATATTTCCAAATGCCTGCTGGGCAGCTCCACTTGCCTGTCTACATTAACTTGTTCATGCTCAGACTCCTGCATCCCCTTGTTCTTTCTGAGGAGCAGCACTAGTGTTCTCGAGGCTCCTCCAACATAGTACACATGTCCCAGCTCATGGCCTCTGCATGCCTGCCACACTGCTCCCAGATACCCACATGGCTTTACTCCCCACCTCCTTAGGCCTTTGCTCAAATGGCACTCTCAGGCTACCCACGTTTTCTTCTGCATTTTCTCTATAATGCTTATTTGACATGTGCTGTATTTGTCTATTGTCTATTTTACATTCTAAGAATGTATGCTCTAAAATAGTAATGATTTTTGTCCATTTTATTCACAAATGTAGTCCTCCTTCCTACAACAGTGCCTTATAGGTAGTAGCTCAGTTAATATACATTGAGTGAAAGATGACACAATTTCTGTGGTTTAATTCAGTTTTACCAGTGGAACATCTGAAAGAGTTTCATTTCAGTTTTCCTTTGAGGCTTCACTTTTGATTCCTTACTTCTTTGGGAGAAACAGCAGTCCCTAACTCCTAAGGGAAATATCCGTTGTGTGCCTTTTACTTCTGCAGCTGTCTCTGAACAAATTGCTCAGTCTAGCTGCTTCTTGGAATGAGTTTCTCCTCTCCTGAACTTCACTTGGCTTTTCTGTCTGTCTCCCTGCTTGGCTTCTGTACACAGAGCTTAGTTCTGCTTCCTGACCTCACAGAGCTTGCCCTTTTTATAGTAAAAAGCCTGTGGTGATGTCACTGGCTCAGCTGGTTTCAATCAGGCTGCTTGGTTGAGGCTGGTGAATGACTCTGCAAGCTCTTTTGCCTGACCAGACTGGCCAGACTTATTTTAACACAAAAGGACACAATTTATACAGCATGTTAACTATATAGCATGAATTGCATGCAAGTCACAGGAATGATTTTTTAGCTCTTTATTAATGGAAGTTTGAAATGTTTGCTGGCTGCTCATATAGGCACAGCATAGTCAGGTATCTGGTGTTGTTGATCATCTGCTTTTCGGCTCTTGGACCTTTAATACCGCCTCACACATTTTTGTTGCTTGTTACTTCATTGCTTTCTAAATGCCTTTCCCCAGATTCTTAATTAAGCTACCCACAACCCATTTCCCACCTTCAAACTCTTCCTTACACTTACTCATCCATTTGTTGCTCCTGGATCCATTTATTTTATAATTTTTTCTTTTTGGTCTTGGTGTTTGTAAAATGAAATAGCATTGTGTGTTTTTCTTGTGGTTAAATTTTCTTTTTTTTTAGATTGACTTGAATTCTAGGCGCTCATCTTTGCTATTAATCTTGGATCTCCTGCCACAATAGCTATTTTGACTTTAGAACATTGAACAAACTTTCCTTAGTGAGAAGGTGATTGACTTGTCATTCATTTTTAGGAATGTTATGCTCCAAAGTCTCATGTAAAACATTTGAATACATTTTTTAGTTTGGAAAAGAAAGCTTTATTGGGAAACACCTCAGTTTTCATAAAACTGAGTCATATATAGAAATGGTCCTGCATAGAATATAGTGTATATGAAGAGTTGTGGCTACAGAATCCTTGTGGTTAGAGCTCTGAAAGTTTTGACAGCCTAGGGTATGGAGGGGGCTAGGTGTCACCAGGGGTGGGGATTAAGGGGATGGTAGAGAATATGTAAATGGTAGTGAAAGGGTGGAGGGGTGGGGTGCTTATGACAGCGTGACTGTCTAATTTATTGCCTAATCCAGTATGCTTTGAAGATGAAAGTGTGATGACATAACCTGGGACTGCCCATGCAAACCCTACCTGTGACATTGCTAACACACATGGTTGGTTTTCAGGTTGTTTTTCCTTAGGAAACACTGAAGCCCATACTCCACCTGTATGGTTCCTGCCATCTGCCAGTATGGTACCCACCATTTGCCACTATGGTTTGGTGGTAGTTCCAGAGTGAGAGACTCAGGAGTCACAAGTCAAGACCCCTGAGGTCACAATTGAGAACTCTATTTCTGTAGGGGACATCGGTCTGTCTTTGGGCAGTTAATGGACCTTGTTCTCAGGCAAAATTTGGAATAATGAGATAATAGTGTAGGGAGAGTATTAATATTCTAATTTTTTTAGTTGTATGTATTTATGAGGTACAGTGTGATAATTCAATATATATACTCTATGTAATAATCAAGTCAGGATAATTACAAAATAATCTTAAAATATATTAAAACGTGCTTGTTTCATTCTAGCTTATAATTTAAAAATTATATAAGATTAAACAGTCTTAAATGTTTTCCAAATATTGAATTTTAAAGTTATAGTTAAAAGAAGAGTTCTTAATTTTATAGCATGGCTTTTACTTTTCATTCATTTTTTATGTTTGCTGGTAAAAGTAAGAAGTAGGTCTCTCATCATATAAAAACAAATGGAGTTTTATATATTAGCTAGTTCAACATTGTGACTTAGAGAAAATATCGGGATTTATGTAGGATTTAAGAAAAATCAAGACAATCCTAGGAAGATTAAGAAAAGGACGTACAAGACTATAATACAGTTACTGTCTTAATGTAATGATTCATTGCTTTGGTTTTCATGGAAATTTCTTTTTAAGAACATTGTGAATCACCAATACAGACAATTCAGAACACTCTCAGACTACTGAAATATAGAAAATGGAGACCTTGTTTGCAGTGATTTGCTCATGATAGGTACTTTGTAGATATTGTGAACTTGATTTAGCTGAGAGTTGTTACTAGAACATGATGGAGGTAGTTGCACATTTACTTGTCTGTTTAATTTTTTTGGTGAGCATTTTAGCAAGGTTGTGTACCTCTCCCTTACAGAAACCATGGCTAATTTCTTTTTCTTCTCTCTCTCTGTCTGTCTAACAAGAATTGCATGCATGTTTGAACTGAGTGTGTACCCCTCTTTATCCTAGGTAATGGATGAACCTCTGAGAAAATAAATACCCTTAGAAAATCTTGTATATGAAGTTATCTAAATATTGATAACTAAATGCAAATGTGAGTCCTCTCAGGTAGAACATTTTTAACAAATGAAGTATTAGCTTTGTCATTAAAAACTGCACTCTTTAGTATTTACCTAAATGAGTTGGACACTTAGGTCCACACAAAAACCTGCATATGAATATTTATACTACCTTGATAATTGCCAAAATGTGGACATAACGGAGATGTCCTTCAATAAGTGAATGGATGAACAAAAGGGTGGTCCATCCATATGATGGAATATTCAGAGATGAAAAGAAATGAGCTATTAAAACATGCAAAAAAGCAGGCAAAACTTAGATGCCTATTGCTAAGTGAAGGAAGCAAATCTGAAAAAGTTACATTGTGTGTGATTTTAACAATATAGTGTTCTGGAAAAGGATGACCTTTGGTACAGTAAAAAGATCTGTGGTTCCCAGGGGCTTCAGGGGTGGGAAGGGTGATGGGGAGAGGATGGGGGAATCTGCAGAACAAGAAAGATAAGGGATGGAACATGAGAGAGTTTTAGGGTCATGAAACTATTCTGTATGATAAATGTAATGGTGGATAGATGCTTTACATATTCATCAAAATCTATGAAATGTACAAAACTAAGATGGAACCACAATTAAACTAAGGACCTCGATTAATAGTAATGTATCGATACTGGTTCATGAGGTATGACAAGTGTACCACGAATGCAAGATGTTAATACTACAGGAAATTCTGTGTGGGTATAGTGGGTATAAGGGAACATTGTCTGTTCAAGTTTTTTGTAAACCTAAAACTGTTGTAATACACACGCACACACACACACACACAAATCTCTCTCTATATATAGATATATGTGTATATATAGTATATATGGTGGTATATATAATTTAAATTTTAATATATGTAATTAAGTATCATTATATAAACCCTCAGGGCAGACTCTATTTTCTGGTATGCAATGGACATCTGAGAAGTATGTGGCACATCAGTATGTGATGGAATGATTGGTGATAAGTATATATTATAGTGCTATGTAAATCATGAAATCACTAACGTAGGGAAACATACTAATAAAGAAAAATGGCAAATATTGTGATCCTGAAAAAAATTCATTGAAAACATTTGAGAAAGTATAAGAAGAATTTGAATAAAGACAAAGTCTTTTAAAAAGTTTAATCTTTAGAAAGAAACAACTGTTATAGTCTCCTTTCAATGAAAATTGATAGTATGCTTTCTAGACTGTGTGAATTAGGAATGCCCTCTTGACTCAAATTACTGCTCCTTTTAACTTGTGTCATAGTTTGGATCTGGGATGTCCCTGAAAGGCCCACGTGTTGAAGGCTTGATTCCCCAGCTTGGCACTATTGGGAGGTGGTGGAACCTCAAAGAGGTGGGGCCGAGTGGGAGGTCTTCAGGTCATTGTGGGTGGCCCTTGAAGGGGATATTGGGACCCCAGACTCTTTCTCTTTTGCCTCTCTTCCACGAGGTCAGCAGTTTTGCTCCCACATGCACTTTTGCTGTGATGTGCTGTCTTCCCACAGGCCCAGAGCAATGGGGCCAGTTGGTCATGGACTGAAACTTCCAAAACGTGACTTAAAATAAATCCTTTCTTTGCACATTGATTTATCTTAGTTGTTTGTCGTGGTAACAGAAAACTAGCACGCCAATGATGTTTCTTCAGGATTTAGTATTAAAGAAGATATAATGTTCCATAGGTTATTTTTAAAAAGAACAGGACACCATGAGAATAGATAGGGAAGATACTTTTCTGTTGTTCTGAGGTGTCGGAAAGGTGTCTGATGAGAAGGGGCAACTGAACCAAGACCTGAGGGATTGGTGGCGGTTAGCCAAATGAGGAGCAGGAAAGAGAAGAGGCCTCTGAACAAAGTACAGGAGTAGCCTGTGCAGAAGCTGGGGCTAAGGCTGCTGAGATCGAAGAACATAAAGTTGTTCTTTGTGGCTGGATGTACATACTATTAACTGTGAGGGTCATGAGGAAATAATGAGGCTAATCAGCAAACAGGATCAGATGAAAGCCTTTCAAGTCATGCTAAGTCATTAGCCTTTGGAGCCCAGTCACTTATAATGATTGTTTTATTTTTGAACTTTTGAACATCTTGCGATTAAGAAATAAAAATTAGATATTAATTGTTGAATGTTCCAGACTTTAAGTGCAATTGTTCACACAACTTATCTCATATAAATTGTCCTATTGCTGAAAGTGATTTGGATTATAATTAAGCACTTGTTAGTTTTGTAGTAATATAAATGAAGTTTCACTTTAGCTTTATTATTGGTATTTCATGAAATGAGACATTAAATGAATTAAATCGACTGTGTTTGTGGGGAGAGATTTGTGCAAATATGTTTTTTGCACTGAGGATTGAACCCAGGGCTTTATGCATGCTAGGCAGGCCCTCTACCACTGAGCCACGCCCCAGACCTGTGGGAGATTTTAAAGCAGAAAAACTCTCTAAAATTCTACAAATGTGATTAAACTGCATCAAGTATTCTTTTTATAGAATCCATGACTTTTATGCCACAGTATAGAATGCTGAGGAAAGGATTAAAAGGAAAAAATGAAGTAGGGAATGTTTGTGAACTCTGTAAGAATCTCATTTTTAAAGAATAAATTGGGAAATCAGATGTAGAGTTGATTAGTATTCTTCATGAAGACTACTTTGCCCTAAATTACTAAACGATTCAATAAATCTTTGATCTGATTAGTTGGACTGAAATAAGGATTAATTAATTTTGGACATAGTAGCAAAATAATAGCTGTAGTGTCCTTCAGTTTTGAGTAAAGACTGAAAAATAGACTGGAGACCTAAACACATCGTCCATCTGTCATGTTTCCTTTTATCTACTCCATGCTATTTAAAGATTTATTATGATATTTCTTTCTATCATATATTTTTTTTTTTCCAGGTGTCTTTTTTTTTTTAAAAAAAAATAAATGGTTTATTTCTTCTTTTTTTAAAAAAATATTTGTTGTTTTTAGATATACATGATAGTTGGATGTATTTTGACATATTATATATTCATGGGGTGCAATCTATTACAATTTTGATCCCATTCTTATGGTTGAACATGATGTGGAGTTACACCGGTTGTGGATTTATATATGAGCACAGGAAAGTCACATCCAATTCTTTTTTCCAGGTGTCTAATTTATTAATTTAAGACATTAGTTTTAGTAGACAATTGCTCATAATTGTGGACCTGGGATGTTTTCTTATTTTAATTTTATTCCAAAGTGCTGACAGGTAGTCATTTCTACAAAAATAGTATTTTTTGAAAGAAAATTTCAAATTTTCTTTTTAATTTGTTGTCATCTTAGAGATTTTATACATATTGAAGCTTATTTTTGAAAAGAGGCTAGATACAAGTTCTCACACTTGGGATATTAGCTGTCTTAATAAATAAATAATTTTAATTACTTTTCTCTATTAAAATAAAATCTAAAAGTGAAAAATTTTCTGAATTCCTTCAGTTAAGAGTATTAGAAACTCTGATACTCTTAACTGGGTGTTATGATGTTACAAAACAATTCTTGATTTAAAAAGTAACACATACCAATTTGAGTTTTCAAAACATTCTTTAATATATACTATGCTTAAATCTGTTGTTATCATTTGGCAGATCATAGTAAAAATTTGCAAAATCTACCTGCTTTGAACTTAGGATGATCTTAAGGTCTGACACTACTTCAGATGATCTAAAACCAGGCTGGAAAATATTTTGGAGGTCTGAAGCCAATTTATTTTTTCTTCTGTTCCCTTTCCACCCCAGCTGTTAGCTATTCAGTCCTACCTGGGAACAGTTTACTCATTGTCTACCCTTTTCAAGTAACTCCCTTGCCCTTAGGAAATGTTTAAAAGCTTTTGGGTTACAAGGTGTTTTTCTATAAATAAAGTCCATGTGCTGTCAACAGAGTTTGCCATTAAATAGATTTGATACAGTCTACCCATGAAGATTATTTTTAACAATTACCTAATGCAGGTTGTGGTTCAACTATACAGATACTGACTCATCTAGTTTTATAAGATAGCCTTGTTATGCACATTATGTAAGTGAGGAAACTGAGGTACAGAGCAGGTAAGTGGGGGAACTGGGATCAGGGCCCAGGTTATCTGATTATATAATCCTTGGTTGTGTAGTGCCACTTCTGCAAACGTAACAGAAGGATCAGTGCTAAAGAAAAACATGTAACGGTCAGTAATGTTGAAGACATGCTTTTCTTGGATAGGCTTTATTGAATAAACAAATTAAATTGATGTTCTTATCCTATATATTATACTACACATCCTGTATATTATAGGATGAGGCATGATATCGCTGATAGTTACCCAGGCTTTGGTACATAACAGATGTAGGTTTAAATCCTGACTGCCATTGAATTATGATTTTCATAATTGCTTATAATTCTAGGTCACATCTTTAAATATGAAATGGAGCTAATAGAACTTCATAAGATAGTTATGTGATTAAATGAGGATGTGGGTAACAGAACAAGTGTATTGAAACTATGCAGTAAGGGGCATGTAGTTTTAAGTGCTATAATTAGAATGATAGAGCTATAAGTCCTGTGTTTGAGAAGCCATGACTGCAAAACAGAGTTTCAGACTTATGTTACCCGCCAAGGACGGTGGATAAGATATCCACAGGAAAGGGGTAAGATACTAACCTACCTTGAGGTATGAGGAGTTGAGTGTCAGGGAGGCCTAACTAATGATAAACGAAATTACATTTCCAGCAATTGAATTAATAATCATAATCTTGTTATAATTGTTAGGAATGACTAAGACAATAGCAGTGTATTTAAAATTTTATTTTAAAAGGTAAGTTGTGTCAGTGAACAACATAGACATTTCCTTAGTATTTCTGATGTTTGTGTTTTGTGTCTCTGTGTGTGTGGGTGTGTTTATTTCATTCCAACACATTTTTGGATCCACTTTGTGGTTTAGCTACACTCTCAGTCCTGGGGGAGAAGGCTTTTCTCTTTATGAACAGCAGGAAGCTGTCCACTTCCCGGTGGTGCTGACTCACTAGCAACAGGAAGACAAATGATTCCTGAAGATGGGAGGGGATGGGTAAGATCCTCTTCCCACCCACAGAAAAATTCAGGGAAAAATTATAAAGAATTTGTGTGATGGATAAGCAAATTGTGGGTTAGAAGTTTTTGTCCTTATTTATTGCATTTTTATTTATATTCCTGCCCCACTGACTTACCTAAGAGAAAGAAATTTCTAATTCTTTCTGCCTTTTAAAATTGCATTTCCTTTCTTTACTTAGAGGGTGCAAGAGGAATATCAAGTTTACAGAAACGGCATTATACTGAACTTCTGGTTGGTATATGGAAAAGTGGATAATTTAACTTACCAATCATGTTAGGCACCAAAAACTTCATATTGGGTGAATGAAAGAATTTTGAAAAGGATTTCAGTTATACTAGATATGACTTTCTAGCTAAATGCATGAATTCTTAATATTGTCAGTCATAAGTCTGTAGACAAAATGCTGCTTTTTAATTATTGAGGTTTAGAAAGCACATAGTCCTATAAAGGGAGACCCAGATGTGAGAAGATGGTGTGAGTACTGACGGAGCATGGTGTCTCTCTGTGACACAGGGGGACCTTGAGGAGCACCTGCATGAAATGACAGGAAGGGTTGCCAGTGACCT
This sequence comes from Glaucomys volans, assembly GCA_020662805.1. NCBI lineage: Eukaryota > Metazoa > Chordata > Mammalia > Rodentia > Sciuridae > Glaucomys > Glaucomys volans. Next base: position 186,725 of record JAJEJO010053453.1, read on the forward strand.
AAACCAACTACTATTCCTATGGTGTACCCTCTTCAAATAAAGAATTTCTTCCATTTTTCAGGTTAAAATGTGTATTATATTGCCTTCATTATATACACACAAAATAATTTTTTTGGGGGGGAGAACAAAGCTTGACATATATAAAATGAGTAACTTTTATAGTAAATTTGATAGGATCATAGGCCTTTCCTATTTTGGAAAAAGCAAACACTTGGCAGTTTATATAATAAAGAGGTTCAGCTAAAAATTATTAGAACTGATTTTTACATTTAGCTTGTGGAACTATTCTTAAAAGTCCATATAGTCATACTATATTTAAGGTACTTTGGAAAACAAACTTACCAAAAGAACTTTTATTCCATGATTTATTAGAATGTCAATGATAATGATAGTATAATTAAAAATAGATCTTAGTAAATCATTAAGGCATATGCAGGGAATCAGGGACTGGTCCAAGCTGCCTGTAAATTGAGAATCCAATTCATTGTTCAAAGTATAAAAGAAATTGAGCAGGTCCATATTGCCAGTATGAAACTCTGCCATTTCTAAGTGGTAAACCAAGAAACAACTTTTTGTATCTAAATTTTATAGTGCACATATATCTCAAATAATTGGTAGACAGTTGTTTTGTGTCCCTAAACATATTTTTAGGAACTTACGACACTATATAGTGGGCTAGCCATTCCTTTGCACTCAGTGTAGGAAGTAAACAGTTTGAACCTGCTTATCTAGTTACCTGATATATTGTGCCTTGTGATAGAGCAATAGATTGAGATACATATTTACAATAGTTTAAGATTTTACTTTCAAAGTGTACATTGGGTTGTGTAGGTGCCATGCACATGCCTGAATTTATTCATGACTCTTGTGAATACTTTTGGTAGCAATAGTTTAGTCACTTTTAATAATACAGATGTGAAATTTTAAAAATGCTACAAGCAATCCTGGGTAGGAAGAATGATGCAGGAGGTATCACGATACCAGACCTTAAACTACTATAGAGCAATAGTAACCAAAACAGCATGGTATTGGCACCAAAATAGACAGGTAAACCAATGGTACAGAATAGAAGACACAGAGACAAACCCACATACGTACAGTTATCTCATACTAGACAAAGGTGCCACAAACATACAGTGGAGAAAAGGTAGCCTCTTCAACAAATGGTGCTGGCAAAACTGGAAATCCATATGCCATAAAATGAAATTAAACCCCTGTCTCTCAACCTGTACAAAATTCGACTCAAAATGGATCAAGGATCTAGGAATTAAACCTGAGACCCTTCACCAAATAGAAGAAAAGTAGGCCCAAATCTTCTTCATGTTGACTTAGGACCATACTTCCTTAACATGACCCCCAGAGTGCAAGAAATAAAAGCAAGAATCAATAAATGGGATGAATTCAAACTAAAAAGCATTTTCTCAGCAAAGGAAACAATCAATAATGTGAAAAGTGCCTACAGAGTGGGAAAAACTCTTTTCCACACACACTTTAGACAGAGCACTGATCTCCAAAATTTATAAAGAACTTAAAAACTTTACACCAAAAATACAAAGAACCCAATCAATAAATGGGCTAAGGAACTGGGCAGACACTTCACAGAAGATGATATAGAAGTGATCAACAAATACATGAAAAAGTGCTCTTCATCTCTAGTAATTAGAGAAATGCAAATTAAAACCACCTTAAGATTTCATCTAACTCCAATTAGAATGGCTATTATCAGGATCACAAGCAATAATAAGTGTTGGTGTGGATGTGGGGAAAAAGGCACAAGTTTTTCATTGCTGGTGGAGTTGCAAATTGGTGCAGCCACTCTGGAAAAGAGTATGGAGATTCCTCAAAAAACTTGGAATAGACCCACCATTTGACCCAGCTATCCCACTCCTCGGTTTATATCCAAAGGACTTAAAATCAGCTTATTATGGTGATGCAGCCACATCTATGTTCGTAGCTGCTCAATTCACAAGAGCTAGATTGTGGAACCAACCTAGATGCCCTTCAGTTGGTGAATGGATAAAGAAACTGTGGTATATATACACAATGGAATATTACTCAGACATAAATAAGAAAAAAATTATGGCATTTGCTGGTAAATGGGTAGAGTTGTAGAATATCATGCTACGTGAAATAGTCCAAGCCCCCAAAACCAAAGGCTGAATGTTTTCTCTGATAAGTGGATGATGATACATAATAGGAGGTGGGACCATGGGGTGTGGGGGGGGCCGGACAAGAGAAGAATGGAGGAACTTTGGATGGTGTAGAGGAAAATGGGATGGTGGGATGGGGGAAGGAAAGATAGTAGACTGAGATAGACAGTATTACCCTATGTATATGTAAGATTATATGAATTGTGTGAATCTACATTGTGAAAGAAAAGATACATTGTCTGCTGTATAATTGTATCAAAATGGGTTCTACTGTCATGTATAATTAAAAAGAACCAATAAAAAAATAAAAATCCTGGCCCCCCCCCGACAAAAAAAAGAATTTTGAAATTTTGACTTTATAGCTGAGAGCTGTTGATATAACAGGAACAAAACAGGCAAAAATGAGGAAGTTGGATATCTATGGAAATGCAAACTTCCATAGACATAAAAAAGATGTAAAAGTCCATTATATTTAGGTTTATATTTATTTATATTTTAATTACAGTTGACAAAAAAAATGCTACAAACTGAGCACCTTCTTTCTCATTGTGGCCTCTTGCAAATTGCTGTCTTTGTGTAATGTTTCCAAAGAGCTTGGTTGCAATGTATTATACCTGTAAGCATGTGAAGTGTTTCTTCATTACCATATCATATGCTATGTGTGCTCTTAACTCTATTTGTAGGAACTCCTCCTAACATTAAATGGAATCTTCAGCAGACAACTCTGCCACAGAGAGTACCATGGGAAAAATGAAAGTTTATGAAATGTTCACATGTTCCAGAAAAACTAGGACAAGCTCCTAGAGACTGTAAAAGCTTACCTTCTACTGGTGTTACATTTCTGGAGTGCTGCCATATTTGAACTTTTACCCTCCAAACACTTGTATGTTATCTTCCTCATGTTGTTTGTGTTTTGGTGCTCAATTATACCAGCAGTGTAATTTGCGTGTGTGTGTGTGTGTGTGTGTGTGTGTGCACGCTTGCAGTACTGGAGATTGAACCTAAGGCTTAAAGCACACTAGCCAAGCTTTCAACCACTGAGCTACATCCCTAGCCCCACTTTCTTTTCTTCTTTTTTTTTTTATTTACTTATTGATTCATTGAACGCAAATGGAATACAGCTATTGTTTCACTGGTTGTACACAAAGTAGAGTCACACCATCTGTGCGTTCATACATGTACACAGGGCAATGGTATCTGTCACACATTCTGTTATTATTTTTACCCCCCACCCCGCCCCCACCCCTCCCTTCCCTCTATGCTATCTATCCTTCCTCCATTCTTGCCACCCTTCCCACCCCCCCATTATGCATCATCATTCATTTATCAGTGAGACCATTCGACCTTTGGATTTTTGGGATTGGCTGATTTCACTTAGCATAACAGTCTCCAACATCATCCATTTACCTACAAATGCCATAATTTTATTCTTCTTTATGGCTGAATAATATTCCATTGTGTATATATACCACAGTTTCTTTATCCATTCATCTACTGAAGGGCATCTAGGTTCCATAATCTAGCTATTGTGAATTGAGCAGCTATGAACATTGATGTGCCTAGCCCCACTTTCTATATTTCACAGCTGTAAAACAAAGTGGATTATTACCACATTGCTTTTAATTGATGTGAATATGAAGCCAGTGAAGATTGTGGTAATAATGGCATGACTGCTGCCAAGCTTCTGGAATATGATTCTTATCAGGGTATAAAGAAAATAATTTTGACCACTGTTTACTTACCACTCAGACTATAATTTATTTACAGTAATATTTGTAATAGCCTGTTCTAGGCAATGGATTGATGGATAGACCAAATGAGTATCACCATATTTTAAGTAGAAGTAATAAGCACCCAAACTCATATACTGGCACTGGGACATAAACTGAGATAAAAATTGGAAATATTTACTAATTATGACTTAGAAACTGCATTCATGGGGTGAGAGAACAGGACAGGTTCTGGGTGACCCAACATTTCTAGCTTGAGTGGAAAGAGTACTGAGCTTGAGGACAAATAGGGATTCTGGGAGTTAGGTGAACAATTTAATTAGAGTAGTGATGGCCTACCAAGAAAACCAGGAGGAGAGGTGATGGGTGGGAAGTGAGCAGTTAGAGTCATCTTAGGTCAGCTTAATTTTTAAGCTATTCATAGGGAAAGAAAGCAATCACAAAGATACTGTGTTGAGGTGGAACAGACCAGGGAAAAGATTTTTCTTTTTTTTTTTTTTTTTTAAACCTTAAGAAAAAGCAAAACCTAGGGCTGGGGATATAGCTCAGTTGGTAGAGTGCTTGCCTTGCAAGCACAAGGCCCTGGGTTCAATCCCCAGCACCACAAGAAAAAAAAAAAAAAAAAGAAAAGCAAAAGCAAAACCAAAACCAAACAAACAACAGCAGCAACAAAAAACATGGAGGAGACAGAGTTTTTGTAGAAAGAGAGAAAGGAGCCAGTCCACAGGAGAATCTGCAAGTAGAGGAGAAATATCATACATAATTGATAAGACAATACACTTGAGTGGGCATTGAGGCAGTTTCAAAGGAAATAGGGGAAAGACGAGCCTTGACAAAGAGGGGGAATTCTTAGAACTCAGAACAAGGCTGTAAAGGAAAGGGAAGGTGTGAAACTCAGGGAGTGTTGGTGTGGAGGGCAGCTGTGGTGTCTCACAGCAGAGGGCCTCCAGCCTTCTGGGAAGGCTTTGAAGGCAGGTACACCATGGCTCAAAGGTAACAAGGAAAAAGAACAACACTGAATAAGTTGGTGGCACGATCAGTGAAGTTGGTGACTGTCCTTGTGTAATCCTCATAGCAGTTTTCTCCTGGACTGAACGAAAGTTTATGAACTTTTGGCAGCTAATATTTATCAGGAAGTCCCAAGGGCCAATTCAGTTAAAAGAATCAAATGCCAAGTCTCGGATCATGAACACAACATCGAAATCAAATCGTGTTGTTGTCCTTGGCTTTTTTCCCATAGCTGGTTCAGGAAGATATCTCCAATACACACAAGTCTTGGGCATTTGGTTCATAAGTGCCTTAAATGTATGGCTAATATTTGAAGCCTGATATGCTTCAACAAATGTAAATGATTTGCTGTCAGAATTATTACGGCATCTGAGTCTTTAGGTTCCTCTAGGTGTTGTTAGAAGTAAGATTATTTCGTGAGTAGTTAAATGCAGTATGTTGTTTTCTGTCCAGTTTGCTGCTTTTTATGGTGGTGTTGACAAATCTAGGGTACTGTTACAGCTGAGGATGGTTTTGTGGATTTGAGTTTGTTTTAGCCTGTGGTCCCATAGCATCTGGGAGTCATGTTGAGAACTGAGAGATCAGAATTCTCCTCCAAGTTGCTGAAGGCCCACCCATCACTGTGCACCACCTGAGATGGGATGGGTTTGTCTTCTGTTTTCAAATTTCTCGTGCTGATAATTAACTATGGGCAGGTGCTTTTGAAGAAAAAGGAGTAATCTCTTTTTCCCTTTAGTTGACAGTGGACTAATGAAAATTATAGAGTTTTTGTTTTTCTGTGTAATGATTTTAATTCAGGCCAGTGAGTGCATTCCTGAGAAATGAGTTATTATTTCAACTAAAAAAGTTAAACAATTAAAATCTTTTAATACAAAGTCAACAGTAACATAGTGTATTAATAGTTGAGTAAATAGCACTCTATTCAATTATGAGTATAAATTCCTATAGAATAAAAATCAGATCTTGGATTCCATTTATTGAACATTTTAAATGATTTTGTCAATTTGAAATTCACTTTTGCTAGCATTGTAACTAAATTTCATTTTTTAGAATAGTGTATATTATTATTAAAATGAAGATCCAGGAGAGAGAATTATATTTTTAAATGTGTTAATTTTTCTTTTACAATCATGTATTGACACATAAACAATTATATTCTGGTAAATTATTATTAGTAGCACTACAAATGAACCTGTAGAGAATATTATTAAGTAGTAAAGATTTATTTCTATAAAAGATAATGTGAAACAGAGTCTGCACTGCATCAAATTATCTTCTAATTGGCTAAAATTAGAACAGTTTGAAAATTTTTAAAGGAACACAAGAACAGTGTTATTGTGGGTTGCATGATTAGACATGAGAATTATTGTGTGCAGGGAAGTATACTTTATTGCGGCTCTTAGATATGAATAGTTACGGGCATTATCTCAGAATCATAGTACTTTAGTATCATAAGCATTGATAATACTATTAGCCAATGCTTACTGAATGCTTACAGTAGTCAGGTCCTACCCCAAGTGCTTTTTTATTTTCTAACTTAATTAAGATACCACAGGGTTAGCCTTTCTTTTTAATGTCTTTTTAATGTCTTCTAAAAAGAAGAATGTCTTTTTTTTAGCTGGACACTGAGCTAAAAGTTGGGATTAAAAATATCACAGAATTCTTACCACAGAGGAAATTCCATTATAGAATGCAAATGAAAAAAATAAAAAGGAATTTACTAATAGTTATTAGTGGACACCTCCAGAAGATGACATTGAACATACTCACTGCAGACCTGGGATGAATTCTGAACCTCACTTCTGCCCTTTACCTGTCTTCTTAGGTTTTCTTCACCTGCTTTCCTTCTTTAATCATGGTGATTTCATTAGAATCCTTCGCTTCTCATGGTTTATTTGCCTCCTCTTCATTCCAGAGTTTTTATCAGTTCAAGCCCAAATTGTCTCTTGACCATTCATAGCACCTTTCTCTGATATTCCCAATTCAAGCTCTCCCCACCCTAGTTTCCCTAGTTTTCTCTGAACTCAATCTGCAGACATGGGGAATTTTCCCAAGCAACTTGTCACTCTGGTTTAGTTGTAAGTTTAGCTAACTTAATTTTAGCTTCTGAATTAAATTAAAGGCATTTAACTTTCATTTGCACTTTTTTATTCTTTGCCTTGTTTTCTGAGACTGAATTCCTGCCACAATTCCTTGCAATTATTTGCCCTCCCAGAACACAAACTTTTCTTCTCGTATCCCTGTTCTGTACCTTGTACATCTTGACTGCCTCCTCCCACCCTAGTTCTCTTAAGTCTTTATTTTTTCTTCAAAGCACTCCATCTTCAGAAAATATTTATTGAGTCAATTAGTTGCCTAGTAAGAGACAAGAGTAAGATTTTAAAACACTAATTGGAATATTATTATTACTATTATTTTTTTATCCTGCTATATTTTCTTTAATTATGGACAAAGACCTCTGCTCTCCAGGCATGTCACCTAGAGACCATTTATTTCACCCACTGCTCTGTTTGGCCACCAGTCTCCTGTTTCTTTGTTCAGCAGTGGTGAGGCGGATTCCTTTTCCTCGGGGAAGAGAAATACATGGTTCATTGCCTTTGCCAATAACAAAAATATTGGAGAACCAGATGGCAAAGCTGTTACCATTGGCATCTTTCACATGAACCACATCAAAAGAGCCAGGATATCTCTCTTTGTTGGTAATCACACCAGTTCTTCCCAAGTTAGCACTCCCAGTCACCATACACAGGTTATCAATGTCAAACTTGATGAAATTGTGAGCTTGCCAGTCTCCAAATCAGTCTGAATGCTATCATTAACCTTGATTAGGGGATCAGGGTAGCAAATGGGTTTAAGCATCGTGAGTCACCAGATGAGGGACTCCTTTTGTGCCCACAAAGATCTTTCCCACTTTACACAATTTGTACTTGACCTCCTCAGGTGTAATATGATGGCAGCAAAATGACCCTTTGTGTCATAAATCAGACTGAAATTCTGTTCAGTCTTATCAATGCTATTGACATCCATAAAACTGGCAGGGTAGGTTATATCAGTTTAGGCTGCCATCAGTCTTAATGGAGCTCTGCATGCAAATCTTTTTTACTTCATCTCCTGTCAGGGTAAACTTAAGTCTGTTCCTTAGAAAAATGATGGGAGGAAAACATTCTCTCAGCTTGTAGGGACCAGTGGATGGATGAGGAACAAACACACTAGTTTATCCAGCATCCAATGCTTAGAAGCTGCTACCTGCTTCAGATGCTTCTTGGGACCATGAGCCATGGCTGCTCTAGGCACAGAAAGAGCTGGAGTATAATTTTAGATGTTAGATGGATCCAACTGTTAGGCTGGTATTTAGTGGTAAAGGCACATTTTGGGGCAGTTCAGCAGCTGAAGCATGCCATACAGAAGTAGGCTTGCATATCATTCCTTTGATCAAATCTCTTGGATTTTGCTTTACTTAAAGGTTGAAGTCTGAGCTCCCTTCATTCCTGGGTTCCTATTTGCTTCTCCATCAGGCTCACTGTTGCTTCAGAGGCTTTTGCACATGGTCTTTTATCTGCCTGGAACACACTTTCCTCTACTACTTTGTCAGATTAGGTGTCACCTCCTTTAGAAGCCATTGCCAAATTCTGTCACATCCTTCCTCCTCTGGTCTAAGTCTAGTGTGGGCTTCATGCATTTGTATTATTATACTTCATTCTTAAGGCCCTCAAAGCAGAAGTCAAAGCATCATTACTGCCCTGTAATTATTTGACTGATGGATTGTCTTTCACAGTAGATTATGAGTACCTGGAGTTTAGGGACATTGTAATCCCAAGTATAAGACATACTTCCTAATATTCCATAGGCCCTGAATAAATATTGGTAGAAGAAGTCTTATTCACATTTATAGATGATTTGTATATGTATGGGTTGAAGAAGTCTTTATTCACATTTTTTTAAAAAAATGTGGCAGCCCAATGACCTGCTGGCCCCTCAGGAGAGGTGAAAGGCCCATTCAGACCTCCTATAAATGATTTATATATGTTATGGACTACATTGACTTGTGAAAACCTTTTGATTTGAAAGATGTAGAATTTTATTTAACTTTTAAATGGGCCATTAACTCATCCTATTTTGAGTGTGTAATCTGTGCAGTACAGGAATTATTTACTACTATTGGTTTTTCTAACACAAAAGCAACTAAGTTCTACTTATAGTGTCCTCCCATTGTGCATGAGGGTGTGAAAATCTGCACATACTTATTATTTCATTCCTAGGTAACTAAAGAAGCCTTAAGGCAGAGGAAGTTGGGTAAAATATTTGTTGGATTTCGTATCATAGCCCTATCATGTGGCCCAAATAGGAACAGCTTTTTGGCCACACTATGAGTCTACAGCCTCAAAATGTTTGGTTTATTTGAAGATTAATCAGTCAGATTCTCTATAGGAGAGAGGACAACATTAGTAATCAATAATTATTGACCATTTACTATTTATTCTCTCCTTTTATACTTAAAGATATTCCAGGGAAGCTGAGCGACTCCATGTTAGTCCCAACCTTGACTTTTCCTTGAGATTTTATTAGGTCATTCTTAGTTACATGTTTTTAGTTTTATCCTTAAGTCGGTGTTGATATAGACTTAGTTAATAACGCCCTGACCTTAAATGAGGGAGATTAGATAGTCACTCAATGTATGATATAGAACTGATTTTTATAATGCATTAGTAACAGTAACCATCACAAAGCCAGCACAACATTTGAATTCACTAACTACATTTAAAATGTATTTGCTAACCTGGCATGGTAGTGCAGGCTTGTAACCTTAGGGACTCTGGAGGTTGAGGCAGAAGGATTGCAAGCTTAAAGCCAGCCTCAGCATCTTAGCAAGACCCCAAGCAATTTAGTGAGACCCTATATCAAAATTTTTTAAAAATAAGAAAACGGTAGGGGATGTGGCTTAGTGGTTAAGTGCCCTGAGTTCAAAGTACACACACAAAAAAAGCATTTGCTTTATAATGCTGGGTTACTTTTTTATAGTTCTGATGCTATATATAAATCATAAAAGTATATGGATGTATGCAACCCTACCTTCTCTTCCTTTTCATCATTAGTGACTTTAAATATTTTGACAACCTAAGGAGAAGAATAAGAGCCTGGAGACTGGTGATGATGCTACTTTTGATGAAAAGTAAATGGTAGCAGTAGGAAGCTTTAAAAACATCATTATTTTATCCAGGGCAATTGGTAAGAAGGTAAACCAGCTGAGAGATAGTTATTTTACTGGTTCCTTGTATATATAAAATACACATAAAGTCGATTCAGGCACTGGTAACATGCAATTCCACATTCCCTCTCATATCACAGATGTAGTGTAGAAAGTAAAGTCTGTGTTTTTCTAAGTAGAACATGCAAACTACCTTACCTTAGAAACATTCAACTATGTTGCTTTTCTTGTTCACCTGCAATTGCATACTGTGCTATGAGATCTTTAGTTTGTGAGCAAATGACCAGTGGTGTTTGTCAAATGGTCCAATTTTATATTTTGGGGATTATGTTAAATGGGTTATGTTTGGTTTGTATTTCTTGTTCATTTTGTGTGGATTTTAATTGGTTTATCACTCCACTTTGGAATTTAGGTATTCCTTACCTTTCATTCAACTTCTCCCTCAAAATGTTGTCAAAAACAGAGGGAATAGTGACGGAGGAAAAAAGTCACTGTTTATATTTATTTGTGTCTCCAAGTGATTCATGTTTAGGTATCCATTCCCTGAATCACCCCATTTTCTTTATGCCCCATCCTCTTTTGTGTGATGAAACTTACTGTTCCTTGCCATTCAGGCCAAATTAATACAAAAAGCCTCAAGACTAAATATCTTGGAACATCTTGAATGAGAGTGACTGCAATGCATTATTGCATATGACTGACATAGAGTAGCTTACAAGAAAACCAAATCCTGTCAGAGCTTAGGAAAATACTACATTTTTTTTGTTCCTCTCCTGAATTGTCTTTTTAAAAATCATCTAGATCAAAGGCGAAGGCTCCCTCCAGTTCAGAGAGAATTATTTGATCTGCTCAGACACTTAAACAGTTTGCCTTAGTTTCTATCATGGAGGACTTCACATTAAAACTTGACTCCCTGGCTATATCCTTTTGTAAGAGCATATGTTGGCAGAACTCCATCTTGCCTCCTCTGTTCCCTCTTTCCTCCATAGTTCCTTTGCCTCCATGGCTTCTATAGGCATATGGGTTTACTACCATTTTTTGAGTGGTTAAAAGAGATATGGGTTTAGTGATTATTTAAATTGAACAAACCATTGTGAGAAATTGAGGGTCACTGGCCTGTGGGCTTATATACTTGGGCATATAGAATCTTGATTAACATTGAGATTGAATGACAGAGATCAACATAATAAACTGAATTTTATGTGCTTTGTACATTGCACATTTTCTATGTGGTATAGCAATTATTTACTAGTTTATAAAATCTGGTGTGTGAAGAACACTCAAGAGGAAATTTATTTTTCCTTTCTACATATGCCTCAGAAGTCATTTCAATTGTTTCAAAGACTTTAAAAAAGACAATTTCTATTCAAATTAAAACTCTAATAGTTCAAAGGCATCAATAAATGATACCACTTTCTCATTTACTAATTAAGTGCTGAGTCATTAAAAGAAAGAGAGAGAGAGAGCAACATACTTGCAAAACTTTATTGTACAGACAAAAAGATACAGAAAGGATTCATGCTTCATTTGATTTAGGATGTGAAAAAATACTTTATATGAGGGTTTACTTTCACTTCTTTTGAAGTCTATATATAAAGGCAAAATTGCTAATTACTATGAGTGTCTGTAAATTGAGATAATCTTGTAAACATAGCCTTGGATGGAGACACTTCCAGTGATTTTTGTGTGAGACCAATTAAAGCACTCTCCTTACCACCTAACTGACCTGAGTTTCTAACTTGGTAAAGTGTGAAGAGTGAACCCAGGAAGAGAGTTTGCATAGCATTTCTGGATTTCTGTTCTATTTACATAAAACTTTGGTATGGTTCTTTAATGGACGTAATATAAAGTTAATGTGGGTTAGGTGATAATTTTGGTTAAATGGGTTATTCCCTGTTTGAACAAAGAAATGAACAATTTAGTGAATGGATCCTATCAGTCTAGAGAGATGCTTCTAGTGGTGACTAAGCAGTTCTGACATTTGTGTGTGTATGGGGGTGAGTATTGATATTTTGCCATCAATCATGGCAAAAATAAGAAACAAAGAAATCGCTGGATAATATAAAAATAAAGATGTGAAGTCACTCAGAATTTTAGAAAGCACCCTTCCTTGAAATTAAGAAATACATTTTTTTTTCTTTAAGGCCCCTATCATATTGCACTTTATGAAAGAAATATTCTAAGACTTTTTAAAAATTGAGATGTAACACACATTTTTCAGTGGGAGACACAAGAATGCCACTGTAGTCTTGGCCTTCCTCTTAGAAAATCTGATTTAGTTAATTTGAGATAGGGTCAAGGAATTAGTATTTAGTATAAGCTCTTTAGGGAATTTATATGTTCAGTCGGGGTTGAGGACCACTGCACTATTTAAGTCATTTGTAAGTCTAAGGTTTTGGAGGTTGAAGAAGGAGTACACATTCCCACATACTATTCCCAAACTACTACGGCCTAGTTGTAGCTGTTTGTCCTGGGTGCCATCTTGATAAGAGGGAGAGCTGAAGAAAATGAAAATATCTTGAAGAATATAAGGTTCCTCGTCTGCTTAATTGTATTTTCCAACCGCATATAGAAAACACACAGGGTTATGGTGTGTTGTACACCATAAGTGAATTAACTTGATATCTGTTGTCAATCCTGGTAGTGCATTCTCACATTTGATTCTCTCTAGTTGCTATTCTTCTGTACCCCTCTTATTTGGGTTCTTCTGAGCCCCCTCTGCCCAAAAGAAGATACTAGGGCCCCCTTGGACAACAATGGGCATAGATTTTAAAGCAGAGTTCACTACAAAAAAAGTGGTCAGGTAGAAAGTTATTACAGTCAACATTAGCCTGATTTGCATTTTCCTAATTATTCTTAGAAGGCATTGTGTCTAGTTGAAAGTGACAGAGCATGCTGTAGGCCCAGGAAAATCAAAATGAACATTGGGACACCTGCATTGTAGTCTCAAATGTGTGGAGGTTTCCTAATTTCCTGACTGAGATGCTTATTCACCTGTCTTTATGTCATTCTCCTCTCTGTAAAGTGAGAACCTTGAACTAGATAATTACTATGTTTCCTTCTAGTCCTTAAAATTTGAAATGCTATTTATTATTAGTTTAAGAAGACATAAGCATCTACTTGTTGCTAAATACTATTCCCAAAATAAAAGAAGATACATCTAACAAGTGAATAAAAATTAATGATTTTTAGGTAATTTCATATATACACTAATTTTGGAGTATTTTAGCTGGGATTTGTCTTAGTGTTATGAATTAAGATCCCACTAGTCTAGAAATAGTTTAATAATCTTAGGTGAGGGGAAGACTGTGGATGTTTGGGTGTACTCTTATGATTTCACTTAAATTGCTTCTATAGAGTTCATATAAAACTATCTTTTGCTTATTTGTAGAGTGATCATTAGTAAAATATGGAAGAGATTAGCAGATTCCTCATTTTTCTTTTTTTTTTTAAAGAAAGCAAATATAAAATATGTTAAAAATCAGTCTTTGCATGTCTACCTTAGTTCTGGTTAATATTTAACTCACTGAACAATTCTTAAAAATCTTTAAGATATAGGGAAGACCAGTGGAGTAGAAAGAGATCTAGAGGGAGGGAGGAGGGGCAGGAAAGGGGAGGAAATGGGGAATGAATTTAATAAAATCCTACTATGTGCATATATGAATGTACCACAAGGAATTCCAGCTCTATGGATACATAGAAAGCACTAATCAAAAATAAATTAGTGAAAGGAAGATCAGTAGAGTGAAGGAAGTAGAATAGGGGGAGATGAGGGTGGAGAACAAGGACTGAAATGTAATGGAGTTCTTTCACCTCTGCTTCACTCAGTCGCGGGGGTAATGGCGCAGTGCCAATACCAGGCACCGGGAACCAGTGAATAAACAAGAGAGTTGCGAGCTCTTTGTTAGTTCGTTTATTTAGGGAATGTTTCTTCCTTAAGTAGATAGTTTATTACTTGTTTACACTCATGCTAATCAGGGTTTGGAACTGTGCCCAATCAGGTAACATCCAGGTATGCAAAGTAAGGATTGTACCTCGTCCAATCACGTTTCCACTAATGTCTGCCTGTGTCTGTACTCGGGGTTCAATCTGGACCCCCTAAGGTTACCCTGGCAACAGGTATGCTAATTATGGGGAAGTGGTCAGCTCCACTGACCTGCTGCAGCAGAAAGCTCCTTCCTGCAGGTTTTCCTGTCAGGCATGCATGAATGTAGGTCTCCCTTACACATTCAAGGCATTCACTGCTGCCAGCCAAGTGCCAGGGGCTTCTCCCACAGAAATGGAGTAGATCAAATTCCACGCATAAATGATTTTGCCAAAATGGACCCAACTACTATGTATAACTATAATGCTTTCATAAAAAAATGAGAGTAATTTTTTTGTTGTTACATAATGAATATTTCATATTTAAATCCTATTGGTAGATACAAGTAGAATTGATTAACTTGAAAAGTTCTGGAAAGAATTAGGATTAATGCTTTATTCTTTCCTTTGATAGCTTTTTGTGGGGGCAGCTAATGATGTACACATAGACTATCAGTATTTTTGAGTTGAGATCTTTAGAAGAATTTGTAAGAAAATTCATGATGATTTTCTGATTATTAGTTTGGGAATTTACAAAGCCAATGATTATGTAGGTTTTTCTAAACTAATGTGTAATATAAATCTCTGACACATGCTTTGTAATGGAATCATTGATATTTTTGCAGACAATAAAATCTGATTATTTTAAGTGAGTTATGCTATAGTAATTTATAAAGGGTAGTGCTTGTTTTTTTTCAGATATACTAAAAATTGCAATCTGGTGTTTGTAAATGCTTTTTGAGAAATGCAGTTGTTTGGGGACATGGGTTTTAAAAATCTGAAACAGGTATAAACAATGTGGAAAATAAGATTGCATACAGTAGAAGAATGTCTTGCTAAGGAGTAAAGAAATTTTTACTGTGGCTTCATATTCAAGCATTTGATTTTGAAATGCTCAAGGCTAGAGGTGTTTGTTGCTGCATCCTTTTGTAGAATCTTCTTCACTTGGACTCAAAAGTGACTGCAGTCTTGAGGGCGTTGAATCAGGCCTTCCCCTGAAATGGCTTAGGAGTCTTAACTTACCACCTGTTTTAATCTTGGTTAAGTGACTTGATCAGACCTTAGCTCCATTATATCTGAAGTGAAGATATTGATGGTATCCATCTCCTAGTTTTATGAGAACTAGGTAAAAATATATACACATGTGATGTGTAGCTAGAGACTGCTGTATAGTTAAATATTCAGTAAAAGTTAATGATAATGTTCTTTTGCTTATGTGCTATAGTTTTTCTTTTGCCTTTGCCTTGTGCTGTGTCTGTGAAAGTAATGTTTCCAGTCCTTCCCCTTCCCCAAGATCACAAGCATTCCCTGGGAAAGTGAAAGCAATTAAGTGGTTTTCTTAACTTTAATGGATCTTCCTTTCTAGCTCCTTCCAGATTGAAGTAACAAGAACGTAGGTGATGGTGCTGACTAGAAACAGATTAGCATCTTTTGTAAGATAACTTGCCTGATGAGAATAATTGAGAAGTGACTGTAAAATTGTCAGAGGGCAGTTTATGGAATGAATTACTTTAGAAGAATGGAAGTTGTTGCTTTGCGGGGAGAGGAAGACCGTGTGGACTTAAATATTAGAGAGAGGTGGAAAACTACAGTGTGCTCTTGGCATCCTGTCGTAACTTAACAATTTTGACTTGTCAAGGTTGTTTTTATTGATGAAAGATGATCTAAGATGAAGGCTTACTTACATGACATAGTTATCATTCTAGAAAGATCCTAGGTAGTCCCATATAAACTAGGAAAGTAAAAGATTTCCTGAGAAATCAGATATGCTATTTCGAGGAAGTATTTTATCAGGACATTTAAATCATGTGGGAGACTTTGAATTCTCTCTTTTGGATTATGAAGTGTTCTGTGAGACTGGAATGTTAAGAAAGTTTTAAGTTATTACATTTCTAATTACACACATACATACACACACAGTGTTATTGTCAGCTTAGAATTATCTAAGGGAAAAATGTAATGAAGATACCGTATGAAATTCAGTGAAACCAAGGTCGTTACTGCACTAGCAGTTTTCTCCTTTCTTCTTGGTACAGTTTGCCCTGTCTTCAGATGCCTGTTCAGCTGAAGATGAGTCATTAAGAAAAACTGCATTTTACAATAATGCTTTCTAAACTGGTCAGCTAGCTAAAGTTGGCTGAGGCTAAAAACAGCAGTTTCTGTCTTGAAAGGATGGAATAATTAATATTAAAATTGGTCAGGAAGTTTCTTAAACTCTTGGAGACTTGATAGCACTTAGCGTTTTATTAGTACACACTTTTGAAACAGGTTGCGTGAATTACATAGAGGCTCACAGGGGCATGGAGCTAATGAAGTATATACAGAATGCACCAGTGTGAGAGAAGGGAAGGGGGCATGTGAAAGAAGATTTGCATTCTTATTTTAACTTGCAGATCTACTGCTCTGATGGAAGGACAGCATCTTTTAGGATGACGTTGTGGTTTTCTATCCAAGGAACCTAAAACACTTTTCAGAATCTGTAAGTTGTTCTGAATACAGTGATTTCTGTGTAGCACTGTGAATAACTGTCATTATAATGGTGTGCTTCATAATTTCAACCAGGTGGCTTTTACATTTTGCCAGATACACTCTAGCATGAGTGCATTTGTTAAGGTAGTACTAGGATGCCTCCTTTTAGCTCTCCTGGAAGACAGTTCTCAATTGGTGTAACAAGCAACACCTTGTGCAAAAGGATATGGCCCCCACTGTGGGAAGTGGCCTGTGGACATGGAGGGGGTTTCAAGTTACTGAGATTTATTGATCTCCCTGATGATCCTGGTCAGTATGGCATCGGGGCTCCTTGTGGATGTTTGCTGAATGAATGCCTGTCTACCTGTCAACTGAACAGGAAGAAGGAAACTGTGAAAGCAGGGGGCGAAAGAAAAGGCCCAGCAGTCAGTTTCACATCAGCTGGGTTCATGACCTGCGTTTTGACCAGTTTCCAAAGTCGCTTTTATCTCAAGGACACATGAGAGGAAACAGTTGGCATGTGGGGTGGTGGAGTGCAGCGACAGAAGAGAGGAACATACTTGCAGTTTTATTTTCCTCTGAGTAGAGAGAAGGAAGTGTTTGCAGTAATAATGATATTTAAATATAAACTGAAGAAAACCTCGGGTTCTCTTTTTTTATAATTGGGGAAACCCAGAACAGAGATGAAGAGGTCTTCTTCTGCTGTCTTGATGGAGTCAGGTGAAGATTTAAAAACAGAATCCTGGTCTTCTGACTCTGGGCATGTGCTACATGCCCCTTTTAGCACTAGGGTGACTTGGGCGAAAATTCTCATTAGAGTGGTTTTGGGGTTTCTGGAATCAACAGTGTGCTTCTCTGGTTGCTTCTCAGAGAGATATAATTTCTCAATGATTTTTTACCCCCAAAAAAGGTAAATGGAGGATTTCATTGCCAAACTTGAGAAAAGCCAAGCTCACCATTTCTTACCATTTCTCCTGAGTTGCAGCTAAGGAATACTCACCATAACTCTTTGGGGGCGAAATGAGGATGAGAGCAGGAAATAGGTGGTGGTAGAGAAATGGTTTTACTCAAGAGAATGTGAAAGAGAAAGAAATAAGTTCAGAAGACCAAAAATTCCCTAGGGAGAGAAGTATTTATGGTTTTGTGTTAAAGTCACACCTTCCCATCAGAGCAGAGCTAATTAATTAATCAGCTCTGATTTACATGATATTTACTGGGATTGTAGTATCTGGAATACTGAGAGATTTGAAGGAATATTAGATTGCCTTCTCATTCAAGGGGAAGACTGAGGTGGGACTGTATTCAGGAGACCTCTTCTCTTATATCTTTTTCTTTTTGTTTGTTTTGCTTGTCCCTTGGTTCATTGGTTCATTGGTTCAGCAGAAAATTTGGGAAACTGACTATGGGAAACATGGGTCATAGTTGCTTCACTTCAGAGATAAAATCCATTTGGAGAGTTCCTTGCAGTTCCTCTACAATGTCCACTTTCTTCATGAAGTTTTAACTCTGCTGCCTTATAGGTATTTTTCCATAAATAATCTATGAGAACTTTGTTTTTACACTCCAGATGCTGTCTCCTTGGTTAAAATTAGATTTTTTTTTTCGCTACCTGGTTTGTATTGCTTCAAATGCTTTTATTACAACCAGGATCATGCCTTCTTTTTAAAGTATTATTATTAATTTTACATTAACTTGTTCTTTTAGCAAATATTTATTGAATACCTACTGCTTGGAGGTAATTTTATGTTTTTCTGCCTCTGGACCAGTAGGACACAATTTTAGTAAATTTGTTTTGAACAGTTTTATTTGTGAGGATGTTTTAAGAGAAATTATTTTTGGTCACTTTTTGGAAACTGATAAGGACATTCTAAATTTTCTAGATAGGTGATAGAGAAACAAATTAAAAATGTTCTTGGGTACATTCTAAATACAAATAATGCATATCAGAACCTCATGTTCTCAGATTAAAATACTAGTATGGTTATGGTAAGCATGAATGCATTTATACAGCTATTAATATTGTCTAATGTGTTGGACAGTATTATTAATATTAATCAATATTATCTATAATATCAATTATATCAAATTCTGTATGTTTCATGAATGAAGAGGTACATCATCAATCATAATAAAATTTAAAAATAAGTAGGATTATATAGTAGAGCAGGTAGCCCGCCAGAAACAGTTCTATGTATGTTATATATACCAATTATTTTAAGCATCAGAACATTCCTATTTATTAAATACTGCTGTGTATTAAGCGAGTTGTCTTTGTTTTCCACACTATAGGTAAATTTAACAGAGCCCACAAACCATAAATATCTGTGGACCTCACAGCTTACTGATAACAGTTCCTGAATGTCAAATAAAATGTCTGAGGATGTGCCCATTAGATTCTGTCACTGAATATGGAACACAAATGTTTTATTAGGGCAGATGGAGACCTCTAACTCTTTAAGCAGGTGTAGGTAGCGAACCAACCAATTTCTTGATGCTTTTTCCCTCAGGAACGTTGGTATGCCTTACCTGAATCAAGCAACCTTTTACTATGCATTCACACAGGAATAAGCAGGAGGATAACAAAACTAAAGAACCTGGAATAAAGAGTAACTTGGAAGTGTCTTTAGAGCTTGTGGTAAGCTGTGACTCTCACAAAGATCAAGTGACCTGTTCAAGGGCACAGAGCATAGCTGGGATGGGCTCTGTGATCAGAAATATTTAAATTCCCTTCCCTTTTTGAGTGACCCTAGCAAAGTTAAAATTTCAAAGCCTTCATTTCTTCAGTATAAAAATAATCAGTAACAATACTTACTTTACCTTATTCTCTTACTTTAATGAGAGTACTAAATAAAATAATATACTTGATGGTGTCTAGTTCAGTGCTTTGTTTCATAGTTGGCATAATAAATGCCCGTGTTCCTTTGTCCTCATTGTTTCTCTTAGTCCCTGTGACTTAATCTGCTACTCTAGAAAAACAACCCTGAGATTATGATGCTACTCATGGGACCAGGCAATCCTGCTGGCAAACATTCCCAAAACACACAGCTGTTTCATAACAGGCCTATTGACTCCTTCCATCATTAAAATTCTGAAATTATCATAACTCAGTTTAACTGCATCAGACTTCTTAATGATCATTTAAATGGAAATTTCTGTTTTAGATATGGTTTATTTAATATCAGGGAGTACTAACACTAGTGAGCAGGCAGCCTTGCTAGACAAATATTTGCCTTCGGTGTTGGCCGGTGATCATGATTGCTGTACTTTGAAAGCACACGTAGTTACACTTCTAGCAGGTGGGCATTTGCAATTTCTAGCTGTGTGTGTGTGTGTGTGTGTGTGTGTGTGTGTGTGTGTGTACACGCGCCATCGTATAATTAGCAACCTGTTGTAAATCATTCAAGTGGCAATTTGTGATAATGAACAATAGCTGAGATTGTGCATTCCTAACTTTTTAGTACTGTAACCTGAAAGATAACATATTTTCTCCTAGTTCGTAGGGATCTATTTCAGCATTAGATGATAGAATAGTTAACTCTGTGGACTCTGACTTTAGTTTGACAGCAGATGAAAATACAGTGTGGTTGTTGTGCTAGTGACAGATTCCTATTAATGATCTGTATAGTGTACCTTTATTCCATTTTGAGGTATATGTTTTCAATAAAAATATTGATATGCAACAGTGGAAAATAGATCAGTGCCATGTCTAAGGGCAGAAAAGAACATAAATTGTTAACCATATTGGTGATTCACCAATTTCTTTGGCCATCAAATGACTAGAGTGTAGATAAAGAGAGGAAAATGATTTAAAATCATCCATTATTCTACTTAAAAGTCGGGAGATAGAGAAAAAGTAAACAGTGGATTTGCGGATTGGTTGATGACTTCTTTATGGAAAAGTAGCATTGATGCAATGCTGCTGCAGCAGTGATTAAGTCACGAAGTCAGAAGGGCAAGATAAACAGGCTTAGAATGTTTCAGGACACTTCTGAACAAAGTAATTAAATACATGTGGCACCGTGCAGAAGTACATGTGAAAACCATCAAATAGATCTTTATTTAAGTTTGAGAAATTTCACACTTATCTTCAGAGGATTAACAAATAATAGGCTGATTTTACATTTGCAAAGTTCAGTTTCTTTTGGGTCACAATTGTTTTACTCATTTAAAAAAATTAATCATGGTTAATGTGATAAATGTGATAAAATACTGGGGAGGAAGGTCTGTGACTTTATTTTTGAGCTCTTCTGTTGTCCTTTTCTTGTACAACTTTGTATTTAGTAAGTGAACTTTGAATTTAGTAGGTGAACTATCCATGTAAATTGAAAAAAGTAATAACTAAAAAAAATTTTTTAAATGTAATTTCCACTCATAAGCAGCCAATATAACTTGGAGACATCATGTCTTTACCTTTCTTTTTAAATAAAGTGATAGTAGAGAATTCCTTTCTGGTGAAATGAAGAAAAAAAAATATATAACTGAGTTGGGCAGAAGGGAAGAGACAGAAGTCAGGGTCAAGGTGGAATTTAGGTATAAATGCTGAGTTTAGGTATAAATGCTGAGTTCTGATTTTTCTGCCCCAATGTGTTGACCCCTTCTTTGCTCCCTTCTGGCTTCCCTCCATTTCTCTCCTGCTTTTCTTTCCTTCTTTTTTCTCCTTTCTCTCCCTCCTCCCCTTGTCCCTTTCTTCCCTCCACTTCCCCTTCCCTTAACTCTCCCCCCTCCCTTCCTCCCTTTCTTGCTTCCTTCTTTTGCCGATATTCTGCCTCAAAGATTCATCAGAGTTAATAAGCCTTTAAAGATCCTTAGGGTTATTGGTTATTACATATTGTAATGTGATGTGAGGTGGCTCTTATTTTTTTAGATGTGGCATAACCACATGGAGAAAATGGATGTTATGATCTGAGATAAAGAGAAATCCAAGGAGGTTTGTTGTAAGAGATTTTAGATGATAGGCCTCTGACTTTTGGCTTTGCCACGAGTTAGGGCTGTAATTTCCCAGGCAGAAGAACAAATTTGGAAGTCAGAAAGGATATGCTTTCCCAGTTCAGTGATTTTACTTATAAAATTTGAAGGTTTCTGTTTTGCTAAAAAGAGAAGTGAAATAAACATTTTGCTGTATTACTTTACATCTTGGTGCTGGGACTCTTTATTTTTCATGCTCAGTACTTTGGGACAGTAGAAAATTCACTCATTCACATGCTACTTATTTCCTGTTAGTGATAGAAGGCTTAGGGTGGTTATGTAAAATGGAAAATACAAAGGTTAATTAATACATGGTTTGTCTTCAAGAATTTTCTAGTTTAGAGAGAGAATCAAGCCATTGGTTGATTGAGTGACTGAAAGGATTTATAGCAATCATAGAGGCTATTAGATGGAAAACTTGCAAAGACTCAAGATTTAATATTTAGAATAATTGAGGGAATAGCCAAATAACACTTATTAAATTTGCTAAATGAAGTTGGTCTACCAAGTCCATTTAGACCATGTTCTCTCTCTGATCATTTCTGTATGAATGATGTCAGGGACTATTTTTCCAGTTTTCTAATAATATGAGGGCATAACTTACTTCTTAAATACAAAATATATTATTTTTATTGATAGACATTGCCAAAAACTATCAATGTTAATTGTTATAATTATTAGAATTTGGGAATTAAAAGAAAGTGATAGAGCATTTGCTAAGTCAGTGACTCTTGCTGTTGTAAAAATTCAAAATTCAAGACATGCTTTTTTAAATGGAAACTTCCCTTAGTTACAAAATGGATATAGTTTATTTGCTGATCATGTGTGCAGAACCAGTATATAAACTGAAATGAACCTGTGAATTATAGCTGATAATTCTTTATTCATTAAGAGCTTAATATATACAAGGTTTTTCCTGCTGAATGCAAAGATGATTAATGGGCCTCACCCTTGACCTCACAGGTTTTGAACTCCAGGCAGATATGTAAACTAATATATCTTGCACAGTTGTCTAAATTGTACCTGGAAGAACAAACTACTGGGAATTGGTGGGGATTGAGTCATTAAGAGGCCACTTTGGATATTGGTCTTGAAGGACAGGTTTTGATTTTGCCTGGCATGAGTTTAATAGTAAAATACCCTATTATTATAGAAATTAATTTGAGGGACAAGTTGGAGGTAAGGGGACAAAGTGTTTTGATGGAGAGAGTCTGCTGCTACTATAGTTTTCTAGGATATGTTCTTCACCATATCCCTACAGAGGAAACTGGGATTGATTTCCCTTTTTCTAAGGGTGGGTCTGAGAAAGAGGCGCCACTTTCTCCTCTTTCCTTCATATATGCACACATTTCTGAGACTAAATTCATTCACTGGAAGACCAAGAATAGTCTCAGTGGAGTGGAGAATGGGTAAGCTCTTATTTATGCTGTATGTTATTATAATTGTAATGTGTTCAATTAATATCTGCAAATATGAAATTTAAAGTCTAAAGAGAAAATCAGATTTGCTTAATAAGCATTCACTGAATAAAAAGATTACACTGTTTGGGACCTTGGAATTCTGTACTAGTATAAAGGACAGGAAAATTTAAGAATAAACTCATATTGCATGATTACACAGGGTGATGGTTCCAGGTGTGAGAGGTCAGAGGAGATAATGGCCAACAAAGAGGAAAGGTGTACAGAAAAGAGATGTGAAAATGCCAGACATTTGTCACATCTGGGGTTCAAGTACTGAAAATGATTGTTGTTTCTGAAACCCATAAAGTCACATTTGGAATGCTACTTTAGGTTTCTAAGACTCACTTACTCATATAAATGGGACTTGGGGAATCATATTTTTAAAATGCACCTCTCGCTGTCTAAGGCATGTATAGATACTGTTAATGTGTATAACGTAGTCTTCCCCTTCTTTCTTTTCTGGAAATTTAAATCAACAAATAGTCCCCTTTCTATATCTGGGTCTTTTTTACTTATATGAGGATGGTTTGGAATTTTTCCTGGTACTTAAATATGTATCTATAAAAATTTTATCTGTGTCCTATATACATGCATGGTCTAGAAATTGTCATTTAGAAATTCTAGACTTTCCTAGTCTATAGTTATCTTTTAGAATTTACCTTCTAATTATCTATTAGAAATTATAGATATAGTTCTTCCAGTTTCCTTTGAGTGTAATGTAAAGAACATAGATGCTAGTGTCAGGATTCAATTCAGATCCTGACTTTGAATGTTGGCTCTAGTACATAAATATGGGGTGACTTTGGGGAAAGTTAATTGTCTTCTGTGAAATGGGTATAATAGTAGTGTTTATATTTTTGGTCAGGGCCAACTTCACCATCACGCAGCCAGTGACATTGCTCATGTCTGGTGCTCAGAGTGCAGCCCTGGGTTTGGTATTTAATATGCTCAGCTTGTCATTTATTATGGATTGAATCTAGAATCCTCTTCAAAAGCTTATGTATTGAAGATATTTCCCCAGTGCAGCAATGTCCAGAGGTGGGACTTTTGAGAAATGATTGAATTCTGGGGGTGCTAAGCTCTTCAGTGGTCTTACCTATTTGATAGGTGAATGGACTACTGGAGGAGGTAGAAACTGTAGGCAGGCAGGGCATGGTTGGAGGAAGTAGGTTACTGGGAGCATGCTCTTGGGGACTGTATCTTGTCTTGGTCCCTTCCTTCCTCTCCCTCAGCTTTCCACCTGCCATGAGCAGAGCAGCTTCCCTCTGTCATGCCTTTCTGCCACGATGTTCTGACTTACCTCAGACCCAGAGCAATGGAATCTCTGAAACAGTGAGTGAAAATAAAATATTTCCCGGTGTAAGTTGATCATGTCAGGTATCTGGTCCCAGCAGTGACAAGCCGACTACATTCTTAACAGTTTTAACTTTGAATCTATGTTTTTAATGAAGCCATGTAGGACAATGAAGCATGGAGCCTCAGCTCCATGTGGTTCCACTGGGTATTGCCTCCTCACTTCTTAGGAGGGTTTCCAGGAGGCAGCTTCTCCTACTTCCTCCACCTCCTCTATCTCCAGTGGGAGCCGGGACATGAGGTTGGAGAGTTAGCTCAGCCAGTGGTGCCTTCGCTGAGTTCTAGGGATGAGGGGGGGCGGGGCTGGGCTTGTACTGTGAAGATTTGCCTTTGCCCTGCTTATGTGTTATGATATCATGGAGGAAATAAGTAGCTTTTGTTTATGCATTTAAAATAAGGAACCCCATATTTCATTATCAGTGGATTATTTAGCCAACCCTGGGTAGGGTTTTTTCAGGATTGAAGAGCTAAGAGATGTAAACAACTAGAGCTATGCTGGCAGAGAGTAAATGTTGTATAAAGGTGTGCCGTTATAACTATCTGGCAAATTTACCTATCTAGCCTATCATCCAGTTAAGTCCTAAGTACTATTTATTTATAAATATTATAATACATTTATATAACAAAGTGATTTCATAAAAAAGAGGTAATTATTATCATTTCTTTGTACATGTTGTCATGAGTAACATTTATTGCATTTGGTTGGATATAGATCATTTTAAAACAAAGGATAGCCTGTAATTGGTCATAAATTACATGAGGTCTAGTAACTATTTTCAAATTATTTTACTTTTGAATTTCCCACTTCATTAATTATAAAAAAGTGTTTTAAAAATAAAAGTTACATGATGGTACAAAGTGTTATTCTAAGCCCACTTTTTGTTAAAAGCCGATATGAAACCAGCATACAGCAGTTTCCTCCATTAACATTCTTTATGCTCCATGTGTTCTTCATTATTTCATCACTGTGATAAAATACCCGAGAAAATCAACTTAAAGGAGAAAATAATTATTTTGGCTCACAGTTTCAGAGTTTTGGTCTATGGTCACTTGGACCCATTGCTTTAGGCCTTTGGTAAGGAAGGACATCATGATAGAGAGCACACTGTGGGAGAAAGCTGTTCCCCTCATGGTGACCAGGAAGGAGGGAGGAAGGGATGAAGTGGGAGAGAGAGAGAAAAGCGCAAGAGGAGGCCAGGAACAAATATTCCCTTCAAAGTCCTGCCCCCTATGAGTTACTTCCTTCTCATAGGTCCTAAAGACCGCACCACCCTCCTAATAGCACCACAGACTGGCAGTCAAATTTTTAGCACATGACCTTTTGGAGACTTTAAAGACCAAACCTTACCACTGCCCTAATGCAAATGAACATAAACTCAGCCAGAGTATATGTGCTTGTTGCATTTCTCATTGTGCATCCTCCTGTTGTAAAGCAGTTTATTTTCTGTGCCCTTTTTTTTTTAGCATACATTTTCTTAATTCCTTTACTTTTTTTGTCCAGAAATTATCTGTGGGATATTATAGAAATGGATGTTTTTATTTATGTTTTATTAAATAAAATGGAATTTGAACAGATTTATCAATAACTTTTTGCGCTTGAAGGTGCTTTGCATATGTATTACAAGTGTTGAGAGAATTCAAGAAAGACAGGAACTTTTGGTTTCAACAATATCGTTGCCTTTCTGTAATCCTTGACTAATACTCTGAGTTTGACTAGCTGTATGAAGAACAGATGAAGGAATGGTGTCAAGTTGATGCTTACCATCTGCTTCTCACATATATAATTTGTAAGAATGGGTCTAAAAAAATAATATATCAGGGATCTTCAATTTTGTGATCATTGGTCAGGGAAGCTGTGCCATTTGGGATAATTGTATTTCAATGTGAATAACTTCATCCAATAAACATAAGCAGAAAATGCTTCATGAGCAGTCTCAGTATGTGGCTTTGTCTCTTATTCACATGTGTGCATGTTATCATCATTGGTTTTGGTCAACTCCTGATCAGTGTCCAGGAATCTTAGAAAGTATATTAATGGTTGGTTGAGTCTACCAAATACCTTGACATATTAAAAGTGTCTTTAGCCTGAACTGGTAGGAAGCATGCTTTTCTCCAAACATTTAATTTGAGCTAGGATGGAAGGAGAGAGTTCTGGTTGAAAGCACTTGATTTTTATAGATTACATGCAATGCAGCATTAGAGGTTTCTCAATGAAATTTGTGTCAGAATTGATCACAAACCAATTTGGCTACCCTATTACTGGAAAATGGCCCCAAGTAGCTTCCTCAGGTGTGTGTGTGTGTGTGTGTGTGTGTGTGTGTGTTTTAGTTTATTTTTTTATTAGTTCATTTCAATCATACATTAGGATTCATTTTGACATAATTATAAAAGCACACTATATAATTTGCTCTAATTCAGTTCCCAGTACTTCCCTTCCTCTTTTCCCTCCCCTGCTCCCTTTCCTCTACTCAGTTGATCTATCTGCTGTTTATTATAGTCTTTCTTTCTTTCTTTCTTTTCTTTTTTCTTTTTAAAGAGTGGATGGAAGGAATGGGGTGAATATACATGAAGGTGAGTTGGTTTTGTGTTCTGTGGGAGTGTTGCCCCTTGTGTTAGGCTTGTCAGTCCTTTGCTCCCTTCCTGGTAAGCATGTGTCTTAGCAAGTAGCAAACACCTGGATCAGCAACAGGAGGATGGCCATTGTGTTGGTCAGGTTTTTATTGCTATGACTAAAATACCTGATATAAACAAAGGAGGAAAGATTTATTTTGGTTCATGGTTTCAGAAGTTTCAGTCCATGGTCAGCTGGCTCCGTTGCTTTGGGCCTGAGGTGAAGCAGAACATCATGCAGAAGGTCCTGACAAATGTCTATTGGCTCATGGCAGCTGGGAAGCAGAGAGAGATGTGGGTAGGAGGGGGCAGGAGACATGAAATACCTTTCCAGGGCATCCACCCTGTGACCTGCTTTCTCGAACTAAGTCCCATGTACCTATGTTGTCTTCCACCTCTCAGTAGTCCATTTAGCTCTCAGTGGATTAATCCACTGATGAGATGGGAGTCCTCATGATCCAGTCACTTCTAAAAGCCCTACTTCTAATCATTATTGCATTGGTGACCAAGCCTTCATCACATGAGTCTTTTGGAGACAGTTCATATCCAAACCATAATAGCCAGAGTGTTCTCTCTGTTCACCTCACTAAGGTGTTTTGTGTGGTCTTTATGGTAGAGTGAAATAGTATGAGAGCAAAAGTCTGTCAGAAAAGGGAGATGGATTAGGACTGCTTTATAGGAGGGAAAAGAGATAGTAGGTGTTGGACTTCTGAGTCAGGCTGCAAAGGTATAAAGAATAAGTTAGTGTAGAGAAAATTAATTGTTACTATTATCAGGTATCCATGAAGCAGAATTATACTTGGACCTATGTGGGTTCAATAAATGGCATTCAGAAGCTCTGGGAACTTCTGAATTCCATGCAGTCTATCTTTGTCTTCCTCCCTCCCTCCCTCCCTCCCTCCCTTCCTTCCTTCTTTCCTTCCTCCCCCTTCCTTCGCTCCTCCCCCTCCCTCCCTTCCTTCCCCTGTCCCTCCCCTCCCTTCCCCTTCTCTCCCCCCTTCCCTTCCCTTTTCTTTCCTTCCTTCCTTCCTTCCTTCCTTCCTTCCTTCCTTCCTTCCTTCCTTCCTTTTTTGTAGATACATACAGTTGAAAGAAATTACCATGGAATCATTGCCAGTTCTTTATATGGTAATATTAGTGCATAATGAAGAAGTTATGCATGAATATAAGTTAAATATAAGTGATAGGTGAATTTTCTTTGGGTTAAGTAGTAGTGCACTTGCTCTAATAAAATTGAAAGAATTCTTTCCTTATAGGCTGTAAAGATATTTTATTTGAGAAAAAGGAACAATGCTTTCTTTTTTTCCTTTTTTAATCATCATACCAAACTAATATTTCAGGAGAAAGGCCACTTGGCAACCAGAGTTGAGACATTTTATTTGCCTTTAAAATTTTTATTTTTCATTAACATAAATATTAGAAATCTTTTGTATCTACAAAGGGAAATACACTCACTCATTAACCCTTTTAAAATTTTTTGTGTTGGAAAAAAATTAGTCTCACTTAAGGGAAAAAAGCTGAGGTTATTTAGTAGAATGGAAAGCTTTTTTAAAAAGTCACTTAAGATTAGCCAATTATGCTCATTTAATATTTAGGTGGCAGAAGGAACAGTTTTGAATTTATGAGATGTAAATAATTGGAATTAGTTTCAAAAGTATATGGGAAAATATGTATTTTGAATTAAAAGCCACCAGCAAGTTAAGCTAGCACCATGTCCTATCAGTTGTAGATCAGAAGGCCAGAAACCTGTATTAATTGTAGTTATTTTTTTTTTATAATGATGGAAGCTCACTTAAGTTTACCATTCTTCTATGTACCATAATATTCTGTTAAATTTGTTTCTCATAGCATCATATGAAATACTTACCATTATGTCCTTTTCACAGATGTAGAAACTGAGACTGTGAAGGATATCGTCATATGTAAAATATGACAGAGAAAGAAATAGAGCTTGGACTGGAATCAAAGTCTGTCTGACTCTTAATCCTAGCCTTTCTCCCTCTGCCATGTAAACTGTGTGACATTAGCTAAGGGGCTTAACTTATCTAGGGGACAGTCTCCTAATGAATCAGGTTTAGAGTGATCTATATCAGAAATATCAAGTCCTAAGAACTCAGAATTTCTCCTTTTTAAAAAAATGGATATTATAAAGTACTACAGAGGTTACACATTAAATAGCACTTCCAATAAATTATTGCTTTGATATTTTGTATAGCATTTAAGCATCCAAGTGTATCATCATCCAAAATCTAATGTTCCACGGCTGTTCAGATGTGCTTTTAGCACTGGGAAAATTATACAAATACTTAGTTGAATGTCATTTATGAAAAACTAATTGAAAACAGATTTGTTCATATTTTTATTAGGTTCCTGTGCATTGATGAGACCTGTAAAATGTGATACTATATAAAAATAGTAACGTTTTTTGTGGTAATTAGCTTTGTTATATAGAACATGACATAGAGAATGAAACAGAGAAGGTTGGCAATGTAATGTTGTTTGTCCTACTTTGGAAATAAAAATAAATACATTTAAATATTTTAAAAGTGGGTAAAATGAAAATGAAAGCTAATGTCTGCTTTAGGTTCTCCATCATGTTCTTAAAACCCAATTAAAAGATTCTGATAACTGATGTGAGAATACCAAGAAGTATTTTGCCCTATCTCACAAAATAATTGCTCCTTAACTTCTGTACTTGTTCTTTTTTTTTCTTTTGTATAACTTTAATGGGTTCATGAGGAACGAATATACTTACACACACATACACCTACACACACACACACTCACACATACTCATCTTTCCTCTTGCAGGGAATGAAAAGTTTCTAACAATCTCATTCCAAGAAACTTTGTTGTAATTTTTAATGAATGGATTAGTATAAGGACAAATGATTAGTAAAGGCATTAAGAAACACAATATTATATGCCAAAAAATGTAAAGCTAAAGCTAAACTTATTTGTGTTACCATTGTTAATAGTGTATTAAAGTTGTGTTCAATGTGGATGAAATGCAAAGGAGGAAATTTAAATCATTTTTGTAGTAATAGCTGCATTCTTTTAACAAATTTAAAAATCCCCAAAAGCAATAATTTAGAATTTTTTTCTTGTTAAGTGTTGTTTATCATTAAAGAATCTCTGATAGATGTCTTAGAAATACTTTAAAGGTTTGAATTACAAAGAAGAGTGCTAATGAGGAACAGACAGAAGAAAATTAATAAAACTCCACTAATTACAAATCAAAATTTTTCAGTATATAGCTGTTGGGCATCTCGATCTGCATTATTATCTTTGGGGGAAAAGTACAGATTAATAATTTGAAGTGCAAAAAGATAATCCAATCAGTATTGAGTTCATTATGTGTCCATCAGTTGGTATAAGTAAGGAAGATAAAACCCCTTCTCCAAAGCAATTACATGTACTGTGGAAGTTGAAGTTTGCTCTTTGGTAAAAGTGATGATACATGTATACATTGAAATACTTGAGAAATGAGAATTCAGCTAAAATTTGGTGATACAGCCGATTTTCTCAGAAGACAGTGGTTTCCTTTTAATTCAACAATTGCCATTTATTCTGTACCAATTTTATTCTGTGTGCCTTGAATATGCCATCTCTACTTGTAACACGAATAACACAGGAAGGAATTCTAATCTATATTTTAAATGCACTTAGGTCTTTCTGGCTCAAGTTATTTTTATATCATAGAACCTTTTAAAGATTTTTCCTGCAATTTGAATTGTAAAGGACCATAGAATATTAGAGACAGAGGGAAAAATCATTGGTCATCTAGTAAAAATCTTTAGTGCTATGGCTTTGGGAGAGCCAAAAGAGGTTTATGGACTTGAAAATAAGAAATAGATAGTAGCCAGATTGAACTTTAGTTTTCCAAACCCTGTATTTGCAATTTCTGACCTCCTTTCCAGTACCATTTAAGAACAACTGAACACATACTCTTTTTACACATTGCCTGCATTATTCAATTCTTTTCTCTCTCTCTCTCTCTCTCTCTCTCTCTGTGGTTTACCTTGTTTTTGGCAACAAGATACACTTTGGAAAATATTTTGACAGGAAATTGATGGTATCAATAAAGATTTTAGAGGACCTAATGCCATAGTGTTTTAGGAAAATAAATCTTCTTAAGAGAAACTGGATAGGTACTGGGGTTGTGGCTCAGTGGTTGAGCCCTTGCCTGGCATGTGCGAGGCACTGGATTTGATCTCAACACCACATAAAAAAATAAATAAATAAAATAAAGGTATTAGGTCCATCTGCGACTAAGTAAATAAATTTAAAAAAGTGAATGTCAGAAAAGCAAATTTAAAAAAGATAAACTGGATAATAGAGAAAGAATGGTAGCTCTTGAAATATTTCAGAGGAAGGCTGAAGCTTGGTCTAGGGTGATAGCAGTGACTTTGAAGGATAAGAGGTAAATTCAAGACATTTTTCAAGAATTCAGTTAATCAAATGAAAACCCTATATAGTGCATTAAATAAAATCATGGTAAAGTGCATGGTTTAGTGGCTGAATGCATTTTTTATTTGTACTATTAAGGATAGAAAGGTGAAAAATCAGAAATAAGACCTACATGGTTCTTTTCCAGGAGATTGAAAATTGGGTGACACCACTAATGAGACTGAGCCAGCTGGGAAGAGCTGGTGCATATGAGAGAAATGGTGAGCTAGTGAGGTTGGGTGGTGGGAGGAGGGGACAGCGTGGAAGGTTCAGGGTTGGAAATCGTCCTGTGTAGTCTGCGAGCCTTCTCTTTTGTATAATCAGATTGCTTCTATTTATCTTTTAAAAGCCTTAATGGGAAGACATTTGTTAAAAAAAATCCATTCAAATGAGGATGGAGAAACTACTCACCAATCTCATTTAATTTCTGTAGATTTTTTTTTTGAAGTATGTGGGCTGATGTTTATGATGGAGCTGATGGCTCAATTTCATAGGCAGAGTCAATTTTTCTCTTTCTTTTTTGTTGGTGATGCATATAAAATTATGACATAGCTTGGAAATGACTTTAAATAGTCTCCTTTAAAGCAGTTTCTCACAGAGCCATATATTTGGCATCTCTAAACATTTCAGAGGCAGGTATTGTGGTGCCAAATAGAGCCTAGGACTCTGATGCAACCAGTTTGATTTAGGTGTATAAATTCCATATTAGCCAGTTCCATACTTCATTCAATCATGTATAACATAATCAAGGAAAATCTGTCAAAATAATTTGAACTTTTCTAAAATATAGAAACTGTTTGTCACATCAACT
Source organism: Glaucomys volans (assembly GCA_020662805.1). Taxonomy (NCBI): domain Eukaryota; kingdom Metazoa; phylum Chordata; class Mammalia; order Rodentia; family Sciuridae; genus Glaucomys; species Glaucomys volans. The sequence continues at coordinate 219,019 of JAJEJO010053453.1, forward strand.
AACTGGTTCTGTTCTGAGTGTTTCGTTCTCATGTCTGTGTTAGTGGGATTCCGTGAATGTGAGCTCTTGGCTTTTCTTTTGTCTGCACAGGGATGGCATGCCCTTAATTGTGCTGTTAGTCAGTCCTCATTAGGACTATCGTGAGCAAATTATTTCTCACTTCCTTTTATTCCGTGGACTTGATTAAAATCAGCATGCCATGTGCTCTCAATAGAAGGCTCCATGTGCTGAGTTTTTTGTGTTTTTTGGGGTTATTCAACTTGCAGATTGAAGAGGTTAATTATCTAGGCTCTCTGATTCATTCTTCTCTCATTAATATTACAGAAATGATTAAACAACAAAAATAGATCATATAAGTGTGGACCAACTTACTTTTTTATGGTAAGGAATAAATGTTGGCACAGAATAAAGATAGCCATCTCATAGGACGTTGCTCCTACTGGGATTTTTCTGTAAAAGATATTTTAAGAAACAAACCTGTATATAGGAAGTATGTTTTAAAATGACAATTTGGAATTTAAATTGAGTTGATTTGGAGACAGAGTGACTGTTATATTCCTCTCATGTCTCAAGTATTACTAATATTTGGAAAATATTGCAACCTCACCTTTGGCCTTGGGAAACCAACATATGACTCAGTAAGAGCCTACAATCCCACTCATGAGGTAGAAAATTTTGGTCTCATAAAAAATATACCAAACCTTATCATATAAGTTAAAACTATTCTGTCCCTTTTTAAATTCACTTTTATTCTTTCAAGAAAGAATTTTGAACTGGGGTGTATATTAGGCACATCTATGTTTAGGAATTAATGTATGTTTGAAGAGGGGGTCAGAAAGATTAAATAACCACCCAAGACAACCCAGGCAGGTAGGAGGAACTGGGATTTGAACTTAGGATGTGCAACTCCCAGCCAAGAATCCTTAACCCTGTGCTTGTGTGTGTCCACACACATACAAAAGTCAGGGAGCTGCCTGAAACTGATTGACGGAGGTGGGGCAAGGCAGTTTGAAAAAGTTGAGAAGAAGAGGTTTTGGCTACTTTGTAGGTGCAGAAGAGTGGATATGGGGGAAATGGTTTTGCCCCAAACATGTCCTCAGCTTTGGAAGCACTCTTGGTTTGGAGCCACTATCATGGTCAACCCCTCTGCTCCCTTGAACACAGTAATATTCCACTGTACAGCTGCTGCCATGTTAGTGGGTAATAAAACAGTCAGTGGCACCTTGAGCCCTTGTTCAAGGACCAGTTATGAAACAATGGGTTCAATTATGAAACATTTCATAATGTAAACAGATTTTTGAAAGTGACACATACAGGACAGCCTGGAAGTCTTGTGATTCTGTGAGGCACGAAGTGGGTGGAAAAATCCAATATTACTATTTTTTTTGTTAATTTTTATTAAACTTATGTGTTTCTCACTGAGCAATCCGAAGCACATGAAGTGATTAAACTTGACTTCTGTTTTCTGGCACTTGTATCCACACAGTTTGACCCTTCCTATTTCTCTTTAGAACTTGATTCAACTAGTAGCTTATGAGTTTTCCACTGGAGATAAGTGGATTTAAAAAAAAAAAGTTTCCAGGTCATCTCTCACGTTTATGTCTTAAGTAGATTTTTAAAATAACTGTTTTTTAAAAAAGAGTAAGTGGTTAAGGCCAAGTCTTTAGTTGCTTGTCTATTCCCATTCAGTGCCTAATGTAATGCTTATTACCATCAGTAGTAAATAATCATCAATGAGCAAATGACTGTCTATGAGCATTCATATCATCTAGGTGTTTCTACCATGATTCTTTAAGAATTTCAGTAGTTAGCACTTTTATAAAAAAACATTATGTGCATTTATGAGTGTGTATGTATATATGTATGGGTGTGTGTGTGTGTGTGTGTGTGTGTGTGTGTATTTTGGTGCTGAAGATTGAAGCTAGGGCCTCATGTATGCCAGGTGAGTACTTTACCATTGAGCTACACCTTCAACTCTGAGTATTTGAGGGTAGGGGAAGGATGTGTTTGGAAGACAGAATAGTGAACCAGGTCATATAATGATAGGATGCTGTATCATTGATATCTGCTGGCTCTAGAGTATAAAAGAGTATGACTGTAAAGCACAATTTATATATTTCACAATGATTCTGAATCAATTTTATGTGAAAATACCATTTTAGTCATGTGTGTGTATATATAATTATACATATATATGTATATATATAAAATTATATATATATACTTACATATATATATGTATATTTTTACCAAGTTGCTGTTGAGTACATATATTGGTGAATTTATTTTCTTTAAAATCCTGGTCAGTGGAGGTAGAGTTTTTAGGTTTGTATTTCAAAACTCCAGTTAGAGTATGATTTTTGGTATCTTTATTTTATTTTTTTATGTGGTGCTGAGGATCGAACCCAGGACCTCATGCGTGCTAGGTGAGCCATGCTACCACTGAGCCACAACCCCTGCCCCAATTTTGGTATATTTTTGAGCCTCATATTTCCATTTATAAATAAGGATTTAAAGATGAAATATATAGTAATAGTTGATTTTACTTCATGAAGTTTTTGTCAGATTAATAGTTTGGTTTTTTACAACAGGGCCTGGCAAATAGTACCATCTAGATCAATATCAGCTGTTATTCTAGAGAACCAGAATAGTCCAGATTATGTTATTGTTAACCTAATATTAATATAACACAAAATGATTGGAATCATTTGTTCTCAGATTTTAAAAATATTTTAAAACTTCCATTTGTTTACTAAACAAATATTTATTGAACACTTACTAATATTAGAGACACTAGCATTGACACTGTCTCTTATTGCAGCTTTGTAGATGGAGCAACTTTTCCTAGGGATGCACAGGTTTACTTCATTATAAGAATTAAAGATTATGTCTTTTTTCCCTCTACCACACATCTCCTCATTGGAAGACTCTCTCTTATATTCTCATGTAATGTATTGTTGTCTCTGCAGATTTATTTGTGGATCACTTGGACCTAGGTTAAGGGTTCATTTTGGTTTGGATTCTTGTAAGGTCAGATCACTAACTCCATCCTTAGGTTTTTCCTTTTAAAAACTTTTAGACAGGTTTTCTGAATTTTACCGTAGTTGGCATTTTTAAAAATTGAAATGATTTGATTTTTTTACAAAGTGTTTTCATTATTTCTGATGTTTCTTTTTTATTCTTTTGTCTTTGTATAATCCAAATCCTAGTTTCTCTTATTTTTTGCCATCTGCTTATCTGTCTTCCCTGCATCCCAGATTTTAAATTCAAAGACTATCCTGTTTATTTTTCCTTAAACACAAATAGAAATCTGAATAAGGAGGAGTGGGGAAAAAAAAGGAAAGCTGTTCATCAAACATGTAGTGTTTCTAATAGACCTGAATTGAATTGATTACTCTAGCAGCTCACCCCAAGGAATAAAAAGTATGAGGCACTCATCATATAGTTATAAATTTATTCATTGCAAAGAGCCACATCTCATTCATTTTATGTAATTTGGTAATACCCAATAGCTGCTGCTGAAGCGTGTGGTCCCCCTTGGTATTGTGTAGTGATGTCCTCTGAAGAGAAGAGAACTCTATTGTGTATATAAACTTTAAAGGGCCAAGATCTCCACAGCATTCACAATCTTCACTGTTGCTTTGATCCTGTGGGTACCCTCACTCTTAAAAATGCTTTTGTCTGCTGTATTTCTGAACATAAGATTGTAGAACTGTAGAGTAAAATGATGTACAAACTGGTTGTTCCTATGTTCTGGTAGCTACCCCAATAAGCAGTCATTGTAATCTCCTTTTACCCTAAACCTCCTTAAGCCACCCAGTCTACATTGTATTTAATTAAGATCTGGCTGATGTTAGTGTACAGTAAAATGTGTTTGAGCCCACCCACCACCACAGGGAAGTTGCATTTTAATTATTATATGTTTGAGGAGTAATATTTTTTGCTGCCTTGGCTTGCTTGTGTAATCCTTGATGTAATTGATTACCTAAAGGGGTAAAGACTTAGATGAGTCAGTTTTAGTCCGTGTTGGACTGTAAGCTTTTGTTACTTTGCTACCTGTTCAATGTCAAAGGCCCAGGAAGCCTTAATATGTCTTCATATTGTCTCAGATGAGAGTTGGGAAGGCAGAGAAAATCATTAAAGAGGATCATCACTTTTAGCATTGGTACTGTCTACTTGTGAGTTTGTATTAACCCAGGTTTACCCTCTATTTTTTTTTTTTTTACATGAATTCTTTTTGATTCTCAACTCTCATTATAAAACATACTAATTCTTCTTTGGTCTTCCCCTACATGTGAGTAGGAATTTGGGATTTTCTTCTCTTCTGTTTGTAAAGACAGAATTTTGAATTCATTTTGTTTGTTGGCACAGTTGTTTGCTTTAAATTATACAATTAGATTTTGAGATTATTGAGAAAAAGGATGTAATTGACAGTGACATCAAAGCACTTTAGTGCTTTGGGGAATGAAATTAAACAAAATGTTAAAATTTTGTTGAAAGGTACAATTCAGTGAGATCATGATTTTTTTTAAAAAAATGATTTATTTGTTGACTTCTGACAGAGAGATGCTTAAATGTGCATATAATAACATGTCAGTCAGCAGACTCTAAGGACCATATGCGGCCTCTTTGCTATTATTGGCAGAAATGCTTTTGTTTGAAGTTCTGCTCATGGGGTTCAACAACTCCCCACAATCTGTTTCCTGACCTTCAGTAAACTTTCTTTGAATAATAGTGTTTGTGGAAGGTGGAGGTTGATTTAATTGTCAGCGATAGGTGTGTGTGTTTCAGTTATACTTGGGAGTACTGGCAAACAGGAGGATGGTTACGTTAGATTTTTGATCCTAAAAATAATTATGAGTCATCAAAGTGCCAGTAAAGCAATAATTGTGTAAGACATTCAAAACATCTTAGGTCAGAGAGAGAATTAAGTCCCTGAGATGGCTGGTTGAGGGATAGGTGATAGAGTATATTGAGAACATGATTCTATTCTCTGGTGAGCAGAGGAGATTCTCTTTATATATCCATTAAAATTGAAGAGCTTCCCACAAACAATTAAAATTCTAGTTGTGGTCTGAGATAAATATTGATTTTTAAAGTAGAGAAACTATGATTTTTGAATCCCAGCTCTTTAAGCTGTGCACTTTTGGACTCTAACCAGCCCCAGGGGATTTCAGTACTTTATTTGGAGGAAAGTAAGTTTGAATGTCTTTTCTATACCTCCATTTTTAGTTTTTTCCTTAGTTTTTGATCTTCAGGCAAAAATTTTTTTCTCTCATACTCAATTTTTAGTCACCATGTGATAAAATTAATGTTATACTAAAGAGTTTATGAACTGCTTTTTAAATTCTAAAAAGTATTACCATGTCTCAAAGGAATTTTTTCTTGAATTAAAACATTTTTGCCTTTGAGGATGTTTATTAAGTCCATTGTTATGGAAGTAGTAGTTAAACATACACGCTTAAAAGGAATGGACTAATTCCAAATATTTATTTTTGTTTTATACCATGAATTATTTTCTTCATGAAAAGTTAAGTAGTTTTCTTGAGAATATTATAGAATTAATGTCATTATCTTTTTGACCGGTTCATGATCCAGTGAAGGTGAAGATAATAAATCCTTTCAGGCACAATTTATTTTTGTTTCAAACTTAACATTAAATAAAATGAATAGTGAAATATATTGATATTTTAATTTTTAAAGTTTTTTTTCATCTTTATTGTCAGTTTCACTAATGACTTATGCTTTGAAAATGTATTTTTTTCTTTTGAAAGAAGGTTTTTATGAGTCTAGTGGCCATATGATTCATTTATTCTACAAGTGTTTGTGGGGTTCTATCTTATATAATAGAGTTTTGGGAAACAGTGTTAACATTTGTGAGAAAGAGTCTTTGTGAGAGCATTCCCAGGGCCAACACCCATGCGCTGAAATGAGAGAGGATTTGGAAAGTGGGAATTCAACTATGATGCAGTTATGATAGAGACAGGAGGTGCCTTTATGATCCTGTAGTGAGCTTTGTAGCTTGGATGACGCCTTAAATTTGGAATCATCCTGCACTGACCAGGAAAGTAGTGCAGGTGGCACAGCTGTGAGCAGCCAGCAGCAGCACCCCTGGAAGCTGAGGAAGGAGAGCCTGAATTCTGTAAGCGAGTCTGGGCAGCACACCACAGCATCCACTACAGTTGCCCACTGATAGTCAGACTTTGATGTAGGCACTGGGGTCACCATGATGAATGTAAGCAGACATGCTCTGTTCCTTCAAAGAGTTTATATCCAGTAGGGAAAAGGTGTTTAAAAAGTTACACAAACAAAATCAACTCGTGGTTGTAATAGATGCTGGTATTATGAAAAAGCTTGGATTGAGAAGCTAAAGTCAGTTTTGAGTCATAGGCAAAATAACTTTATATACATATATATATATACACACATATATATACATATATATACATACACATATGTATGTATATATATGTATTTATATACATATGTATATGTATACATATATGCACATGTATATATGTATATATATGTGCATATATATGCTGATCAAGTTAATTCTTATGCAAGTTGCATAATAATTAATTTTGCTTTCTCTACTACAGGCTTATCATGCATTATATTTTAATGTTATTTTGTTGGACATTATTTAGTTATTTAGCATCTGAATCAGCATATAGAACCATTTACTCCCCAGAATGCCGGATAAATCTAATTCATATGATTCAGTTGGCAAAATGATAACATTATATTCACCCAGTCACTTGGAAAAGTTTTAGTATGTACACATTAGATCTTATTAAGTAGGAAGTCACAAATGCAGTTATGATATTTTTTGTTGGACTTGGGGTTCCAGAAGAAATGTTTTTTTCAAAATGATGTAAAAAGTTTAGCCAATAAAAGAAGACTTTCATAATAAAATGATAGCTACTACTTCCGATTATAAGAATTTATTTGCCAAGATTTTTATTTAGATATTTTAATTCTTTTTACCCTACTATTCTAAGAATTTGGCACAGATCATATCATTTAATTTTTATAATATCTATGAGATAAGTTGTATTATTATTCCCCTTGTACAGGAATGAGAACACTGAAATTAGAATCTTCTCAAATCTGGTGCACAGAAGAGTCAAGATTAAAAATTGATATTCTGAGTCTAGAGATTTTCTTAGAGACATATTTTGTGTATTTGAGAGAATGTGTTGGTAGTGCAAAAATCGGGTGATATAAAACACAAATAATCAGCAATTCGGGGGAAAGAAACAACTTTAAAACATGCCTCCTTGCTTCCTATAGATGGTGACATTTCATCAATGATTGAGGCCAAGGATTGGCTGTCATCAGCTCTTCCACTTACTCTCCACATAGCAAAGAGAGAGATCTTCTGTAGCTTCCTGTTGATCCTGCATCTGAATCTTTTCCTAGCTTCCCATTGCACTTGAATATGTCTTCTTTGCTCTAGTGCCTACTCCTCCAGCTGCAGATTGTGTCCCACCCACTCTTCAACTTTGCTCAAGTCAACAAGGTTCCTTTCAGTTCTTCTAAATGCTAATAAGCTTTTTCCTACCTCAGACTTTTACACTAGCTGTTGTCTATGGGTACAATGTGCTTCCTTCTGCTTTTCACATGACTAAGTTTTTATCATCCTTCGGATCTTGACTGAAATATCACTTCCTCAGCCGAGCCTGTTCTGACTATACCATTGAAGGTGGTTTCCCCTTTTACTCTCTGTCTTCATACCTCATTTTCCTCACAGTCTCACTATAATTTGTGATTATTTGTTTATTCGTTTGGCTGTTGTTACCTAGGTACTGGAGGATACTACAAACTCTGGGAGCACAGGGCTGGTGTTTATCTTATTGCCTGTTTTCCCAGTGTTTGGCCCAAAGCCTGACAGAACCCGTGTTCTGTATCATTTGAATGAATCATCAGCTGTGGTAATATAATGGTTCTTCCAGTCAGGCCATGGTAAACTTGACAGTTTTCCTTGCTTTCTGTTTTTAGGCTCTATAAATGTAGGATCAAATTTAAATTTAAATATAGAAAAAAAGAGAAAAAATAAATATAGAAAAAATTGTCAATTTTATTGAGAAGTTATGTGGATCCTACACAGTGTAAAGGTTTAAAAGAACTTAGAGTCATTTTGTAAGAAGTTTGCACATTACCTTCTCTGACATCAGTGAAGGAAGTTAAATGTGAGGTGGAACAATCTTAGGGTTGACTGTCAAATGGTTATACTGTGTTGTTTGCGGTAAATATTAGTTATGTGAGAAAAGGGTACTTGAACAATCCGATTCTTTCAACTAATTGTTGGAAAAAGCTGTAAAGTCTTTATTATATGGGATTTTTCTAAAATACAGATGTCAATGGCCTTAACGTGTTTTATTGATTTAACATGCTTACCTAGCATCTGTTTTATACCCAAGAATGAATATAGACTGTGGATATAGAGAAACAATTGTTTTTTTTTTCTCTTGAAATTTATGGTTTTATGAGGGGAGAATTGTATTAGCAATAATTTTCCATTGCATATCATTTTTCATCGATGCTATTACTAACACTGAAGTCAGTGCATATATTATATATTCATACTGTGTGTGTGTGTGTGTGTGTATGTGTGTGTGTGTCTATTCTGAGGGTATTATTTATGTCCAGATACGTCTAGTGAACCATTCAAAAGTCTGTAGTGACAAGCATTGACGATTGCTTGGCAGAAAAAATGATCAACCTCAGTACTATACTTTGAGGCCCAAATGAGATGCCTTAAAAAGACATTTTCATTTACATTTATTCCTAAGGCAATTTGGTCTCACCCCAAATGGGGGATAGAGTTGTTATACAAAGTATGTAGTTCCTTAAATTGTCTAAACTATAATTTGGAAAGTTTAAAATCAGATATATCTTTTTGAAAAAAATTATAATTTTGAAGCAATGTCTCAAACATTATTTTCCATGCATTAATAATTTGCATCACAAAATACCCACTCTTTCTGTTATATTCAGTAATATATAGTAATACATGTATTAAAAAATTTGTAAATGCAACCTATTTGCAGTATTTATTCCTTTTTCATGTGTCTTCCAGGCATATTACTTCTTCCCTTTCATAATAATTTTAAAATACTATTCAGACTCTAGTTTATATTAAGAGAATAAACGAGTAAAGGATTTGATTTTTAGGCAAGAAGTTAATGACTAAGTTAAACTAATGACTAAGTTAAAGGAAGTCATATCCTGCTAACATTTATCTCTGTACATCTTTCACTTTGAACATGTAAATTTCTCTGCTTTAACTGCTGCCTTACTTCATGTTAAAAGGATGGGCTTTCTATAACTTCTGTTCATTTTCAAGCAATTCAGTTTCACTTCATGAGAAAAGAAAAAAGGTGCTGGGTACTTAATCTAAAGCACTTAATTAAGAAGACCTGGAAATTCCTAGATTTGGACTTACTAAAGTTTTCATTTGTGTTAAATATATAATGTTTGTTCATTTTATTTATTTTTCTTGATTTTTAAATTCACAAGGCCACAACTTTATAATAGAAAATGAAAAGTAAACATTATAGGCTTAATTCTCTACACAAGTGGATTCTCAAAAACCCTTTAGGGTTTATTTGCATTTTACCTAACATATGCAAATGAAATAAGCATTATCCTGAGTTGTTATAAGAAAACAATTCATTTCTTTAAAAAATGTATTGTTTTACTTTTAGTTTACTATTATATAAAAAGTAAATGAAGATCAAGTTTCAGCTTGCTTTGTCAAGTAAGGCTAGCAATTGTTCTCATTTTGCCTAGAACTTTCTGGGTTTTGCACTGAAATTCCTGAATCCAGCAAAAACTTGTTCCTCCATCCGTGGAAAACCAGGATGCTTCGCTAGTTTGATGGAAAGAATGTCTCAAGAGCATGATGTTCCATTCAGGTTTCTAGATAGTTATTGTTGTAGCTGTACATCTAAAAATACTTTCTAATATGAAGTATTTAGAAATTATTTTATACTTAATCTATAGTGTCTTTTTATAGTGTCCTACTAGTTAGGTGGCCTTTTCTTTAAATATAATTACAAATGTAAAAAACAACCCAACTCTTATTTTGGTTGTTCCCATGAAATTGGGTAATTTATTGGGGGAATAGCAGCAAAAGTCATATCGATAACATTGCATGGAAGTAGAATGTGAACCTATACAGAAATCTTTTAAGTGAAGGTGAAGGAAATAGCTGAGTTTTATTTCACTGGTAAGAATTATAACCTAATAGTATTTTAGTAAATATAGTAAATGTGTATGATGTTCTTTTATTGTTATTTTAGCATTTTGTGATAGTGGGGATAAAACCCAGGACCTTGAACATGCAAGGCAAGCACTCTACCACTGAGCTATACACTCAGCCTCCTCCATTTATTATCGATGATCTCTTTTTCTATTGTTGGAGTACCAGAATATATGTTATTAAATATATAATGACATCAGTTTTAAAAAATTGACTTTTTAGAATAAATTAACAAAAATACCGGCATTTTAAAATTTAAGGCATACAGCGAATTTAGAAATCAAGCATGTTAGCAAGCAGGTTTTTTTTATAGAATTTGTAATGTAATGCTCCATCCCTTTCTTTGTGAAGGTGATCTATGTTTTGACCACTGAGCAAATTGACAGGCAAGCATGTGAAATTCAACTGATGAGTTTTGAGTGTACATGTAATTGGTCATAAGATATTCAGGCCAAAAACTGACTCATGTGGTGGAATCAAAGATGATCCACTCAAAGAACTACCAACTAGATATAAAGCATTTCTGTTGTATATGTTCTTGTGTATTTTATTTTTTGGTCTTAGTAGTCTCAGTTTGAAAGAAAAGATAACTTTATTAATTATTTTTAAGGAAAAATCTTTTCATCTTTGCTTGGTGGCCAAAAATTATTTCTTAAATTCTGGCACGGTATATAAAAAATGTGTGCCATTGGTCCCAGAAGGAACCAAATGGCTCAGTCAGCACAATTCATCATTACTGGAAAAAATAACCCAGCGCGCCTGCCCTGCTTGTGGTGAGTCAGTGGCATCATATTCATATACTGACAGCACTTTTTTCTTTTTAGGAATTACCCTTTCCATCCTGAGCCAAAACTTGTAGCAGTGAGAATAAATTATCAGCATTCCAAAGAGCAAAAGCTGATATGTTTATTTAAAATTATTTATTCATTCAAAAATGTCAGGTTAGAGCTTACCACCTTTTAGGTGCTGAGGTGGTGACAGATGAAGGTCTTCATCTTGGGGAGCTTAGGAAATACACTGAAGTCATTTCTTCAGCATAGAGATCTGAGTTTTAGGTAATATGCAGTGGGAGTTCAGAGGTGGGAGTAACACTTAAGTACTTCCTGGGAGGGCTTCTCTTCCTTTGTTCAATTATTTGATTACCACTATGTTCTAGTAGGATTTTTTTTTTTTTCCACCAGCATTGAACCCAGGGTCACTTAACCACTGAGTCTCATCTCCAGCCCTTTTTATTTTTTTATTCTGAGACAGGGTCTCACTAAGTTGCTTAGGGCCTTTCTAAATTGCTGAGGCTGGTTTTGAACTCACAATCCTCCTGCCTCAGGCACCTGAGCCACTGGAATTACAGGCATGCACCATAGTGCCTGGCTCTAGCAAGAATTTTTAAGTAGAAGACTTAATTATGGCTCTGATCTAATAGCCATACAAAAATTTATAGAACATCTAGAATAAGTTTCATGTTTAAGAGAGAAAGAACTATATTGACGTGCAACTTACATTTTTTAAGTAAATCACAGTTCAACAGAGGGAGACAGATATATAACAAATATTTGCAATAAGATATGATAAATGTTAAACTGCATGGGATCCAGTTCCTGTTCTTGAAACATCTATATTTGGTCAAAGCCTTCAACACTGGATTTAGTTAGAATTGGAAAATGTCTACCACATTGTCACATGACTAAAGCTAGTCTTCATATGCCAATCCAAAAAGCCAAATCAGACTTAACTTTTTTGGTAAGGAAAAGTATAACTTCACTTTTTAATTTAAATAAACTTTTCCTAAGCATGTCAGTTCTGATCTATAATTCTAAGTTGAATGGCCTGATAATTTTCCAACTTACAGATCAATCAAGGTGTGGAGTGTAGTGGCCTGATAAATTAAAACTCTGCCGACTTTGACATGTATTGTTTTGCCGCTCTTACAGGATTCTCCCTCTAGATTAGAGCTCTGTGCCATCTTCAGTTGCTTGGAATATGGGAGGCTTTTAAGCTCTGGGCAACACAACATTGTAAGATTTGTAAAGTGGAGAAGAATATTTGTGAAAAAGAGGACTGGAGTGGAAAAGAATTTATGGACAACCAGAAGTGTTCTGTAGGAAATGATTTTAGGGAAGAGCGGATTTGGAAATTGAATATCTGGAAATTGTTTCTTGTAAAATTATATGTATCCATATGCACCTGGAATGACTTTGTTTTGAAAAAGCTTCATGAAGCACAGGATCTGAAGTATAAGGTTTTCCTAGTTGAGGAGGGTGGGGGAGGGAGATCAAAGAGACAGTTTATAGATAACACAGAAGCCTTGAAAAGAGTGGGAAATATATGCAGGGAAAAGAGAAATTCTCACTCTGACTTCAGGAGAGAGTTATTTTGTGTAAGTGGAGGTAAGACAAGAGAACTGATGGGTTCTTGTATGTGAAACAGTTTGCATATTATCAGTATCTGATTTAGATATCATTGATATGGGCAGAAGGAAGACCCTGGCTTTTTGGCTGTTGAGTACTGTTGCATACAGATATTTATGTGGCACAGAAAAGAATGGGTGTGGGGTGCAGCTGGTAGATAAGGCAGGAGGCAGATAGGTGGGAGACTTCATCCATTTAGAAATGAATATTTTTTTTTCTATTTATTTCTGAAATGAGATGTATCTTACAATTGGTGGCAAGTTCCAAAATAATTGAGTTTATTTCTTTTCTATAGATAAATAAAATAATATATTTTAAAGTCCACAAAAAGTTTTATTCAGGTAAAAGTGATATTGGTCTTAAAGTAGGACCTGAAAGTGGGGATAGAAAGAATTTAAGACTAGAGAAGAAAAATCTCGCTGATATGTTAATTCTGTGTGTGTGTGTGTGTGTGTGTGTGTGTGTGGATGTGTGTGTGTGTGAGACTTATGATTAAAAGCTTATGAAGATTTTTATGACTGTTTAATATTTGTCAGGATGTATAATGAAATTCACCTTAATAAATTAAATTGATTTGAGTGATGAAAAATTTAATAAAAAGTTTTAATAAAAACTTTATAATGAAGAAAGAACTGCATCTTCCTATCTATACATTTCAAAACCAGTAACAGTTTCAAATATAGCCTTTTCTCCTCTTGAATATCTTTTCTTTTTTGTCTCATTCCCTGAGCTTTTTCTTATGTTCTTTCTTAATTCTCAGTTTTTGTCTTAAAACAACTACCACTCAGAGAGCACTCTGTGCCTTTTAAAAAAAATTTTTATTTGTTCTAATTAATTATACATGACAGTATATACTATGCATTTTGACACACCATACAGGGAGGAGTATAATTTTTCATTCTTCTGGTTGTGCATGGTATAGAATCACACTGGTAATAATGTCCGATCTATTCTATTATCTTTCTTACCTCCATGCCCACCTCTCCCTTTACTCCCCTTTGCCTAATCCAAAGAACCTCTGTTTAGTCCCTCTTTTTCTGCCTCTCCCTTTGCCTGCTGTCTTTTTTACTCTATGCCTTGTGCAGGACATTGGGAATAATATACAATACAGAAGGGAGCAATTAGCAACATTTGTCCAAGGGATTATCGTGGAAACTGAGTAACTTGTGACTAACTCCTCAGGGCTCAATTTATATTAATGCTGCCTTCAGATTCACTTTCTTCGCTTCATAGCATACTGCCAATCTCCATAGTTGTGTATTTAAGCTTTACTTTTTCAAAGAATGAATAGATCAAGTAGGAAACAAATAACATGTCTTGAAAGATGCAATAGAAAGAGATAAAATAGAAACGACACATTTTTCTTTTTGCAAGAATGCTTATCTGATTCTTATATGCTCGTAACTGAATCCTGAAGAACAGTCATTTTCTTTGCATAGAGGAGTCAGCAGTAGCAAGACCCCTGAATATATAACTGACTTCCTAGATCTAGAAAGCTCTGGCTTTCTCAGCTTTGCAGTTGGACATTTGCAGTTCCATTCAAAGCAGCAAGATATTTCCTCCAAAGTTTATTGCTTTCATGTATGTTCATGTGTAAAGTAATTAATAAAAATCTTTATTTTGAAATAGTACCCTTTTGGTATTTTAAGGTGTGCTTATCCTTAGACATTATGCCTTAGGCTGAATTATTTTTTGTTTGGTTCCTAAAATTTTTTTTATATGTTTTGTTCCACTATGTAGTGCTTGGAAGGCAAAGAGTTATTTATTACACTCATTTAGTCACTCTGTTTTCATATTATATATATATATATATATATATTTTTTGCATACTCATATAAGCCCAGCAGAAATGGCTTATTGTTAAGTGGAGTGGCAGGAGTTTAAATGCTGATTCTCCAATCAAAAATAAATTCTCCAAATAGTACCTTGCATTTTGTTAATTGGAAAATCAATATTGATTATCTAATGGAACAGCACTGACTCCACTTTACAGGAGTTGTCAGAGTTTTTATATTTCTAGATCTTTTTCTAATTGAATGGTCTTTTTCTCAGTAGTATGTCACTGCCAAAATATTTGCAATTAATAAAGGAGAGTGTTTCACTAGGGAAAGATTTCTCCTCTATTAGGGTTGCCTGGCCCTATCCCTTTGCTAGAGTTTATGTCTTTGATAGTTGACTTTTTGTGAATTTCAGTAATGCTTTGCAGTCCCAAAAGCATCTTTAAAAAAAAAAAAATCAAAAAAAGCTCCTTTGGCATGAAGGATTTTTTTTTTTTCAGATGTTTGTGGAGAGATTTTGTTTTGATTTCTCAGGAACTAAATGAAAGAGTCCCAAATTAGAACAATTTGAGAAGATAAAAATGTAAAATTCCTTTTTGCATATTGCCTTTAATCAAGTCTTTTTAATGTTATTTGTGCAGTTTTTAAGTTTCCATATCTCAGAATGAATTGGTTTATGTATAAGTTAAATTTGATTACTTTGTAAAGGTTTCTACAGATGCTATGTAGGGCTGCTCTTCTCATATTTTGAATTGTGATTTAACTCTTATAAGATTTTCCTCATATTAGCATTTCAATAATTTTCTCTGAGAAATGCAGAGTCTTATAGTTCTACTCAGAGCCTCTGGAGGCCCTGAAAGATTGTCTTGTGGTGGTTTCCAAGAGAATTCCCTGTTTAGGTGGTTAACAGATTCATATCATGAAAAAGAGAGAGTGCATTCTAACTCCTTTGAAGCACAAGTATTTAACTATTTAACTATTTGTTCTCTAACTAGGAAAAGGAATTTGTGTTTATTTAAAATGATTTGTCACATTAAATTTTATGCACTGTACGACTTAACCTTATTGGATCAAGTTAGCTTGAATAACTGAGGAGAGAAGCCCCTCCTAATGATGTGCTGGACGATGAATGTCAGCTCACTCTCCTTGAACCATGGACAGGCTTATGGTAGTAAATATATTTTGTTTTTTTCTGTGTGAAGAAGCCTCAGTGTGACTGAAACATGAGGCAGAGAAGTTAAAATTTATGTGCTTGTTTATCCTTTTCTTTATTCCCTTAGTGAGTCCAACAAATATTTAATGAGGGACCTTCTGTATGTCAGGGTATTAAGCTGAAGATTTAGTGATACATGCAAAAGGGTGTCATGCTTCTTACTTTTTAGAACAGGAGACAACTGAACTGTCATACTGTTGTATATGATAGTCATATCTAATCCTACATATAAAACAAGAAGGGAGAAGTGATATAGTATGAGAAAAATCAGGTGCCAGACAGAAAAGAAAGATATAGTTAATTTTTAAATTATATATAACATGATGGATCTGTTAAGAAATTGATGAACATTCATTTTCCTAAGAAGAATTTAATTATGGTGTGTTTCCTTTTTCATAGTGTGTTGTCTCTATTAAATGATATCATTTATGTCTGTGTGTGAATATATGAATGTACAAATCAATACATCATGACCCTAGGGACATCTGTATTTTCAACATTGAACTGCATTTATTTTGTTTCAGAATGCTTACTTGAAGTAGACCTTATCTTATTATAAAAGATATTTGTACAGTATCTGCAGTGTTATGTGTTATATATCATGTAAAGAATAATTTGCGTGAATGATGGACAGGCTATGGTAGTAAATATATTTTCTTTTTGCTGCTTAAAGTTATAATATTTTACTTTACTTCACTTGAAGTAATGATATTTCATAATATCAGTATTTCCCAAACATTTGTACCAGAAGATAACATGACTGCTGGAGTACATGATCATGTTCTTACATGAGAAAAACAGCTCTGAGAGACCTTCCTAATTGGGAACATATTTTGAAGTCTCAGTCTGTATGTGGAAAAAAAAAATCTTTTAAGCATCTGTGTTCAGCTTTTCATCACTGTGACCAAAATACCTCACAAGAACAACTTAGAGGAGGAAAAATTCATTTTGGCTCACAGTTTCAGAGATCCAGTCTGTGGTCGGTTGACTCCATTGCTCTGGGCCCAAGATGAGGTAGAACATCATTGTGGCTGGGCCTGGAGGAGAGACATGCTCCACTTTGGGTGACCAGGAAGCAGAAAGAAGGGGGAGGACAGATGGGGAAGATGCACCCTTCTAGTGTACACACCCAGTGATCCACCTCCTCTCGCCATGCTCCACCTGCCTGTGGTTACCCCCCAGTCAGTTCTGTCCAGCTAGGATGGACAGATTAGGTTACAGCTTTCACAATTCAATTATTTCACCTCTGAACATTCCTGCATCAACACAGGAGCTTTTGGGGGACACCTGAACTGTAATAGTGTTGTTCTCCAAATATATGTTTTTGTTAAAAAACTACAAATAATGATCTTTTTCTGTAAAATCTGTGAGTAAAACTGAGCATAGGAAAGGCATGCTGTGTTTCAAGAAGCCGCATCACAGTCCAGGCTGCATGTTTGGTACTTTAATTTAGTGATACTCTTAACTGGTGCTTTTACTGAGTTAGAACTTGTTTTGCTTTTGACAGTCCTTGACTCAGTTATGCAGCAAAACTCTTTAATGTATCAGTAGTTTGCAATCTCCGATTTTGGTCATTGATATTATAATGTGCACTGTTAATCACAAGGAAGTCTGGGCCATTGAAACACATGGCTTTCCCAAGTACAGACTGAGGTGTTAGGTGGTCCTAAGTTGGGAAATTCTGCCTAGGTACTGTGTGTAACAAGTGCAGAGAAAGAATGGAGATAGGTGTGTATGGTGTGTATGTGAGAGAGTAACTTGGACCTGGAGAAGACTGCAAGAAGCTTGGAACCTCAAAAAGTTCACAGATGTATCACAGACATGCAAAACTGACTCAGCAGAGTTCCCTTAACCATTTATATTCAAATCCTTCAAAGCTAAGAAAATTAAAAGGAATCATTGTTTTCATAAGTATTTTGCTTAAAATGTCCTGGAGTATTATATTTTTATAATATATAAAGTTATCTTTATTGTTTCTATTTTAAATTCCTTTTAGCTGTCAAAATATGTATATATTGCTGGACATGGTAGCACATGCCTTGTGATCCCAGCAGCTTGGGGCTGGGGCTGAGGCAAGAGGATCTCAAGTTCAAAGCCAGCATTAGCAAAAGTGAGATGCTAAGGAACTCAGTGGGCCCCTGTCTCTAAATAAAATACAAAATAGGACTGGGGATGTGGCTCAGTGGTCAAGTGCCCCTAAGTTCAATCCCTGGTACTCAAAGAAAAAAAAAAGCATATTTAACATTACTTTTAGAAACATTCCCAAACATATAAGAGAACTCTAATTTGCTATTTCTTTTACTTATAAAAAAACATTCTGGAATAAATAAATTCTTTAAAATTAAAAAAGTTCTCTATTTCAAAAGCTCCTAAAAGGTTATGTGCAAAATGGCCATTTTATCTGTGAATCATACTCGTAGATCATCTTTAGCTAACCAAGGCTGCAGATGTGATGTTGGTTCAGTTAAGGGTTACCCTTTTTAGCCTATTAGTTTATGTATTCAACAAATATTTACTGATCCCTTTTTAAAATGACTGTTGTTTTCCTAGGCACTGGTGATGTCGTAGTAAGCACATTTAACAAACACATTTTTGTCTTCATAAAATTTGCATTCTAGGTGGGACACGGCAGAAAAAAGTTAAAAAATTGATATATCAGACAGTGATTTTTTGAATCTAGAATGAAAGACGGGGGAGTGCTGGAAGTGTTCAGTTGAAAATAGGGTAGTTGGGAAAGGTGGCAGGGGTTGACAAGTAGGAAGACCTAGAGGAGGTGAGGGAGTAGCTTGCTCACCCCGGGGTTAAGGTTCAAGCCACAGCAAATCCTGCCTCCCTGAGGGACTCTGAGGAGTTGGATTAGCTGGTGCAGAGTGAATGAGGTGGGGACTGAGGAGAGAAAGAAGTCCAAAGAGGTGTCCCACGTGGGAGTCCGGGTTGTCACGTAGCACTGTGAGGGCATTGGCTTTATTCTGAGAAGCTACTTAAAGCTTTGAGCAGGAAATGTAACTGAAGAGGTCTTCAGACACTCCAGCCATACTTTGTTCATTGAAACTTATTAGTGATATGTACTGACTAGCTTCCCCAAGTTTTTTTTATTTATTCAGAATATTGAATTTCAGAAGACTTTAGTAGCAATCGTTCCTCAAGTTGGCTACAACAGATCTTTCATAGTCTAGTTTCAGGTGACTTCAAGTCTAGAACAGTCTTAGTGTAGGAAGAAACCAGACTGCTGTTTTTCTCCTCAGGGCTTTTCAGTGACATTTTGAAATGGAAACACTGGGGTCATAAAGTAAGATTGTCGAAGTAATAGCTTTTAAAGGATGTTTTCAGACTAATAAACATTTCTTGCTTCAGTTTAATACACAAAAGAGGGCATGCACAGAAGAAAAAGTTAAGGGACTTGACCAATATTTTCCTGGAGTGGGAAAGAGAAATAGAGTCAAAGAGAATTAAAGAAGAAAAAATTCTGACCTTCAATACAGACAAGCTGTCAGAAAACACCAAAACTGAGATGCTTGGGAATCCTGGAAAAATATCCACTTGGTGAAGATATATAGTTAGTGTCCATACATTCTGCTTTACTTGTTCCTCCAGGACAATCCCAATTTATGCTTGTTGTCCCAGTAATTATTAATAGCATCCTTTTCATTCTCCACAGTGTCCTGGTTTAGACAATAAATTTGTGGTCACCTAACATACGGTTCCATAATTGTGCTTCACACCTTTCATATATTTTTAAAGTCATTTCAGATTTTGGTGTCTTCATGATTTTTGTTTGATTTGAGGTAATTTTAGGGTAAATTAGATCCATATTTATGTTTTCTCTTTAAATCTTTTCCCCTCGTGGTAATGGTTTCATAGGTTTCTGCTTAGATGAGACGTTTACTTTCTAGGCAATTCTGAAGAACATATTTTTTTTTTTAATTTTCAGGGATATGACATTAATTTTTATTTTCTCTAACATTTCTGTCTGTTAAGTAAGAAACTATTCTAGGTTAAAAGTTACATTTGGTTTCTAGAGTGTTGCTATTGCTATTGTATTATATAATTGCACATAAAATTATGGTGTCATTTGTGTATTATATAAAAGCATTAGAGTTTGGTTTATGGAAGGAGAGAAAAATGAAAATTTTAGTTTTATTTTAAAGGGAATTTTCTGGAATGGATGCTTTCAAAAGTGTGTCTAGTTTTGCTTTGCTAATATATCATCTACATTTGAAACATCCCTATATTGTAAATATTCTGTAATACTCTATGGGTATGTAATTGTGGAAATCAGGTAAAGAGAACTAAATTGAGAGTCAGGAAACCTTACTTCTACTTTTGTTTTCTTTTTTAAGTGCCATGATGGTTTTAAGGACTTTGTTTAACCCATCTGTGCCTTAGGGCTTTTGGCCTAAACTAAGTTATTAGGCTACTGTATGAAGCTATGAAACTAGTATGTTTGAAAAACTTTTATAAATAATAATTTCTTTTTAAATCTGAGATTGCATCAAATTTGCAGAAACGAGGAAAGCCCTTTTAAGAGAGAGAGTTACATTTCTTTTCTAAGGAAGTTCTGAACCAGTTAAGTTAATTACCTCTTTCCTCTAGAGAGTAAATCAGCTAATTATAAAGAGAGAGCCAAGGTCAAATTTAAGCTAATCTTTTCATTAGTCTTGGAGACTACTTAGTTCATCCCTTGCATTTGGGAATGCAGGAGTTAAATGTGTGTAGTTTGACAGGTTGAGAAGTCTGGGCAAACAGATCTAAATGGATCTTTCAGAATGGCTTCATTTTTTCATTGAAAATATGCATTAAGAGACTTTCAGAGATACCCAAATGTCTATCTTACATCTACATGCTTTTGTTTATGAGAGCCAGTGACCTGCAGGATTGGCATGCATAATTAAATTTTAACTGTGTCTTTACAGCTAATCTAGCATGGAAACTATGTTTCATATAGGATATTGCTTAGCTTTCATCAGAGATTTTTGAACACAAATGACTATGTTTAAATAGTTTAAAGAATATTCATTTTTAATGAAAGTTCATTTGTATTTTTACTGTTTGGTTAAGAGTAGATCCTTATTCCAACCGTATACAATTGACCTATCTTTGATACAAAGGATAGTTTTATGGAATATTTTTTTTTATCAGTGCAATGAATTGTCCATTCTGGATATGTGCCAACAGATAGTCATGACTTTGGAGTAAAGTAACACTGGGAAAAATAATCATATTTCCATATGTGATGTTGGGCAATGTGAAGGGGATGAGGTGTGCCCTTCCTCTATTGCACGCTTACTTAAGCACACAGGAATGAAAGAAAAATGAAGTTAACCTATTGTGTGATATCTTTTTTTTTGAGGACTGGAAGCAATGGCTAAACAGAGCAATTATGGTTTAACACTGTTACTGAATGTGTTTTTAATGTGTGTTTGAGGCAAGATTGGGAATGGAAAATTTTATAAGCTGGGATACTATTTCAGAATGAAAATGAATTCTGGTCCATTTATTATAATATTATGTATATGTAAGATTTTATATATATATATATTTTTGAACCAGGGATTGAACTCAGGGACACTCGGCCACTGAACCACATACCCAGTCCTATTTTGTATTTTGTTTAGAGACAGGGTCTCACTGAGTTGCTTAGCGCCTCGCTAAGTTGCTGAGGCTGGCTTTGAACTTGTGATCCCCCTGACTCAGCCTCCCAAGTCGCTTGGATTACAGGCGTGTGCCACCACGCCCAGCAGATTTTATATTTTATATATATGTACGATATCCTTTCTCCAATGCTAAAGAAAAAGAAAACAAATGAGATGAGGAGGAGAAGGAGAAGGAAAGGAGAAAATGAACAAAAGTTGTTGGCCAGTCCTGGTTCTTGGTATAACTTGTTCTTGGTTTGGTGTTTGTTGTAATGGTTCTGTTCCTTCTTGATTCTGGGGTAGTACTGGCAATGGTCTTGGAAAAAGAATGGATTTACCTTTAAAAATGATATGTAAGAATGAGGAAACAGATTTTTTAACAGTGAACACTTCAATAGGTAAAGATTTTGTCCTTCTCAAAATTTCTTCCTTAGTATTGTGTATCATTGAACCAAAAAGACAGGGAGTCATATATCCTTGATTGCAGGAGAGCATTGTCTAAAAAATGTATTGAATTGAGAAAATTAAAACCAGAATGTATTTAAATATAAAGGATTTTGTATATCTTAAGATATAGAAATTTTCAGAATTTGCCTTACATTATCATTTTCTCAACTGATGTTCAGTATAAAAGAGGACAATCCAAAGATGTTAGTACTTTTGCCCTGCATTGTCCAGAAAATGCTCCTCTAAAACTAGATCTCTGGTAGTTTGGGTGTAGAAGGTCAATTTCAAGTATCTGTCCTTTTCTGTTATTTAGAAATAGAGTTTTCCATATACTATTCATTTTTAATAGTAAGGTTTTAATGATAAGGTTGTCATGACTGGAGGACCCAGCTGTGTGCCTACTCCAGAGCCTAGGAGTGCCAACTCCTCCTTTCTTGTTTGACTGGCAGTGTGAATAAAACAATAGAGATCCTAGGGTATGTGGCAATGTGCCTGCTATAGGAGGTCCCACTGCTGCTTCCTGTAATTCTTAAAGTAATACACATCTAGAGAGCAATGATTTCCCAAGTGGTCTTAAATGATTATGATCACTTAAAGTATTTTCAGGATTTACTTATAACCTAGACGCCTAAATTTAAATACAGGCTATTTTATACTTATTAAAAAATGAGGAAAATCCAATAGGACAAATCTCAAAAGAAAACAAAAATGAATTAAGGATTATTTGGATAATAATGTCTCCTGTTGGGTGGCTAGCTCCTATTTTAAAATATGTTTTGATAGTGCTAAGACCTAGGAGAGAAAGCATGTGTGAACTTTCACTCATCAGTAGTGACTAGGACATGTATTTTTTTCCAAGGGAAATGTGTTTTGTTCATGAAGCAGTTTTTAAAAAGAAACTGGCTGATGCTGTTCTATATTATTTTGTACAATCTATTTGCTTTGGAATTGCATATATGATTATATACTGTGATGTGTCCACTCTGGTGACAGGCAGTCATCCTTAACACTTGACATTCGGGAACAAGAAATGCATTGCATTTGTATCTATGTTCTTATTGCTGATGATTGTGTTTGATTTTTTTAAATGTGGTTTTTGTTAAAGTAGGCTGCTTGACATAAGTTTTTATATTCATGTTTTTTAGCAAAATGAGCATGAGACTTAAATTCCAATTTGTGAAGGGAGACTGACTAGAATGCTTTTTAATCCTCAAAATATGGTTTTTCTTTGGAAAAAAAAACCTTTAAGCAATGTAACCTAGAATACATTGGATCTGATGCAGTTACAAATCTTTAATAGTGATATAAAGTATCATTTTACTAAGCCAATTTATGAGAAAGACTGATTTAGTTCTATTACACATTACAGCTACAGAGTGCTGTGTATTTCATGTGATTTTACGTGAATCCCTTGAAAGTGGCACTGTGATGTCTGTTTTTTTATGGTCTTCGGATAATTTTCTCTCACAATACTTCATGTTTCATAGAAGGTAAAATTGCAATCCAGGCTTATACCACTAAGTAACTAATGGAAAATGTATGTGGAAGTTGGACTCTATAGAATCAAGTCATCTCGTAGGAGGAATCTGGAAAGGTTTCTCTTAACAAATTGTAACATGAATGAATTTGACTTGGAATTGTTCAATTCTACTTGACATTATTTTTTCAAGTTTTTTATTTGTTCTTTTAGATATGCATGACAGTATAGTGTATTTTGACGTATTGTACATACATGGAATATAACTTATTCTAATTAGGATCCCATTCTTGCAGTTATACATGATGTGTAGTTTCACTGGTAGTATATTCATATATGAACATAGGAAAGTTATGTCCAATTCATTCTACTGTCTTTCCTTGATGTTATTTTTGATAATTAGAAATTTCCTGGTCACTGGAATTTCTGTTACAAGACTAGTGTGGAGTGATTTGAAACAAAATACTTGGACTTCTCATGGTTTAATCCAAGGAGGACAATCTGTTTCATACCTATCATAATTTAAATGAATGATTATTTATGTGTGTGCCTGTGTATGTGAGTTATTGGTAGAGATTGTGTAAGAGGGCCATTGGTCAACAGATGCTATCCTCAGGTAATTGGGAAATTGGGGAGAAAAAAGAATAGAAATATTTCATTCTTATGTAATAGGTAAAAGGAATAGTTTATAAAAGGGGGGAGTTCCATAATTCTGGTTGCACCCAGATAAGTATATTCTACTTTGAGCATCAAAAAACTAGATAGATCTTTTAAATTCAAACCTATTGATCTCCATCTCAGAAGCTTCAGTAATTATGTTAAATAAAATTTAGTGTCAAGAAATAGATTAAAATAGAAGTTGAAATGTTTCTGGTGAAAAGGAATATGTTAATTTCATATTTCTCATTTGACTGTCATTTTCGCTGTTAATTAATGGAAGCAAGGTAAAAAGAAAAAACAACAACAAACAAATAAACAAAAGCACCAGAATCCCCAAACATGCTGTCATGAAATTGTGAAAAACAAACCACTGGGTCAGGCATGGTGGTACAAGCCTGTAATCCCAGCAGCTTTGGAGGTTGAGGCAGGAGGATTGCAAATTCGAGGCCAGCCTCAGCAAATTTGTGAGGCTTTAAGCAACTTAGTGAGACCCTGCCTCAAAAAACAAAATGAAACAAAACAAACAGATGTGGGGATGTAATTAAATGCCCCTGGATTCAATCCCCAGTAACAAACAAACAAAAGGAAGCATTGGATGGTCATAAAATTATTTTATGAATGTATTTTCTAAACTTTTCTGAGAGAATTTGAAAATATACAAGTCTGTGGTAAACATTAGGCCACGGAATAATCTGCTTTCACTTAGGGTGTGAATATTCATATGTATTTGTAACTTAACTCTGTAATTGGAAACAAAACATGCTTTTTTTCCTGAGTGTGATCATCTGTTTTATACTTAATTTAAGCAGATTCTTCCAGTTTTCTGATTATAATGATGACATGGCATGCAAGAAACCAGAGCATGTTAATCAAACCTTATGATTAAGTGTTTAACTTCATGGAAAATGATCATTATGGATGTTCAATAGCATTCATTTGGCTATATTACTTGTGAAGTTAGTTCCATTCTTAATGCTATGAAGTCATGCATTTGTATATCTTGTTAATGAGGGAATGTAGGACTGTTGATTTTGAGTTTGACTTATTTCGTTTTGCAGTTTCAAGAATACATTTAGAAAATCAGTCTTCATTGTTACGTGGAATATAATTTGTTAAGCAGCCTCTCCCAAGTTGACAGTACTGGAAGGCTGTAATATGTTTTGAATATTCATTTCATTGTAGGCGTTGACTACTTTTAAGGTTGCTTTAATTGAAGGAAAATAGAGCTTCTGGGAATACAGTTTTTGGTTTTCACCACTGATGGTTCAGAATAATGTGATTTAATTTCCCTTTGGAAATAACTTGTAAGTGACCTTTTCTTACAGTCTGGTCTACTCAAAGGTAGACGAAACAGAGTATGTACTCAGCTTAATGGTGAGATTTTATTATCACAATCTAATTATTTTTAAAGAAGCGATTAATTCCCTTTTGTCTTTGTCTTCACGCTAGTTCTTAATTTTTTTTCACTAAAATCTGATTCAGAAATTATCTTGTGAAAATAATATTCTGGATCTTTACTTTTAGCTGGATATGTATCTATAATATTCATAGTTCTGGAGAATACTTTGGGAGAGGAAAGACTTTTATTAAAATTCTGTACATGTATCGTTCATGGTTGGGTACTCTCTTCAATGAAAAGTAGAGGAAGAATCAGGTTATAAATTTGGTGATGTCATTAAGGAAGTATGGGTTGGAAATGTCCCCCATATATTTTATGAGTCTCACTGAGGCAGTGGTACTAGTATTTTAATGGAAATGTCATGTAATTTAACTACTGCATTTAGATTTTCTTTAAATATTCTATTCATATTTTAGGCATTTCTATTAAGTGCTAAGTTGTGACTGTTGTATTTGTTGATGTATTTGTAGTTATATTTCTTACTGTGGAATGTTTCCTCATTTATTTTCTCCTTATTCTGTGAGCCCACATTACTAATGGATTTTTTTTAGTTGTATGTGGACACAATACCTTTATTTTATTTATTTGTTTTTATGTGGTGCTGAATATTGAACTCAGTGCCTCACACATGCTAGGCAAATGCTCTACCACTGAGCTGTACCTTCAGACCCGATTAATGGATTTTAAACAATGCTTTGAATATCCTACTTCCTAGATGTAGTGAGGAAATAGGAAACTTTTGAACACAACACTATAAAATGTGACACATGAGACTTATGCAGTGAAGCTGAGGACCTCAACCACATCCTTCCCTTTCCCCATTCTCATGCTCTGGGACACAGTAGTAATGTGATGTGAACCTTGATTCCACAACACCTAGGTTGGTGTCTGACACAGTGGGCACTTCAAGTAAGCTTTTGCCGATGAGTGGACACACTAAAATCAAAATATGGAGAACAGATAGAGCAGAGAGATTCTTCTGTTGGTTGCTGATCACTTATGTCTGATTCAAGACTTTTTTTTAAATAAAATTTTTACATCTGCTCATTTCAGTCATCAAAACATGTCCATTTTCCCTTCATATCTTTTACTTCATTAGGTCTCATTCCTTTTTCCCAGAGAGTAGTTTGTTCTCCAGTTTATCTTCATGACTGAAATATTCTATTATTTATGTTCCTGTCTTATCAGGATGTTGAATGAACTGTACTTTCCATTGTTTCCATGATTTTTTCCTTTGTTTTCTCTAAAGGAATTATTTCTAGAAAGGAATTTAAACTTTCAGTGATTATTATTCAGCCTTCCTAGTGTTTGTGAAAGTAGAAGTTGACCTTAGTATAGTCAAGCTCTATGGGAAAATTTGGGTGTAACAAAAAATTTCAAATGAAGGGAAAAATTCAGCCACAAGGATGGCAGAATGTGCTTGTTTTTCCACATTCTAACTCCAAAGGGAAAAAAAGTTGTTCAATAATATAATGTATTTTCCTCCCCTTTCAGTAATAAATGTTATGTAGGAAATATATGACAGTGGAAACGAATTGCTTTTTTATTTAACTTGGGATTGGATGAGTATATAATCCTATTCTTTGGGAAGGGTGTACTAGTTTCTTTTCATAATGAGAAGGGAAACTTGGGTATGTTCTTCATGATCCCCCTTAATAATTTCTCCTCTTCCTTTTTCTTTCTGTTCCAACTTCCCTTAATATTCTTCTTCCTTTTCCTCTTCCCCCCACCCCTACTTTCTTTGCATCAAGTTGAATTAAGAATCCACTCCTTAGTGTGTTATTCCAAGCCAGGTGGTTCACCCTCAAACAACAGAAAGCAGAGAGGAGTAATGGTACCCTTGTGTTTCTTTCTTTGTCCTGTATCTGGACAAACTGACCTTTTATTAAGATGTAGACCCCTTTAGCATCACTCAGGGCCTGGACTGGCCTGTGTCTGTCTTGTGTCTACACAGTGCGGGAAGTAGCAAAGGCCCAGGTTTGCTTCAGTGATGTTAGGATTTTGGTTCTGTAGTTTCTACCTCATTCTTTTGTGCAAACATCTATTTTATACAACTGATGGTACTTTTATACAACTGAGTGCACTTTTGACGATTTTTGCTTTTGAAAATGTTCCCCCTAAAACCGTAGTTCGGGAATAACCCCCTAGGTTTTGTTAAATAGTGAAGTGGCTATCAGAGGTGAATACATGACACCCTTATATGGTTTTCGTTTTGAAAATGGAATGGATCTGGAGACTGCTGGAACCCTTCACTCTTCATTCAACAAAAGAACTGAGTCATTGAGAAGTAAAATGAAAGGCCAAGCTTATGTAGCCAGTGAGTGGCAGATCCGTGCCCAAATCTCTCTGCTAACTTGAGGATCAGTAAATATTATACCACACTGTATCACTCACACAGCACGTAAATAAAGTTAGATTTGTTAGTTTAAAAATCAAATGTATTTTTGAAAGTTATTCAGAATACCAATTTTATTTAATAGATTAGGTGGTTTAGTATGGCACAGTGTATAGAATTAAAACCAGATGTACCTGGGTGTATATCCTAACTCTGCCACTTGATATTAGAGTGAACATATACGAGGTAGTTAACCTCTTTCCCTTAATCTGTCAAACTGGGAAAATAAACACTTACTTTATATGATGGTGCCAGAGCCATGTCTCAAATCCAAGTACTCAAAACTCTTAGATACCAGACTAAAGTGCTCAGGGATAAATGCAATCCACAGAGAATGTCCAGTCTTAGATTACCCATTACTGTAGCTGATTTCTTAAATGAATTTTAGAAGAGTTATTAAGTGCTATCTCCACATAATTCATTTTTACTCTGAAATAGCATCTTTTACTTATATAATTTATAGAACATTTTTATTTTCCCTCATCACTTGAAGGTACATTATTGATATTTGTATATGACTTTAGCAAAGGAATTTTTTTAGTAGCTTCTCTTTGAAAACGGTTTCTCATATGATTTACCCATAGCTGTATGTGGTAATTTTATTTAATATTAAGAAGTAGGCTATCATAATCTATGGGACAGTTTTAATGGAATTTATCACTTCTAAGAAGTAGTTTGGGAGGACTCAAGTAGTTTTCTAATACAAGACCCCAATCTGATGATACATTGGTGAAGTATGATTCATTGTACCTTGATTGAAAACAGTGAAGAAAATTCCGGATTCAAAAAGTGTAATTATGCTCATTTGTTTTTACCACTAGTTCCTTAATTCATCATTAAAATGAGAAGAAAACAGTTCATATAATTAAAGCTTTTGGGGCACCATATTACCATTTTTCCTTACATGGCTAAAAATTATTTTCAGATGAGTATGTGTAGTGAGTGCTATGCAGTTCATTGATAGTGAAATGTCTTTCCTCTGCATTCATATGTAGGTCAGCCAAAAAAAAAAAAAATCACCCCAATAAGCAGCATAATTCTTAGATTCTTCCATTAATCATTTTGGCACCAAGTTTCAAGACTAAGGAAATTTATCTTAGTTGTTTAATAAAAGATGTTCTAAATTGGATTCCATGCAGTCTCTCATCTACTGAATTCATCTTCTATTTCTCTACCCCTTCATCCTTCTTTTATGGAACTCTGGTGATACTTATAGCATTAACCTTAAAGTGAACATGTTATGTTTCTAAATCTTTGCTAGATGGCATTTATTTTTATATTATATAGTACAATATATTATACCTTGAAAATAGATTAGCGATGTTTTAGAATCAACGGTATATCAGCAATATGTGCTTTCTTCTGGAGTAAATTGCATTAGCTTTATTGAATTATTGAATTAGAATTTTAAAATACTTAAATGAAATCAACAAATTGGTTTTACTTAGTCATTATTTACTTAACATTATAATCCTTAGTCACCTTCTTAGTCCCCACTTCTAAGGGGACTAAGGATTACAGTGGTAAACAAGTTCTTCTCTCTGGCATACATAATTTAACTTTTTCCCCTCTTTTTATAGTTTACCTTTCTCTACCAAAGGAAGAAAAATGCTACCACTGTAAAAGTTAAGAAAACATTATACTTTGCTTAATAGGTAACTGGATGGTTAATAGGTAGAAAAGAAAATATAGACAACTTTTATTTGATTCCTTTTCTAGTATTATAAATGAGGAATTTGGAAGAAATCAACAGGATGCATATTAATTAAAATATTCTGAGTTTTATTAACAACTTTGTTCAGTTACAATAAGTGTTTCTTAGCAAAAGAGGTCTTTATATTCTCTTACATTTTACTTACACTCTTTTGGCTAATAGAATAATTTTGTTTTAATTACATAGTGATTTGTATTTATTTAAAAAATTAAGGCACAAATTTCTTTTCTTGGCTTGAAATAACATTATATTTAAATACTATTACATCATTAATTATAAATATCTTTATTATAAAAAATTACAGTTGGTAAAATGACTTTCCCTCAGTGTACATTCAGTCCAGTGAATATACACAGGACAAAATACTAAGAAAGGACAGATGAGTTTTCTTAGGAAGGATACATAATTATACTGCTGGACTGTAAGAATGAAAATGCTCTATTATTCGTACTAGGGGGAATAGATTGTGTTCTTCTAACATTTGTCTCTTGCATGTTGGCTAAGGAATTATTTTAATATAAATGTAAATGAGAGAAATGAGTGTGAGGAAAATTAATATGGCAGATTACAGGCATATGACTGATTGGTGTGTCAATGATTTAGGATTTCTCTTCAGTCAGAGATTATTGAAAAGAGACTTTTCATGACAAAATTTGGATATTTGTTTTCGGTCATTTCTTATTTCAGTGGGATTTCCCAGGTGATTTTGGTGGCTATTCATATCAACAAACCTATGTGAATGACCCCAAAATACATCAACTTGAGAAAGGAAACTGTCACAGATTACCCTGCTATGGGAACAGATACACTCTAAGTTCTGAGTTTTAAATTTTGCTTATTGAATATGTAGGTGCAGATCTTCCCTGGAGACACTTTATCAGTAACTAAAAACTATTGTATGGCGGTCACCTCTCAATGCTGGCCTATAACAATTCTTGATCTCTTCCCTGGTAAGTCCCAACAAAGGAAGCTGACATATATTTCTGCTTTTTCTCTCTTGTCACTCATCATTGATAACAGTAAATATTGATTGAATACTTGGTCCATGTTAGGAATTATTTTAAGTTTTTGTATGACATGGATGATTAAATCCACACAAAAGATCTTCCTGCCATTATCATCCCCATTTTATAGATGATGAGGAATCTCAGGCCTCAGTGAGGTTACATAAATCCCTGAAAGATCCAGACCTACTAGGTAGACAAAATAGGATGTGAACTCAGATAGTGGGAGTCTTAGAGCCTTGGGGCAACTTCAACTGCAGAGTCCCAACTTCTTTAACATAACCCCGAGATAAGGAGGAGCAAGTCTGATTTAAGAGTAAAAATCCTTTGTAATTAATTTGAGTAAACATGTAGTCTGTTGTCTTGCTTATCTCTGGCTGGCATGTTGAAAGGTTGGTCTGGCCCCCAGACCACAAATGGAGAATTCCTAACTGGTTTTGAAAGTGGAGGGAGATAGGGAGGTTTCTGTATCTGTGGCAACCTCTTCAGTGTCAAAAACCAAAGTTTTATTTCCTTTGGTTGGAATCCTGTACTTTCTTTCTTCCTTAATATCTTTTAGTGGGAGATAGTATCTAACTGCCTTTTACAACCTTGAGGACATGGAATTTCCAGTCAAGGGCCTTGGACTATTATGTCTTGACTTCACACCCTGGCTGTGTTATCTTTAACATGTAATGTGAACTCATCTTTCACACTTTCTTAGTTTATAAAATGCTGAACATTGAGATACCCATCATATATGATTATTATGAAGATGGAATGAAATCATATGAAAATATTTTGAAAGTGTAACATAGCTGAATATTGTCTTAATGAAGTTTTTTTAAAATTTGAAAATCTTACATTCATAAAGTAGTTTTTTGTTCCAAATGATCGTATTTTCCCCTGCCCATATTTTCCCCTTATATTTGCCAATGAAGACAAATAAATTTTTGATTAGATAGCCATCTTAGTCAAATTAAGACAGCTAGAATAGTTTTGAACTAGAATTAAATATTAGGGAACCACTTATCCATCATTGATTTGAGGATATGTAGTACCGTTTAGTATCTTCAGATCATATTTGACTTAAACCAGTGTTTTATGGTTTTAGTCATACATTATTATGTAATCACTTTGTGTATTATTAAAAAAAAACATGCTAGCTTAAAGTTATTGGCAGTTGAACTAACAGTCTCGCACATGCTCTGAAAGTGCTCTGCCACTCATCCACATTTCCAGCCCCCAAAGATATTCACTTTTATTTCTTGGTACTACACCATTTAATATGGTGCATGAATGAGAAAATAAAACCCAGAAAGAAGCAGGTTTTCCACTTTTTAAAATAAATTGATAGAAACATGTAGCATGTCCTTAGCTTAAGTAAACTAGCATGTTTATGATTTTGATTAAAAATTCTGGCCAGTTTACTGATCTTCTGTTGATGAATCTTGACATTTGTATGAACTAACTGATTTACTTTGTCAAAATAATTGGTAATTTTTTTAAAAATAATAGGCTTTCTTAAAACATTCAGTAAAGATGTGTCAGAAGTACTGAGTTTTTTGGGAATACAATTGGAAAATGAAGCCTGATTGATCATCCTCTCAGGTAGTCACAACACACATAACCCATTAAATCCCTAAAAAAATTTGCCACAAATAAACCCATTTGACCTCATTTAACATAGATGTTCTGGACCTTATTTTCTCTTGGAAAAAATTCTTTTAAAATAAAACATCTATTAGCATAGCACTGTAGTTGAGAGAAGCTTCAGTATGCTTATAATCTGATGTTCTCTGAAGGCCTGCTCACCTCTGGGCTTCTACATGAGTTGCCTCTTTGAGCCTTCCACTAAGGTCACATTATACTCTTAGAAGTTTCATATTTGCCAATGAGGACAAATAAATTTTTGATTAGATAGCCATCTTGAGGCCATCCCTAATGCCAACTGGCAGATAAGTTCTTTCCTGTTAAGCTGGTTAGATGGTGTAAGCATTTACATAGCATGCAGGGTTTTGAGAAATAAATATGCCAAGTGTAATGAGGGTTTTCAAGGATACTATAAAATATAGGCATTCTGAACAAAGGAAATCATGTGGGAATTCACTAAAGTACAATAGCAATAAATGTGTGTACGCACACACTTAACAAACCTGAGTACTTACTTCACGCTAAGTACTACACTAACCACTCATGCAAGTATGATCTTATGTAATTCTTTCAACGGTTTTTTGGGGTCAGTATTTTATTGTCTTCATTTTACAGGTAAGGAAACTAGTTTCATAAGGATTTTCTCAAGGACTCAGAGCTGTTAAAATGAATATGAAGATAGGCAATTCAGTAATTTGGAACTAATAACCAATACACTTTACTACATTTAGAGTCCAGACACTGCGCCATGTTGCTGGAAATTGTCAACAGCAGGTTGGCCAAAAAGCTTTTAAAGGAGTAAAGGTAAAGGGAGGAGCACTTTAAACAAAATTACAAGACTGTCTGAGAGGTAACAGCTAGCACTGATGGAAAAATTTTGGACTTTGGGTGTGACCCAAGCTCAGGGGAAATACTTTGCAAGATTCATTTGCTTCTGGATTTGCCCATCAGAAACCAAATTAAAACGAAAAACTTCTATCATTTGCTAGCTGAATACTGAACCAGTTGGTCCTTGAAATATTCTGGTTACTTTCAAGATGGGAGAGATTAAATGAGAAAATAAATGAGCCAAGCAAGATGTTCAAGGAGCAAAGTATGCATGCTGAATAAATACTATTGCATTTAGAAAATTGTGGTTAGGTGTGAATCACACATCATAACTCCTCAGGCAAATGTGGTTGGAAGACTGCTATGTTCATCATTCTAGGTAAGAAATGGTGAATTCATAAGGAAAGTGCATTGTTTGGGGCATCTGGAGAGCTAGGTGTGCTTTAGGCTTCACCCTGCATTATCTTTGGATCCTTGGATGTAGGTCTTATCCAGGAGAGTAGTGGAGCAAGGGGTAAAAGTTCCTGCTGTGAGCCCAGGCTTTCTCTAATTATTGCTTGGTGAACTTGATATAGTCATTTCATGTTTGTGTGCCTGATGTCTACCATATGAAAAATAGAATATTACCCACATCATAGTCTTGGGAAGATTCAATAAATGAGCACATATAAAGTGTTTAGAATAGTTATTTAATGTATTCAGTTCTGTGGAAGCGCTCATGATTAGTATTTTTATCTTTTTATTGCTATTGTTGCTATCAATATTCCTCTAACTCTGAGACTTTTTTTTTTTTTACTAGAAAATTTGGGGGTTAAATTGAATGGTAATTAATAATATGACTTCAGATTTGTATACATTTTTTTTTTTAAATTCAGCATGGAAGCCATATAATGTTTTGTGGAGTGTCTTGTATGTGAGAGTATGAAAAATTACTACAGGCAATGAGTGCTTTGTGTTTTAAAGACAGAGATAAACGTGAAATAAAGGAAACTGGTGACCAAAGGACTTTTTATAAGTATTAGGTATTCAAGTACCCACAAGAAGATGTAGATAGAAAGCAGACTTCTGCCCTTTTCAGCAGTTATGACATTTGAATACATTTGAATAAGAATGATTAGGAGATTTTATGATGAAGGAAGTTAAGCAAGACATTTGCTAATAATGAGGAATGCATATGCAGTCTTTATTCTGTTAATGTTATAGGCATTTTACAAATATTTGTTTAATGTTTAACTTATCAATAGAAAATTGTAGCATAGAGCTGTTAAATAATCTGCTCAGGATGATACAGTTTACCTAAACAGTCTGGCTTCTGGATTTTTGCTTTTACCTCCTTCACTTTACCATCTCTGAAAGGCTTGAAGAAATGTATGACATTTCAGTTGAAGGACTAAGTTCCTGGGGATAGGTAGACCACAGGGTATGAGGAAAGGTGGATCAAGAGTAGGTACCTCAGAATGTGGAGAAATAGCCTGGCCATTATTGGAATAATCCAGACAACAATGTAACTGTGGAACTAGGCTAGATGGCTTCCATGGTAATGGTGAAGGAAGTGTGATAAAATGGACTTTAACCTTCTTTGGGTTATGTACTCTTGATACTCTGTTCAACTATGGAGTTTCTTTCCAGAAATCTGTGCAATACACAAAATTGCAATGAAATTTCAAAAATCTCATAAAATATTACTTATTCGATGCTTGACTCACATTGCCATTTTTTTCTTGTTTGTATTAATTGTGTGTTTTCAGAAAAGTCTACAATTTTCCTTTACTTAGTATTCGTTTTGTGTTCTGTATTTTCTTTTAGTAATTGTGTTTTAAAATATTTCACTTTCTTTAGCTACCCATTCTTTGAACAATAACTTTCATGAAATATAAGCTTAGCAGGTTCTTGATGACTTACTCATCTTTGCATCCCAGATGTATAACTGTGTATAAAGAAATGCTTGCAGTGAAATTATCAGTATTTCTGTTTCGTTGTTAGATGAGTAGAAAAGTGGTGGCTGACTTGTGGTCAATGGATAGTCTCTACTGGTGAGCCACAGCATTGTAGGTTTATTCACAAACGCTCATTGTTTGAATACTTATATCTGGGATGAAAAAAATAGTTGTATTAAATGGAAGACATCAGTCCTGTTTTCAAATGCACCTTAAAAGTCTCCTTGTAGAGACTCAGATCTGATATTCTACCTTTGCTTTCAGGACATACTTTTTCTGTCTCCTGAGCATGGAAACCCTCAGGGTAATTAGAGCCTGGTGGCATGGGAGTTCAGAAGAGTTTGGGGGAGTGATTCTTGTTTGTCGTGTTTATCATTTGGTGTGAGAGTAATAATTGGGTCCCTCTTGGCTATGTGGGGAGTAAGTAATGCCAATGCCTATGAGAAATTGTCTAGTAAAACTCACATGCTATTTAGTATGTATTTTCATTTCTCTCTCTCTCTCTCCCTCTCTCTTTCTTCCTTTCTTCCTTCCTTCCTTTCTTCCTTTCTTTTCTTCTTTCTGTCCTTAAATACAGAGTCACTTGGCAATTTGATAAGCTGAACTCAAATTTTTCTTCCTCAACTCATGAAAGTAATCAATTTTTCTTATTATTTTAAAAAGTTTTTCCCCTGAGTATTTACTACATGCCACAGTCCCCATTATGAATGTGTAAATTGTCTGCTTGTAATGGTAAATATTCCCCCAAATCATAATGTTATTGACAGTTTGGGAAAAGAAACATATCAGGAAAGCAGTTTTGTAGGTTTCTGTATTTTCTTGGATTTTAGGCTTATAAGGAAAATTGCATTGTTAGTTTTTTTTTTTTTTAATATTTAGATAATGGGTAGATTTTTCTTTCTCTAATACTTAATGGATGAGTGTACCCTACCTATCATTTTAAAAAATATACCTGATACACAGTATATTAACAAATTGAAGAATATTTTGAATTTTATAACAAATGATTAAATTCACATTTTTTTGAAATAGGATCTTTCCTGATTTGAATCATATTCAAAAAATAAAAAGATTGGCAATGTATTTAAACCTTTATTCAAAAAAGGAGGTATTTTGCTGAAGATGAAATTATCACATAAGTAGGATATCTCTTAAAAACAGTAAGTCATTTAAAATTATGTTTAATGGTAGTGTATACTTTTCCTTTCTGTGAAACAGAGTACATTGTCTAGTGAGTGATCTGTTATAAGAGATAATTATGAAGTGTAGAATGTATATCTTCATGGACACTGTGGATATGCCCTGGCATCCCTTAGGGGAATTGGGAATTTTAGAATTCAATGCAGATGTCAATCATGCCAGACCCCCACCCCTTTCTATTTAGTGTGCTGAGAATGACTCTATTCCTCTCCTGTGGAATAAGGGTGTAGTTGTTAATGGCAAGGCCCTACTCTAAGTGTGGAATGGCCCTGTGGTTGATGAGGATGATGGCAAGCAGAGCTCTGAATGAGGGGAGCAGCATTATGTGTTCAAGGGACTGCAAAGTGAAACACAGCCCTGTTGCTGGAGTAGCATGGGTTGTTATGCCCTCTGATTTTGTTTTCGTGTGTGATTACTTTTCACTGACCATATCCTGTATCTTACCTTTGTATTAGCCTTTCAATATTTCTACATTTAATATTGCTAATTGCTTAAGTGGTAACTTTAAGGCAGTGAATAGTTTTAAATGATAGGGTAATTTTAAAAAAATACTTTATGTCCATTCTACCAGTTCTGAATTCTGCACATGTAATAAAGACTAAAAATTAGTTTTATTAATTTTAAAAAAGCACTGACAGTGTTTCCTGTCATGGCCCACCATCATTCCTGGTGTGTCTTGAACTCAAGATAATGAACAATTTATGGAATTGAAACTTTTTTAGATGCTCTGAGGAACTATAACCCAAAGTCATACATCATGGAAATATGATATATGTTGTCCCGTTTGTCATTTTATATGTGCTTAGAATGAGCAAGATAAATCTTAGTTTTAGCTATTCTTGACAGCTGCATTTCACAGAAAATTTTTCATTTGTGTCTCCTAGTAAGATTTGGACTTAGTCTGACTGGTTGCAGATAGCTTGTCCTACAGGGGACATTAGTCCTTTCTCCTCCTGAATTACTTATGACATGTAGAGGTGCTGAGAAAGTTTCATAAAATCTGAGATTTTTGTTTTAAGTTTAACTATAAAAATTGTTTTCTATTGATGTGTACTTTATTAAATGTTTGTTAATAGAATTCCTATAAACTTGGAGAACATTTTGTCTAAAGGAAATATTTGAACTGTTCTTTGAAATTTAATGGAATAATACTTTAGGAACTTAGAAGCACTGAAGCCTTGTCCTGAGGTATTGTTTTGTGTTTATTTTTGTCATAAGTTACAACATATTTTATCTGTGATCCTACATGTATTGGAATAGAATGATTTAGCACATTAAAATTTTTGCAGTGACTTCTTCTCTTTTTGCCATGTTTTGTCTAGACGTTGCTCATTTTTTTACTGTGTCTGTCTGTGTGTCATCTTGGGAGTGGACCTCCAGCTCCCATCCCACTATGTGGTATCTGTGGATTCTTTCCTGAACAGGTACTTTAAAAGACATTTATTAAAAGAAGGTTTTAGTTTCTGAGTTATTGTGACAATAGGGTATCATTTTTATAATTATATACTTTTAGATCTGAACAAAGCCAGATTTCTATTCCCTTTTCTTAGAATGCTTCTCGTACCACACAGAAACTCTTCCCAAATTGTGAGCAAGTAGGAAGAGAAAAAAAAAACAAACAAAAACAAAAACAAATCCCTTCAATCTTCATTCAAACGTATTGGCCAAATATCCACCAAATACCAGGGTACCGGACTAGATAGTCAATGGAACTTGATTGTTAATTGTGTTATGTAATTCTTTTTTTTTTTTTTTTTTTTTTTTTTTTACAGTAGTGATGATTGATTGACTCAGTGCTTAGTGTGAGATTTGGGGTTACCTGTAAGTTTTCAGTTGGAATTATGATTCCAACAGTGTTCCCTTCATCATTTGAAATTTTTTAGATGTTTAAGGTGTGCCCTACATATGGGTATAAACTATTAATAATGACTCTTCTAGAGGGAATGAATTATAGTCTGTTGCTGGAAAATTGTCCATTTTCCATTTTTTCGATTAAGAAATGCATGTTTGATTTTAAATGAGAATTGACAATTTCATTTTAAGGCTAAATACAGCAAGTGAAAATAAAGTTTGAGAGGACCTGATTGTAGGTGATAGTCATTAAAACATTCCCCTTTTTAAATATGTAGAAGTGTAAAGTTGTGGTTTGTGTAGTACACCTTGGGGGAGCTAGGGATTGGACCCTCTTGCATACTTCTTTATTGTTCATATGAGCAATATTACTTAGACAAGGACCATAAAAAAGCAGATAACAAGTCTGGTCATCAGAATGAGGCAAACAGTGTAAGCACTACTGAAGCCTGGAGAGGCCCACTGGACCTTGTGTTCCCTGCAAACTGCTCTGGAGCCTACTGGGAGAAGGGAAGACAGGCAGGGCCCAGGGAATTAAAGCAAACCTGGAGATTTTGCTCCTGCCCTTTTCTCACGGGGGTGACTCCTTGGAGGCAAAATATTTTGATCTATGCTTCGCTGTGGTGCACAGATACAAGGTGCTGTATGCTAGTTTTTTTCTTTTTCTTTTAAATCATCATCCTTTA
The DNA here is from genome assembly GCA_020662805.1 of Glaucomys volans. Taxonomy (NCBI): domain Eukaryota; kingdom Metazoa; phylum Chordata; class Mammalia; order Rodentia; family Sciuridae; genus Glaucomys; species Glaucomys volans. The sequence continues at coordinate 257,548 of JAJEJO010053453.1, forward strand.
TATGCAGTAGTGGCAAGTTGGTAACATCCACACTTTGCCACTTAGGCTTACATTATTTGGTATTATTTGGGATAAAGATTTGCCCTTTTATGGAGACCCTTTCAAAGAAGAGAAAGTTTATTCATTAAAAAAAATGATTCATGTATGTATAGGCGTTTTTATCATAGATGATTGTGACTGTGGTAGGCATAGGTGGGCATGGGAAAACAGGTGACCATCTAGAGTTGAATTATGAATGTGAAAGGAAGGAGTTATGTGTGGGTGTAGATGGGTTTTTTTCTTATCCATTTACAAGTTTATCACTGAGAACAAAGAAGGCAGTATCACATTTTGCAGGGTTGTTATTGTTAATACAGAGGTTTCTAAAGTTTGTATATATTACAGAATTTCTAATAAAGTAGATCACCTCCAATACGGGTAAAGCTGTTGCTTAGTTTATGTCTTCCATTGTTGAGTTGAGGACTTTGGTAAAGTGTATCTTAGCTTAAGTAAAGTTTTAGAATCCCTGGGAAGTCTTCATTTCTGCAGGACAATTAATCATGTTTAAAGGGCCTTGCTTACTTGGGAAATAAATTATACTCATGTGAAATATCTATCTTTGTCTGTTTCTTGATTTTAATCTCCTGTGATGTATTTTTCTAAAGAAAAAGTGAAAATGCCCATAACCAAAAAATAAAAATATTAAAAAAATAAATAGAAACTCCTCTGTTGAAATTCATCCCAATGAGAGAATTTTATGCATTACTCTAAGTTTTGTTCTGGAGATTACTGTAAATACTCTTTGCTGAAAATATTGCTGTAGTCTTTTCACATAGTATTATGATCTATCAATGTAGCTGAAGTACTTCCTGATGTAATTGAATACATAGTTTTTAAGTTAAAGTAATAAAAAAATTACAGATTCTTAAAATAATAGTTCCTTAATTATATATTTAAAAATTTTAAAGTATTTAATTTGACTTAAATATTTTATTTAAAACATTTAATATTTAATTAAAAGTATTAATTTAACCTAAACATTCAATAGTATTTCAAAATCAGTTGATATACTTTTGCTTTGCTCATGTCCTTATATGAAATAATGGCCACCATGTAAATCACTGGACTTGTGGGTACAACATTTGCATTTTAAAAATTAAAAAATCTTTTTTTTTGAATAATGCTGAAATATTTTGAAACTCTTAAAATAAAACTTTTGTCAAATAACCTTTTATGTTGAGTCACTATTACATAATTCATTATATAAGTCATTTGACATTGTAATGAAATGAATTACTCAAAATATCAAAAATTAAAGTAGTTTTCTGATAGAATTTCCCAAGACATATGTGGAGGGGGTTGTGGACTGTTACCCATTCCTTTGTTCTTAGGTCGTTAGAGATGAGAATGCATGGTGGCAGGAGAATAAGAAAAGCTGTATGTGGAAAGGAAAAGAAATACCATATACAAATAAACATATTTAAATGAAAACTATTTTTAAATTCAGATAATAAAATAACTCTGACTGTACTATTCCGGTACTCATTTTCTCTAATTTATCATTAATCCCTATAGTAAGTTGGTTTCTGATCTTTATTATAATTGCTTGTAGCATGATACAGTTAAGTTCAATACATACTGTGCATGATATATATTCCATAAGCCAGAGAGCAAAAGAAAATTGCTTATTTCAATAAAAGCTTAGAGTCAAATAGTACCTTTTTATTAACATTTTGGGATGTTCCATAAAATACAGTTGTTCTGTATTTGCATGTGAACATTCAGGAAAACCAAAGGACGTATTTAATTTGCTGGTGAAATTATCAGGACACTTACTGTATTTTTAATTGAATATATTTTAAGGCTTAGAACTTGTATGGTAGCATTTAAATGAGGTAGGTAGGGAGATCTATGCTCAGGATGGAAGGGGTCATCACAGCAGTAGGAAAAACACCAGGAAATTAGTAAATCAGAGTTTTAGTCATAGATCTATGAAGAATCATTGTTTTTAAATCTTAAGTGGGACTGGATGTTTCTGTTCACAAGATTAACAGTCAACTACACTTGAGATGGCCATGCATATTTTAATTTGGCAGGTGTTAATATCTATAATAAAAACTAGACTTTCAAACGGTCAAGTGATGAATATCTGCAGGAGATAAATGTGTCCCTGTGGTTCTTCTTAGAGAATAGCTGTAGTTTATCTCTAGCTCCCATGTGTGTTTTGCATACTTTGCATACAGATAGTCTGCATTGATCAATTTTTATCTTCATACTGATATAATTTAAAAAACTTCTATACTCAGTATTAGTTAAACCAAATTGCTCAATATCAAAACACATATAAAAATTCAGCAAAAAGTCCTTTATTTATGCCCGTTTATGTATTCCTTCACTTCCTTCCGAAGTAGGATCAGATTTCACATGTTGATGACTGACGGTGGAGCCACTTTTGTATATTTTAGTTGGTATATTGTATTTTCCAATAGCTGAACTAAACAGAGTTCATTACACACCTTTACAACAGAATCTTATCTTCTGGAGTCATCTAAAATTTAGATATTGATTATACACTCTAAGAGAAATATGCTGCTGGATCAAAGGATTTCTAGGAACCTAGATTTAATCTTAGGATGTATAAAGATGCTTTTATGGATAAAGGTACTTTTCCCCCTTACTGTTTACATTTTGTTTCATTGTCTTTAGATTTGTTCTTCAATTTTGTAGTCTATCACTTTGTCAGACTTTCTAAAGCAAAAACTAATAATTGTAGGACACAGTGAACCCTTCAAGAGTCTGTGACTGCTTTCGATTATTTTCTATCTCTTACTTTCCCCAGCCCTTCTCTTGGCCTATCATTGAATACAGTACATAAATCCTGGCAGGTGATTCATGATGGATTGGTTAATTGATATAGTTTGATTAGAATAGAGGTTGGTGACATATACAAATGTCCAGAAGGGAATAGAGGGAGTGCCAATCTGAGGAGGTCAGGCCGGAATGTGTTTTGTGTCTGACATGTGATATCCTTAAGTTGTTTTCTTAACATGTGCTGACACAAGTATCTTTGACAGCCCTTGTGCAGAGTAGCCACATGAAATATGGGATAAGAGCTCTTCCTGTGCATGTCCTGATTACAGAAAGGGATAAATAAACATGTCTGGACTTGCAAAGACATTGCATCTGCTTTGGTTGATTGACTGGCCTGAAGCCTGTTTTGGAGAAGATTAAATGGTTTGGCATTTGTATGCTTTTGCTTGGGGTATAGACCAGTGGATCTCAAATTGCACTTCACATTAGTATTATCTGGGATTCTTTAAAAATATGCCCATGCTTTAGTATTGCCTGGTATCCTTTAAAATATGTCAGTGTCTTGGTTCTACCCTAAACCAGTTAAATCAGAAATCTCTAAAGGTAGGGAATGGGCACTGTTCTTTGTACAAGTGATTCCAATGTGCAGCCAGTTTTGAGGAAGTTTGAGATTTTGTAGGAATCAAACAAAAATTAAAAGAAAGGCTAAGGAATACAATTTCCACTCACCTTGTTCTCATTTACTGAGAAGGATTGCAGAATCTAGAACACCATTGTCCAATAATAAGGAAATATATGTCAAAAGAACCACCTATTCTTATGCATTGTATTCTAATAAACGGACCACATGTATATTTAAATGCTTATGTAGTCATATTTTAAAAAGTAACAAAAATAGGTGGAATTAACATGGAAACCAGCATTTGAGATGAAACTCAATTCTCTGCTTCTTTCAGCAGGTGGGGTCTGTGTAAGTTGTAGGCTCTGCAGCTGAGAAAACCCTTTTAAGTGTTAGCAGCTAATCACAGCAGGTGATGCCTGCTGGCATCAGCTCTGAGGGTCACAGCTGGAAAAGTTGGATTCTCCTCTACTATTATTGAGTGGCAGGTTGCTGCTAGCTCTTAATGATGGGCTATGCCTTCCAGTAGCTCACCACCGATTTTTTCTGGGTTCTTGTCTCACAAATTCAAAGAATGAAATCAATGGTCAATAATGGAAGGTGAAAAAGAGTGAAAGGAGCAGGATTTATTCAAGTAGAAGGAAAGCGAACTCCCTCAGGGTGAGAGGGGAACTGATTGCAGGTTGCCACTTGAGTGTGCTGGTCTAGGGGGTAGATAACAGCCCTTGGGCTAATGCTGTGGTCCAAATTCATGCTAATCCAGTCTTGGAAAATTACTAACACTATTGGTTAGTCCTTGAGTCTGAACATTCCTGCAATCACCATTTGGGCCAGCCCCGGCTTCTATTTTCCTTGCTGCTCATTTGCCTGGGCCAGGCCACTGCTGGCTGCAGGTCACTATATCCTAGCTCAGCATGCCTCAGACCTGTGAGGGGATGATGGCAGGCTTTGTACTGTTGATGCCCATGCCCTCTGCCCACGCTCCAGTCTGCTCATTCCACCTCTCTGTCACCACTTCTCGTGGGGATTAATGGGCTGCCTGCACAGCTTGGCAGCTGGGGAGCCAAACTGACCAGGGCAAAGGCTTGAACTTAACTTCAGGAACAAATTATATCAAGTCTTCTAAATCCAGAGCTTATTGTAGATTGGTGGCACATCTTGGCTTGGAATAGCTACTTTTCTAGTGCTAAACAGCCATGTTAGTACCATATCAAACAATGCAGGGGCAAGTAATAGGGCAAGCTCAGTGGTAGAGCATGGCTTAGTATGCACAAGGCCCTGGGTTCATCCCAGTACTGACAAAATAAATAAATTAAACACCAAAACAAAACAATACAAGTCCCAGGATTTTGTTAGCACTCCTTGGGAGCCATCAGTGAAGAGAAGCAAGGTGAGCCAGATGTTTTAGGCCCTTTTATATTTTGGATATGCTTGAGTTTCCAGGTGTGATATTGTTTGAGGAATAAAAGCAAACGTTTAAAAAATATCACGTTGCTCAATATTCTTTTAAGTCCTTTATTCCCTCTTGTCAGCATTTATGCTACTATTCCAGGCAGAGGTCAGGCAGCAGGAATCCTGTTCCTCCTTGTGGGGAAGGTGTTACCATGACAATGACTCAGATGTTTCCTATAAAATATTGGGAATCCCTTCAATAGTGGTTGAACCAGCTGAGATTTGAAAAACAGAAATTCCATACCTGGATCTACCCCAGGATGGTAACAGAACACTTGTAGTTACTTTGCCACATAGTAGTTGTTTAAAACTCATTTAACCCAAAACTCTTTCCTGAGATTCCTGAGCAATCTTTCCGAAGTGTGGTCACCATCATCAGACAGACCCTCTGGCTACAGGTTTTTCTAACTTGGCATGTATTTCTTTCTGGTGAATGTACAACTGGCAAGAGCTTCAATATTAGTTATGTAGATGCCAATATTGGATATATATGATTTTGGTATGTAATCTGGTAACTTTTCTCCATGTGAGATGGATGAAATCTGGTGTATCAGGAAAGAGAAAAATAGCAAAACCATATCCTTGACCATTGGAAATGAATATTTGCCAGATCTCCCTTGTTAGTGACAGAACACTATCCTAGTCCATTGCATTGGTTGCTTTTTAAAGCCATCTGTGATGTTTCCTGTTAGGAGTCAGTCAAGGACTTACATGTCCCAAATTATAGCTAATTTACTGTTTTATTAATTTGAGAAAGAAAAGTGACACTGAGTGGGAATTGAGAGTGTTTTTATCTATTTATAGGATGCTTCTAAGAAGTCTTATAACTGTATTTTATACTTAACAGGCAATTTTAAGAAAATTGTTTTGAAAAGAGCAAGCCCAAATATCAACAGCTATTTTAGACTTTGAAGCAGTATATACAAACTCAATTTCTCTAGTTCGGTCTGTATCAAGGCAAGCAACTTGTTATAATAGTTAAGCAAAAGAAGGGTGGACAAATCTAATTTTATCATATGAAGCATAGACACTTTCACAACAAGTTAATGATATTAAAAAATAATAGGTAAGTAAATAAGTAAATAAATAAAATAAAATAAAATAAAATGCTTTCCAAGCACATTGCATTCTTTTGTCCAAATAGTTTTTGCTCAATATTTGGCACAGGCCTACATGTAGGACACTAAATGAACAGAGAAAGCAAATAAATGTGACCTTTGTAAAGCTGGTATTTTCTTTATGAAGCCAAAAGGTGCACAAATACACAAATATTAGCCCACTCTTATTTTTGTCCCAGAAAACTTCTCTTTGGCTGTCAGTATCTCTTGGTTCGATCCTTGGCATCGTTGTTGCTCATCTTGGTTCCCTGCAGGCCTTGCCATCTGTCTAACTGGTAAAGGGCCCAATCTCATCAGAATTCCTATCATCCAGTTGGAAACACAGCCCTCTGATTGGCCATTTTCCTCTCTGTTCTCATCCCTGTTTATTTGCAACCAGTTCCAGCATCTCAGAGCAGGTGGCTTTACCTTAGCCAGTTACTTTAGGATTAGCAATTACTGGAAGGAATAAAATCTGCATTGAAGGGTGGAGCATCTGTTATTGCAGTGATCTCGGCCTTGGGAGAGAGTCTAGGGAGTTGGAGAAAGTCTAATGCATGAAGGTGAGGCTCGCCCTAGGGTGCTCTCTCTTTGCTTCTCACCTTAAATGTTGCAGCCTTTCAGGGTTAATCCTTTGACTGTATGAAGTTTAATAAGATCTTGAGTGCAAGTGTGGCAGAAGGCCCCTGCTTTTATCAGCCCCCTTACTGTCTGTGCTCCTGTGATTCTTGTCTGAAAATTTTGCAGAGCCATTTAAACCTTAACAGTTGCCTAACTCACACCTTGGCAGATCATTTTTATGTTTTTAAAATCAGCTCTTGCCCTGACCTTAAGTATGTTTTTGAAGTTTCCCCCTCTCCATCCTCCTTCTTGGTTTATGACCTGTAGCCTAAAGAATTTTAAAGAAATGCCAGGTACGATATTTATTAGTCTCAAAACTTACATAAAGACCTCAGTTAAAAGAAGTAATAACATGGTTAGAAATGTGTCCATGTTTTCTTATTACCCATATTAGTCATGACAGCAAGAAATAGCAGGAACAGCACCAAAACAAAATAGACAAAATAACTCGCAAGTTTAATGACCTGATTTCCTTCTATTCTTTCCTTTTTATTTAAACCTTGAATTTTCTTCTGTTGAACAGTACGGTTTGACATTATACATTTTGCTTTTATTTTATAAAGCAGTCCCAAATAATTCTTGAAACTGAAGACTTTTTCTTAAAACTATTTTATTTATAAGGAACATTGCCAGCATTTATTAGAATTTCAATTTCAAAAAAGTGGGTTAGTAATCACTTTTTAATTATTAAGCACTGTTTTATGTACTTTCTGGAAAGCAGTTTCGTTTAGTTGTTTAACACAGTCATTCTGACATCAGACTGCCTGAATTTAAACTCAGTGTGTCTACATACTAGGTGATTATCTTGGGACGATGCTTAATATTTTTGAACCTCAAGTTTCTCCCCCACAGTAATGTTATGGGAACTAAATGAGTTTATACATAAACACATGTACATGTACCTTACTCATCTTACCACATTACTACTTTGTCTAATTTTATTACCCAAACAATGCCTTGCAGAAAATAAATGCTCTATAACTATTAGCTGCTGCCATTACTATTTATTTATTTTAACCATCATCCAGTAGATATAATCCCTACTTTATGGTGAGGTAACTAAAGCCAAAAGAGGTTATTGAACTTGCCCAAGGTCATTGAGCTGGGGAGTGTGCACTGCCAAGGTTTGCACCCACGTTCCTTTAACTGTGAAGCCTCCTGCTTACCTGCTGAGTTTGTCACTGCTGCTTTATTTTGGCACCACAGTTACATAGATGCCGTTAAATTGTTATGAGAATGACACTTGCATCCATCCGAAAAGGTTTATTTCCTGGTTTTTTTAAAAAAAAGTAGTTACAATTTCACTTGGATAGCATATTTGTGCTATTGCCCAAAATTTCTTGGCACACATCTACCTTCAGTCTTGCTCTTTTGAGAGACCCATTTAGAATGTGGAGGGTCAGGTTTATTCCTTAATATAATGTTTCTTCCTGAGAAAGGAACCTTCATGGATATGCTCCTGTGCACCTGGTTTCAGTGCACTTGAAAGTTACATGAATTTATGTTTTTGCTCATTGCCAGATATTGCTCATAGATCTGAGTTGTTGTCCAGTATGAAATAGAAAAATGGTGAGTTTTTGAGTGGCTCATTGACCTTTTATCAGTTATTTAGCTTTCATGATATTGTCTCTGACATACTTTGAATGTTCTGGCACTGTGGTGGAGTTTGGTGAATATACTGTGACTGAATGAGTGACTGAATGACTGAGTGGCTCACAGATGTTAGGATGACTGTAGCTACAAAAGAACTTCTCACTGTAAAGATGGGGTGGAGTGGGTAGAAGAGGGAATGTTTGGTTCTGAGCAATAAGTGGATTTGTCTTTGTTATCATTTTCCTAATTACCTGTATGTGCTCCCTGATGGACCCTTCTCTGGATCCTCAGGATACCCCTTCAGTTCAAGAACACATACTTTCACATGCAAATCTTGATTTTCCTGTTTAGTTATCAGTGCACTTGCACCTTTCTGCTGTCAGTCCTGCTCTCTCCTTAAACAGTCAGAGGGTCAGTTAGCTCAGTGCTGCCTCCAATTGGAGCATCTAATCTGGTGGGGCTGCTCTTTTCAGTTCCCTTAATCCCAGCAGAGAAGCCTCCTTCACAATGGAGAGCCATCTTTGCCCTGGTCACTTAAGGTTAGATGCTTAGGAACTATTGTGTTTTGTGGGATGAGTTATTGCTTAACAGAACACTTCTTACTCTTTAAGAAAAAACCAAAACTCAGGCAGGATCTTTTATGTGCCAGGGATACTACTGAATGAATAACAAACTGTAAATTTCCTTTCAGCAATCACATTACATCTAGAATCAAGGGAGAATGAAGTCTTTAATTCTTGATAGTGCTTGATCATATTTTAATGTGGGAACTTTTAAAATATGTCTCTAGGTGGCTAGAGAAAGGGATGGATATTTCTTGGTTATGATTGAATCTTTTGTTGTTGAATTTCGGTTAATGTATAATTTGACTTTTTCCCTTTCAGCTGTTCCATTTCCTCCAAGTCACCGGCTCACAGCAAAAGAAGTGTTCGATAATGATGGAAAACCTCGTGTGGATATCTTAAAAGCACATCTCATGAAGGAGGGCAGGCTGGAAGAGAGTGTCGCATTGAGAATAATAACAGAGGGTGCTTCCATTCTTCGACAGGAAAAAAATTTGCTGGATATCGATGCACCAGTCACAGGTAAGTCCTGAGGATGGAGCCTGCCCACTTGTGCCTACAATGAGAGTTCAGATACCTTACCAAAATAATCTTTAATGTTGAATCTCCACCAAAGAACTGAGGATAGTATGTCTGTAAAAATATTTTTTGTTTTTCTGTACTAAGTACCTAAAAAATTGTCAAGTCATGAGTATTAGATGCTGTTTTCTGATAAAAAGTGGGTGCAACTTAGAGATAGTGAAGGTATTCTAATATAATTAATTAAGAATTGATACTCTCTGCCAGTGGAAACATGAACTGGCATAGGGCACACAGATTTACTCACTGGGAAAGATTAGGCTGAGTATTATAAACCTTCTACAGTGGTTGACAGAGTAACCAAGTTATTAATGCTGTGGTTCTCAAAGTGGTTCCCAAAGTGTTTCCAGACTGACACCATCATTGCCGTCACCTGGAAACCTTGTAAAATGTAAACTCTCAGGGCCTACTCTCTAACTACTCAATCAGGTGAATCTGATTTGCTAGGGTGACACCCAGCAATCTGTGTTCTGTCAGTCCTCTGGGTGGTTCCGATATACATTAAAGTTTGAGAAGCACTGGACTTTAGAAGAAGTCTTAATTTCTCTCTTTCCTATAGCATTTTCTGCCTGGAAGATAAGTCTTTTTCTTTTTTTAATTTTTTTTTTTAGTTATTGGTGGGACTTTAGTTTTTATTTATTATTTTTTAAAAAATAGTTTTTAGTTGTAGGTGGACACAATACCTTTATTTATTCTATTTATTTTTATGTGGTGCTGACTATCGAACCCAGTGTCTCATAGGTGCTGGGAGAATACTCTACCACTGAGCCACAACTATAGCCCTGGAAGATAAATCTTCAGTTTTAATGTTTTTGTTCTCTTACTTCTTATGGACAAATACATGCTTTGTGTAAGTTTGCTTCTTTCAGGCCATAAAAATTAAATCTTATCAGAAAACAGTATCTAATACTCAGAGAATTTTGATTTACTCTTTGTGGAGTTTGCTGAACTTGCAGGTTTTCATTTTTGGAGAAACTAAAAATGTTTATTTTTCCCTGGAATACTTTCATTTTGGCAAAGGGAAAACATGTAGACACAGAATATTGTTCTTGTTGAGAGAAAGGGGACATTTAAAAGTATCTCATGCATACTCCTGAGAGCTTCTTTCTTCTAAATCTTCATGTGCTTATAATTTTGTTGTCCTCTATGCATATTTGAATGTGACTGCTAGGAGAAGAATAAGCTGTCTTGAATATCAAACTAGACCATTCTTTATCAAAACATCTCTAATAATTCCCATACCAAAGAAATTGGCCTTATTCACATAGTATATTTGATTGGCAATGCTATTTTTCTTGCTTTTAACTTAGAAAAAAATTGACCATGGGTAGTAGCAGGCAGCAGGAGTCTGCTCTAGTAGTTTTAACCCATTGTTGGGTCATGGACAGCTAAATCAAGACATGAGCTAACCCTGTGCCTCGCACTGGGAACCCTGGTTACATTTTATACAATTGAGTTACGTTTTATCTCCAGCTCTTAGGACTGTGAAAATACAAGGGCAAAACATGCTTTACTTTCTGCATACCAAAATTCTAAATTTTTAAAGTATCTAAGTACTACATAAGAATCCGCATTGGGGCCTGGGAATGTAGCTCAGGATAGAACACTTGTCTCGCATTTGCCAGGCCCTGGATTCGATCCCAGCATAGGGAGTGGGGAGAATCCACAGCAGTGAATTCACACCTGTATATTAATAATATAAGCATTATATGATATCTTTATCATTAATCTTTAATTTTGATGATAAGAAATGGCATGACATTTTATTCAGTTTACTTTTTCTTGACTTCACATGATAATGTGTGGCTTCCAATGAAGAATTCATGTTGAATTCACTAATGATCCTACTGGTGTTAATGGAAGTGATAATTACAGCTAAAAGGAAATGTGTAAAATAGATATTCAGGGTAATATGTTTTCTGGAATGGCTTAGTCATCTATTGTTTGATTAGGCTCTGTCCTGATGGAGCACACAGGGCAGATTTTGGGAGTCTGTGGACTCCAGAAAGATCTTCATCACCTGACCCTTCCTAGCAAGATCCCAGATACCATGGTGATAAATTTCAGGATATAGATATAAAGATACTAAGGTAATTAGGAGTTAATTACATATAACATTCTAAAAGAGGGAGAAAAAAGCCTTTTCTGTAGTGCAGGAGTAACTATGGAGATATCATGGAATGTGTAGCACCAGTGAAATAGACTCTCAGTAGGGGAAACTTTTCTTCAGAGGGTTGTTTATATTTCATGATGCAGGCAGGATCCTAAGGAGCCTTATAGCAGATTATATGGTAGTGATATCTTCTCCATTTTTTCTGGGAACATAAGGATATGAAATAATAGTGCTAGGGTGGAAAAAAAAAAAGTACTTTAGATACAGAAAACTAAAAGCCTTAATTACACAAAGCAAAAATATACAATTTAAGCATGCTGAATAAAAAACTTAAATTCACTGAACATGATGGTTTGGGGGAACTTTTAAGGTCTAATAAAGTGAACATGGATCAAAAAAAAAAAAAAAATAGTGCTAGGGTGGACCAAAAAAATCATTTTAACATTCTGATCAAAGGGAGAAGACATTTTCTTGTTAAATTCACCAGAAGGCCAGTATGTCCATTAAGGCTGCTGTCACAAAATACCATCAGCTGGGTAGCTTATAAATAACAGAGATCTGCTCCTCACAGTATTGGAGGTTGGGAAGTCTAAGAGCATGGTGCTGGCAGACTTAGTGTCTGGTGAGTGCCTGCTCCCTGGTTCACAGAAGGTGCTTTTTCTATGTCTTCCCATGGGGAAAGGGAAGGATCTCTCTGTCCCTTTTATAAAGACACTGATGTAGGGTTCTGTCCTCCTGATCTTAATCACCACTCCAAAGTCCCTGCCTCCAAATACCTGCCCATTGTGGATTAGAATGTGTTGTAAGAATTCTGGGGAGATGCAGACATCCAGAGCATAGCAGCTAAGTTAAGTAACATATTCCAGTTTATGATTTTTCCAAGCAAAAGTTGACTCATAAGGATATTGCAAAAGAAAACCAGGGTACATTGATCATATAAGATGATAGTCCCTTTGTGTTTTGAGATAAAATTTTAAGGATATATAATCTGAAATCTGGAGTGCTCTGAAATTTGAAACTTTTGAGCATCAGATGAGGCTTCTTGAAATTCCCAATTTCAGAGTATTTCAGATTTTTAGATTAAGGATGAAGTCTCTGCAAATATTCCTAAATCTATAAACTCCAAAATTTGAAACACTTCTGGTCCCAAGCATTTTGCATAATGGATACTAAACTTGTACTTCTTAAAATTTATCAGTAAAATTTTGTGATATATGATTGTATTCTAAGATTTCATTTTATCTGGACAGTTGAACAAACAGGATAATACTTATTTTTAGATTTAGAATTTATTCTTTGGACAATTGAATCAGTAAAGTTACCAATATTAGGCTGTGCAGTTAAAGGCATAGTCTACACTTGAAAATCTTCAGGATAAAGTATTCTTTATGCAATTCAGAATTCCACCTTTAGAAAGACAGAAAACCCAAAAATTTAGAGAAGAAAAGAAGAATAGGAAGAAGAAGGGAGGAGAGGGGTTGGGGAGAAGGAAAATAAAAACCTGGTAACTTTTTGTGTAGAACTCAACATTAAACGTATTCAGTATATAAACTTTCAAAAGGATATATCAAATATGTTCTAATTGCACATGAAGCTGCTCCTCAACTTTCTCTTCTTCCTTCCCTCCTATTTTATTGATAAAAATATTTTAGTTTTACTTGTTTAGGGAGGAGTTGTGCTAACATCTGCCATTGTTTGCTCACATTTTAAAAATGCCTGGGAATTTATGTTCTAGTTATTGAAACTCTGAATTTCCCTTCTTTTTATTACCATGTCTTTAATGTTTAAGAGCACAAGGCCTCCTCCTTCACGTGTATATAAAGCAATGTAAATTTTGTGTTTATTTAGAATTTCCCCCCTAAAATTCTGTGTGTTTTACTTTGGAGAGGACATAAGGACCGTGGTGCACCTGTTTCTTGAGAGAGTGATGGAGCCGTGTGGGCCCCTTGCCCAGAGGGAATGTGGACTTGGAAGCCAGCAAGCCATCTTCTCTGGGTTCCCTGTCAAAACAAGGGGGTATGCCACAAGTTCTGCTCTTTCCTCTAAACTGACTTGCCTGATTAAAGTGGCAGCTGTTTCAAAGATTCCATTTGAAGTGTGTATTTGAGTTGGAGGCATTTTGTGAAGAAAAGAATTATCCCTTTTTGACATTTTTCTGAAAATCGAGTTGAATTTCTTTCTGTTCCCTTGCAAGCATACAAATGAAAGACTCATAAAATCATTCATTTGAGTAATTCAGTTTTGCAAACATTTACTGGACATCTGCCTGGTACAGGACGTATGGGCTCTCCACGGGGAATAAGACCAGGTTCTTGTTCTCCATGGACTCAAAATGTAACAGGACAACCTGAAACAGTTACTTGAGATAAGTCTATCAAAGTATTGATTAAATTAAAGGATATGACCTAGATTCTTTTCAAATTAAGAAGCATCCAAGTAAATATAGCTGATTCATTGCCAAAAAGGTTTTCTATCTTCTAAGTGCCTAAGGTTTCCCTGACAGTACTCAGTGATGATTATATTCTGTTTTTGAGTTTAAGAAACTGTTACAGAGCTGAGATCCTAACTGACCTGAAGATGATTGAGAATTGTTTTAGAAGGTTAGGACTATGCATGTTGTATGAGATGTAGTCCTTGACTAGAATATTCAAGGTCCAATTGCAAAGGCAGACACATAAATAGATAATTACTATTTAATTTTTAAAGATTTGTATTGAAGGTATCTAAAAACTGATGTGGGCAGAGAAAGGAATGTAGAAAGCCAAGAAAATGTTGACATATTGCATGTTGTGTAAATTGAATCATGTATTATAAGTAAAATTTTACTTTGTAAAAAAGCTGGTGGATGGGTTTGGTTGTCCACACCTGTAATCCAGCAACTCTGAAGGCTCAGGCAGGAGGATCCCAAGTTCAGGGCCTACCTGGTCAACTTAGTTAGACACTGTCTCAAAACAAAAAAAAAAAAGTGGTGAATGTATCTCAGTGGTAATACATCAATGGCTTCTATCCCCAGTCCCCCCCCAACCGCCCCCCTCCCCCCCCAAAAAAAAAGCTTGGGAAGGACATTCTGGATTGAGACAAGAGCATCTTGATATATTGATAACACTGGTGAGGTTTTTATTTATTTTTCTTATTTTTTATTTTTTTTGAAAGTGGCAAGATTTGTTCTTGGAAGTTTGCTGTGGAAAGAAAGGGTTTCAGAGGGTATGAGAGATGAAGGGGCAGGCAAATGAGACCTAGGTTGGAAGGCCTGGGTCACATTCTGAACCTCTGTAAGCTGTGGGCAGCCTGAGCTTACATGGGTCTTTGAGCAGGGGAGTTACATAATGAAGTTTGTGGCTAGGATAGCATCCTGGATTAGATAAAGTAGGGTGGGGTGGGGAGGAACTCTTGGGAGAGAGGCTGATTAGGAACCTTTCATACTCTGCCAGGAGAGCCATGATGACTTTGGCAGGGTCCAGGGATTGGATTCAACTTTTATTACATGACCTGTTAAATAAATGACTGTCAAAGTTGATTTTAAAACATCTATTTAGTTTGTATTTTAAATATCAATATCTATTAAAGATTTTTTGACTATGGTAAAATGGTTTATATAGCAATCCAATTTACTACCTTTCTTCTTGAGTTTCTCATATTTTCCTGTTTTCCCTTTGGCTTTGCAAGGAACATTGTGCTCATTTGTAAAGCAAAGGCAGACCAGGAGCTGAATAGTGATTTAAAACTCATTTTCTGCTCTCTGGGCTGAGGGGATAGGCCGGCATCCGCTGGGCAAACTGCTAATCTCTCCAGTTTGTCTGTTTCCTGCAGTGGGGGATTTGTCTCTGGGGCAGAAAAGGATTCCCTCAGTGGCTGGGCCTGCCATTTAGCATGTCAGGCAGTTGCCAGGAGAACCCTTTGGCTTTGTTCCTGGATGTGAGAGTGGACTGGTGGCCAAGTTTAAGGTCATGGCATTCCTTCCCTTACAGCAGCTGACGTCAATTAGGAGAATTCCCCTTGCCTGTGCTCTGGGGAGAGTTCAGTGGGGATTGGAATTCGATTGCAACCTAAAAGATCAGTGTTTATTCTTCTCATACTATCACTTGTCATTATGAGGCAGTGTGATCTTAGTTTATATGGGGATAAAATATTACTTTTGGGGCACTTTGCCCACTTCGAATTTTAGTGGCCAAATCTTTGGGGCCTGCTCTGCAGCTAGAGGCCTATTTTGGTACCCGGCCCACTGCTGGCAAATCAGCATATTTCTGTCCCAGCCTATGGCAGCAGCACATCATTTTGTTGTCCTTATTCTCTTTAATTTAGGCCTTTTTTTTTTTTTTAAGATAATGATGATACTAGGCCACTGCATGTGAGCCAAAGTCCTTTTTACTCATCCATTCATCTCTCTGATCTTGCATGGTTGTTCTTAGGAAACCCATTTTACAATTGAGGAAAGGGAGACTCCACCAAAACTGATATTTCCAATCTTGAGCATGGATTAGAATTACCTGGAGGGCTTCATAAAACAGAGGTTGCTGGGTCTGACTGTTACCATTGAGAGGTACTGGGTTTGTTTTTTCCATTCAGCAAAGAATTGAAAAACAGGACACAGAGAATAGCATGCAAATAGCAGGTTTACCACAAAAGCAACAGAGATACAGAGATAGTCATCTCTGGAGAGAAGGAGACCCAGAGCTGGGAATCTAGTAGGGGAGTTTTGGCCCGTTCTTTTTGTGGTCTCGGGAATTTCCTCCTTTCCTTATCTCCTCCCCTTCCATGTTCTCCTCATTATTATTATTGATCGATGCCCCCTCTGTCCATGCATCTGATTTAGTTTTTCTGTTGGATCCCCTCACTTAGGAGCATGAATATAGAAGCGTCTGTCTGATTGGGTCTCCCACATACATCTATGAGTGCTTTCCTCAAGCAGGAAGTTGACCTCATCAGACCTTTTCCATGCTCTTTTGTTCTGGCCCTGCCTCTGACTTCCTCACCAGCCATCTTGCCCTGGCTGCCTGTGCCCTTCTACATCTCCCTCATGACCTTCAAAGTTTCTTACTCCTTAGGTCTGGAGTAGGACCTGCCATTTTAAATATCTAACAAATTCCCCAGTCATAATGATGCTCTTGATCAGCGACCACACTATGGGAACCACTGGTTTAAGTACTTGGACTGATGTTCCATAGCTAGTAAGGTGAAGACCTTGCTTTGATCAGAGGTCATCACTTAACTCGAGTATAGCTGTTGTACTATATTGTATACACTGTTCAACCAGGGTATCAAAGGATTGAAGTCATGTGCTTTCACTTCATTTGATGAGAATTTTTTCCTTACTCATTACTAAAGAAAACATATTAACAATGCTAAAGCTAAAGGTTCTCAAGAAATGGAAGGGATAAATTATTTTGCCTGCTGATTATAATTATTTCATTTTAAATTAAAATGTATTACTATAACACAAGGGGGCAAGGCAGAACAATAGTGCTTAACATATTTGGGGCATAGAGTATTATCTATTTAGTTTTTTCCAGTAAAAAAAATTCACAGGACTTTTCTTTATATGCTGTCTCAGAGTTGAGTATAGCAAGCTACTACTGACACAGTTTGTAAAGGAAAGAAAGAATGGCTGGGGATCAAAAGCATCTTTAAGTGATCTGGGGGTAATGAACCCCACTTTTGTGGCTAAGTCATGGAAATTCAGTTTGTGTGAATATGTCAATAATAATCTACTGACCTCAGACGAATACTACCACTCACAGAAAATTTCTGATGATCATTACAATTACATTGTAGTTACGAATACAGATATTTTACTTTAAAACTCAATATACCATGCCTTTCTGAGTTTCTGGTGAATTGTTACTTTTCACAAATAGAGAAGTGTTTGAGTGCTTTAGTAATGCAACTTTGGTAGTTGTTTTCATAGAAAAATGAACATTTCCCAAAATTCTTTAAAATTTGAAAGGGATCACTTGCAGTGGTAATAACTCTGGTTTTTTTTTTTTCCTTTAAAGAAAGTTAGATATATTAAAATCAGTACTACAGTGGCTTTTAAGAGAAATGGTGTTTCAAATAATGCTGAAATGCCTACAGGTAAGGGAAGTCTCTTAGGTACTTTAAAATAAAGATGTAGATGTTTCCTTTTATTTACCCAGGTTGTGTCCATGTTTTCAGTCTGATCTCATGTTCCAGATTCCCATTGGCTCCCTCTTGAGCCAGTAACACTTATGGGCCATAATGAACACTGGTTTTGGACTGGTGCTAGTCCATGGTGAAGTTTTGACTGAGCCAGAATGGAATGATCTTTTTTGTTTTAGTGAGAATACTTTCTTTTTGTATATAAAACTATGGTGTCAGTAGATGCTAATTCTTTTTAATGGCTTTTTGGTGGAAAAATTAATGATGTTATTGTTGTAGGTCATTTTTTAACTCCTTGTCACCAGTCACTGTTACAAACCACGGTACTTTTTAATCCTTAGTGTTCACACAGCACTGTGAAAAAAAGTTTTGTTCTCACCTCCATTTTTGGAGTGAGGAAACTGAAGCTCAGTGAACTTGAGTATCCTTTAGGATAGTTAAGTAGGTAGCATGGGGTGAGGACTCAGGCAGATCAACTGTGTGTATTTGCATTTTATAAGTTCATGAAATCATTAAGTGTGGAGTGGCCATATACAGTATGACATTTGGCTCTATTGCCCTGAACTATTTTGTTGTTGTTTATGTTATTGTCCCACTAAATGTTAAATATGTAGAACATGGATCTTGTGTTTTGGTCTGTGGATGTTGTTCTGTTTCAGAATAGTTTTAATGTAAATGCACTGCTGATTTGTACAAAGTAAATCATAATAATGATGTAATAGAAATCTCTGAGTTTGTGTGTGGGGGTGGGTTAGTCACTTAAATAGCAGTTATCTTTTTATTGTTCTCTTTCTCTGACGTTGTTGATTTTCCTGAATTTATTGGTTTTGGTCTGAATGGAGTGTTTGACCCTGAGATACTGGATAAAAAAAATACTCAGAAGTATTGTCAGAAGTCATTTCTCATGGAAGAATCTGTGGTTTATTTAGTTGAAGAGTAAGAGAGAGATTGTGTTTACTTTTGAGGTAACCGCTTTAGTACTACTTAAAATTACTGTCTTGGTATGTAAAATGTGTTATTTAAGAACATTAATTGCTTTTATGCACATCTTGCTAATGGAAAGGTGTAGTACCTGAGAGGAAGCCTGTAGCCAGTTTATTTCTGTCTTTGCTTCTGTCTTGGAGGGCAGAAGCTTAGCCTTCTTCTGAATCTTGTCCAGATTGCCAGCAGCATCATTGAGTGACCCTTTTTTCATCAAGTAATGTCAAAGTTCATGGAATGGTTTGAGATCTAAGTCAATCCGTTGAAGAGGAGGAGAAAAAGCTCTCAAAAAAAAAAAAAAAAAAAAAGGTCCAGTGTTGTTTTTCTCATATGAAATCCTAAAAGGTTTATGTAGCTAATTGTGTATATCTACTTGTGTGTGTGTGTGTGTGTGTGTGTGTGTGTGTTTTAATATGTAGGAAGAAATAAGAGTGGTAATAAGTCTCACTTTAAGTTGTTTTTATCATATGAAAATAGCATTTATAGCAAAATGTACTTTGTTAAAATAGGACTGTACTGATTATATGATGGTAGAGAAGCTATGAGAAACCCTACACTCAGGGGTCTTTGTTCAAGTATTTTTTTTTTTTTTTTAAGAGATCTTCAAGAAACCACATTGTGGTTTCTGATTCCAATTTATGGTATGGTATAGTGCTTTTCTGCGATTAATTTCTGTTCCCATTTGGTATGGCTGGCAGTTGGTGTGTCCTCCTGGGTCATTGACCTTGTTTCATTGTGTTCCTGAAGAGCTCCAGGTCTGGACACCATGGCTTTTGGACTTCAGAATCACTAGTTAAATATGTCAGTGAAGTAAAGCTGGCCTGTTTTATTCTTTCTGTAAACTTAACTCTTTAGTTTCTTTCTTAATCCGCTGTGCTTCTGTACTTTTAAAAAAATTTTATGATAAACAAACCTCTTTGCAAGAATAAAATGAGGATTAGTGGGAAGGAAAATTGTACATAAAAATGCAATTTTTATCTAAAATGATTAATTGAGCATCCTTTTTCTCTTACGGCTCCATTTGTAATGAGTTCCTTTTTTCCTTTGTAAAATTGATGTCAAGTTCACCATTTTATTTGCACTGTCTTCATTTTCAGATTCATGTTTTGTTAAACTCAAAAGAGCATTTTTAAAAGGACAGGATTATTGTTGGCTCCTTTGGATTTTATGATTAGTATCAGACATTTTGCTATTAAAAAATCCATTTGGAATTCTTGAACCTGATCCTGATTCCATTTCAGAAACAGTTATTAATGCTCAGGATTTCTGAATGTGTTGCCGGATTTAAGATGCCATCTGGTGGTATGCATTTGGTACATCTAGTTGTACTTTTAACTGCCATCAGAGTTGTATGTCCTTTATTGCTAATGAAGAATATTTTTGAAATGACATGTAGGGATGCGTGTTTAAATTTCAAACAATGGATCCTTTGTTTCTTCTTTTGTGTTTCTCAAAGTAGTAAGCATATTTGCTTTGCCT
Organism: Glaucomys volans; assembly: GCA_020662805.1. Lineage (NCBI taxonomy): Eukaryota > Metazoa > Chordata > Mammalia > Rodentia > Sciuridae > Glaucomys > Glaucomys volans. The sequence goes on from JAJEJO010053453.1 coordinate 277,552, forward strand.
TATTAGCATAATAATTTGGTTCTTTAGAAAAACATTATAATGAGGCTTCACTTTTAGGAACTCAATTTTGCTCATAGAAATGTATAGATATTTAGAATCACCTGTCACAACCTAATTGCATATATTTTTTATTTAGTTTTTAAGAAGTAAAATTTGATTATTTAGCTATCATTTGGTAAATAAGAGATTTTCAGATAATCACAAACATGAAGCAAATTACTCAATTTGAAATGCTTTTTGTCATGTTTTAAACATTAAAGGCCATCTCCTTTGAAGGTAGACTTCAACTTAATCTTAACTACTTCTTTCTTTGCCTTCTTCAAGAGAAAGCTGGTAATAATTATTAAATATATATCAAATCTAGGAAAAAGTCAGTAAATTGTTTGCATATTATATAAAAAGTCCAGTCCACTTAAGAATCCTAAGTGTGAAAAATGTATGGGTATTTTTATCCCCTACAAATGAAATTGTGGCTGATTAGTGTAGTTTATTAAGGGCATGTGGCATTGAGCCAACGTATAGATTCTCTTCCTACTATAACCTGTTTAGCATCTCACATCTTACTCAGACTTCTGGCCCAGCCAGTTTCCCTTAAAAAAAGTGACTAGACTAAAAAGGGATGAGAATAGAAATTGTGATATAATGCCTGTTGTGCAAGTCACTTGAGGTTTATCATCTAATAACAGTGGAGACTTAATTTATAGTGTCTGAGTAAAAATCATCCATTAACTTCCTGGGTCTGCTACCTCCTAGCTGTGTACCACTGTCCGACTCTCAGCTTCCTCATCTGTTCAGTAGTATTCGTTTATTCGTTCCACACCTGTGGCTCAGATGTAGTTCAATCCTGCAACCACAATACTGATAAAGTAAGTGCACCCCAAATAGTAACTGTGTTGGTATATTGTTATAATCAGTTTTTTCTGTTGCTGTTAGTCTTGTAATGTAACTTGGTTCTGTTTCCTTGTTTGGTGATTAGAACCTGGAGACCTTGTATCTATATCATTTTGAAAAATATAGCAGAATTATGTAGGGAAAGACCTGGAGGACTGTGGAATGAAAAAAAGAACTGATAGTTCCTCAGGCCCACAGCTATCCTCTACCCATCCTTTCTTAATTCCTAATGCACATTAATTTCATTTTTTAATTTTTTATTTGTTCTTTTTAGATATATACGGCAGTAGAGTGTATTTGAGAATTTATTACTTCACATACGTTGAGTATAACTTATTCTAAGTAAGATTCCATTCTTGCAGTTGTACATGACATGGAGTTTCACTAGTGAGAAAAGAGCATTAATTTTAGTTAAAGAAAATAAATTTTGTTTTCATGAAGTTTTTTCATACAGTACATCAATGAGAAAGAAGAAAATAAAATAAAAGGACTATGAAATATAAGCTTAAAGTTTTTTGCAATTATAAAAAATAAACTATGCAAGAGTGGGCCTTTCTTACAAATCACTGTTGAAAATAACAATTCTCTTCATTGATGATAATTCCTCTGACACCAGTACACTTTCATTTCTAATTTTTGTGATCAGTTTTTTAAAACAACAGTTCATGGAACTACCAGCAAAGTGTACATTATCTGGATTTTGTGTTTTCCAAGTAATACACAACCTAGATTATTTTCTGACATTTAAGCAGAAAAATGTTGCAGAGATTTCCAGTGATTTTTTTCCCCCTCCCACTGGTGACAAATCCATTTGGGAATATTTTGTTGTATATCATCTGTCAGAGTCTTTCAACGGCTTTTTTAAAGCTCAGGCTACCTTTATAATAATTTCATAGTATGTTTCAAGATATGTCAATAATTCTTTTAATAAGATAGCACTAGGCAAATATCAGAAGTTTAGATAGAGGAAAGAAGAAATCGTAGGTTAAGGGATTATGTGTCAAAACAAAATATATTGGTTGGTCTTGAACATGCATTTATTCTTTTGTAACAATAGAGAAATATAAACCATTTTTGGATAGTTAGCTAAATATTTCAAGTTCCATTTCAAGCAACAAATGAATTCAACTCTGGGAGGTAGATACTCTTTAATGTCTGTTTTTATGTATGAGAAAATTGAGGCATGGAGGCATGGATTAACAGAACTTTCTTAGGGTCACAGATCTGGCAAATCCACAATCTAGAGGGCTCTGGTCCTTCCATTATAGTATTACAGAAAGCGTAAAATCTGCTTCAGAGTCCAGTGAGGCAGGCTGGTTGGCCCATAGACAGTTCATTAAAATATTCTCAAATAGGAAATTCTCTGATATTCTTAACTAATGCTTTGAAGCAAGTATCTAATGATACTCATATTTATAAACATCCAAATTATGCTCCCAACCTTATGCAAATTATAGAGAAAGAAAGTACAATTAGCGAGGTGAAATAAAAACTAAAATATGTTGGAAGGCCAGATAATATTTTAAGAGTGAATTCATAGTTTTTATTTTCTTTTCTCTCCCCAGTGACCCTGCTTCTAAAATTAAGCTTTAGAAATTTTGCCTTGAAGTGGCTAATGAGTGTTAGAGATATGGGAATCATTTAAAAACAAACCTGAAGTCCTTTTAATACCACTCAGTGTAATTCAGTTTATATAAGGCCTCATTTCCCATTGGCTCTCTAGTGAAGGATGAACTTCAAAATGAATTTCTTTTTTTTTCCTTCTTCCCTTCCTCTAAAATTTCCATTAAATGGTATTTGTTGCAAACCCTTGATAAAAATAACAAAATCTTAGTATTTTATGATTTATTATTTACTTTGTCACTTATTGTCTAAAATTGTGCCTTTTTCAGGAAAACTGACGTGCAAGTACTAGGACCAAAGGAAATTCCATGATAATATTTGGTTTCTATTTAAAAATACATTCTGGGCCTTCTTCTTGGCTTAACTGAGACATAGCTTCTACTCTTCTGCTTCTAGCTGCTTCTTCTATTTTTGTAAACCTGCCGCAGCTCCTCCTTGACTTTGATCCCTGCCTGGTGCTGGGGTGCCCAGGCCATAAGAGCTTGACTTCAACTGGAAAGAAGCTCCTCCCTTAGGTCTCTTCCAACTCCAAGAGCTAAAGAATGGTAGTTAGCATTCTTTGTATTCTCACTATCCACCTAATAATGCATGCCAGGTTGTATGACTTCTGTTATGCAACCTGGTAAGGTAGGTACTATTGTTATATCTTATTTTAGAGAGAAACTTTCTCAGAGAACTATCATATAAGCCACGTTTGTGGTTTTAAATTTTCTAATAGCCACTTAAAATTTTGAGACAGGTGAAATTCATTTTAAAAGCATTTTGTTTAGCTTTAGTTGTCTAAAATATTGTTTCAATAGGTAGTCAATATAAAATTATTAAAAAAATTTCACTTTCTCTTAAAAACTGAATTATTACATTTATTTTTATACCTATGGCATATTTCAATCTGATGAACTATAATTTAAGTGCTCAGTAGTCATTGTGGCTGTGGCTAGTGGGAGCAATATTGGACAGAAAAGTTTTAGATGAAGAAACTAAAGCTTGGCAAATAACATGCCTATGATGTACAGCCTCGGTAATCTAACCCAGGAGCCTAGACTCACATTCAGATATCTGAGGCGGGGCCTTAAGCTCTCAGAAAGCATACTATACCATCTCAGGAGCTAGATAGCTGTTTTTTTCTTTGAATTCACAGTCAGATCGCTGCCAGACTCTTCAGTGGCTTTAACTGTCTGTATCTCATCTAACCAGAATGATCAGTTTCTGTTTTCAACCTACTTTTTTGTTTCAGTTGAACCCGAGGTATTGTGTTCCCTAGTCTTTGATCACTTTCCCTTTTGCTTAATGGACTTCCAATCACACACCAGTGGAAGTCTATGGGAGTCACTTGTCTACTTTACTCTAGGTTAGCTATTTCTGTCTTCCCATAATTGTTAGCTCATGACTCTACAGTGTGCACTATTTGCCATTTCCATTTGGCAGAAGGTATATTCTGTTTCTAATTCTTCTGATCACTCCTCTCCAACACACTTTGTTTCATACTCCAAGTGATCTTACAAAAAACACTATATTACTTTCATTAAGGTGGTGATTTGATTACCATTCCATTGCTCCGAAAGCATCTCTTACTACCCATTCTTCACAGTAATAATTCCAAATCAGTGGGGGGTGGTGTTCATAGGTGAGTGTATGACAGTATTTATTTATTTATTTATTTATTTAATTTATTTTTTTTTTATTGAACACAAATGGAGTACAGCTATTGTTTCACTGGTTGTACACAAAGTAGAGTCACACCATCTGTGCGTTCATGCATTTACACAGGGCAATGGTATCTGTCACACACTCTGTTATTAATTTTACCCCCCACCCGCCCCCACCCCTCCCTTCCCTCTATGCTAGCTATCTTTCCTCCATTCTTGCCATCATTCCCCCTACATTATGCATCATCATTCATTTATCAGAGAGACCATTCGGCTTTTGGATTTATGTGATTGGCTGATCTCACTTAGCATAACAGTTTCCAACATCATCCATTTACCTACAAATGTCATAATTTTATTCTTCCTTATAGCTGAGTAATATTCCATTGTGTATATATACCACAGCTTCTTTATCCATTCATCCACTGAAGGGCATCTAGGTTGATTCCATAATCTAGCTATTGTGAATTGAGCAGCTATGAACATTGATGTGGCTGCATCACTGAGGCAATCTGATTTTAAGTCCTTTGGGTACAAGCCAAGGAGTGGGATAGCAGGGTCAAATGGTGGATCCATTCCAAGGTTTCTAAGGAATCTCCACACTGCTTTCCAGAGTGGCTGTACCAATTTGCACTCCCACCAGCAATGTATGAGTGTACCCTTTTCCCCACATCCTCGCCAACACCTGTTGTTGCCTGTGTTCTTGATAAAAGACATTCTAATTGGGGTAAGATGAAATCTTAAGGTGGTTTTGATTTGCATTTCTCTTATAACGAGTGATGTTGAACATTTTTTCATAAATCTGCTGATTGCTTGTAGATCTTCCTCTGTAAAGTGTCTGTTCATTTCCTTGGCCCATTTATTGATTGGGTTATTGGTGTTCGTGGTGTAAAGATTTTTGAGTACTTGGTAGATTCTGGAGATTAGTGCTCTGTCCGAAGTGTGTGTGGCAAAGATTTTCTCCCACTCTGAAGGCTCTCTCTTCACATTGCTGATTGTTTCCTTTGCTGAGAAGAAGCTTTTTAGTTTGACTCTATCCCAATCATTGATTCGTGCTTTTATTTCTTGCGCTTTGGGAGTCATGTTAAGGAAATCTGGTCCTAGGCCAACATGATGAAGATTTGGACCTATTTTCTCTTCTATTAGGTGCAGAGTCTCTGGTCTGATTTCTAGGTCCTTGATCCACTTTGAGTTGAGTTTTGTACAGGGTGAGAGATATGGGTTTAGTTTCATTTTGCTGCATATGGATTTCCAGTTTTCCCAGCACCATTTGTTGAAGAGGCTGTCTTTTCTCCATTGCATGTTTTTGCCTCCTTTGTCAAGTATGAGATACCTGTACTTATTTGGGTTTGTCTCTGTGTCCTCTATTCTGTACCATTGATCTACCTGTCTATTTTGGTACCAATACCATGCTGTTTTTATCACTATTGCTCTGTAATATAGTTGGAGGTCTGGTATTGTGAAACCCCCTGCTTCGCTCTTCTTGCTAAGGATAGCTTTAGCAATTCTGGGTCTCTTATTCCTCCAAATGAATTTCATGATTGCTTGCTCTATTTCTATGAGGTCCGTCATTGGGATTTTAATTGGAATTGCATTAAATTTGTATAGCATTTTTGGAAGTATGGCCATTTTGACAATATTAATTCTGCCTATCCAAGAACATGGGAGATCTTTCCATCTTCTCAGATGCTCTTTAACTTCTTTCTTTAGTGTTCTGTAGTTCTCAGTGTAGAGGTCTTTCACATCTTTTGTTAGATTGATTCCCAAGTATTTTATTTTTTTTGAGGTTAATGTGAATGGGGTACTTTTCCTAATTTCTCTCTCAGAGGATGCATCACTTACGAATAAAAATGCATTAGATTTATGAGCATTAATTTTATATCCTGCTACTTTGCTGAATTCATTAATGAGATCCAGAAGTTTTCTGGTGGAATTCTTAGGATCTTCTAGATAGAGAATCATGTCATCAGCAAATAGGGATAGTGTGATCTCTTCTTTTCCTATTCGTATTCCTCTAATTTCTTTGGTCTGTCTAATTGCTCTGGCTAGAGTTTCAAGAACGATGTTGAATAGTAGTGGTGAAAGAGGGCATCCCTGTCTTGTTCCAGTTCTCAAGGGGAATGCTTTCAATTTTTCTCCATTTAGAATGATGTTAGCTGTAGGCTTGGCATAAATAGCCTTTACAATGTTAAGGAATGTCCCCACTATCCCTATTTTTTCTAGTGTTTTGAGCATGAAGGGATGCTGTATTTTATCAAATGCTTTCTCTGCGTCTCTTGAAATAATCATGTGGTTCTTGACCTTAAGTCTGTTGATGTGGTGAATTACATTGATTGATTTCCGGATGTTGAACCAACCTTGCATCCCTGGGATGAAACCCACTTGATCATGGTGCACTATCTTTTTAATATGTTTTTGTATGCGATTCGCTAAAATTTTGTTAAGAATTTTTGCATCAATGTTCATTAGAGACATGGGTCTGAAATTGTCTTTCCTTGATGTGTCCTTCTCTGGTTTTGGTATCAGGGTGATATTAGCTTCATAGAATGAGTTTGGAAGGGTTCCCTCCTCCTCTATTTCATGAAATACTTTGAGGAGTATTGGAATAAGCTCTTCTTTGAAGGTCTTGTAGAACTCGGCTGTGAATCCATCTGGTCCCGGACTTTTCTTTGTTGGTAGGCTTTTGATGACTTCCTCTATTTCATTGCTTGAAATTGATCTATTTAAGTTGTGTATGTCCTCCAGATTCAGTTTGGGTGGCTCATATGCCTCTAGGAACCTGTTGATGTCTTCCAGGTTTTCTATTTTGTTGGAGTATAAATTTTCAAAGTAGCTTCTTATTATGTTTTGTATTTCAGTTGTGTCTGTTGTAATATTTCCATTTCCATCACGGATTTTAGTAATTTGGAGTTTCTCTTTCCTTCCCTTTGTTAGCGTGGCTAAGGGTTTGTCAATTTTTTTATTTTTTCAAAGAACCAACTTTTCTTTTTGTCAATTTTTTGAATTGTTTCTTTTGTTTCAATTTCGTTGATTTCAGCTCTGATTTTGATTATTTCCTGTCTTCTACTACTTTTGGTGATGATCTGTTCCTCTTTTTCTAGGGCTTTGAGCTGTAATGTGAGGTCATTGATTTGTTGACTTTTCATTCTTTTATTAAATGCACTCTCTGCAATGAACTTTCCTCTTAGCACTGCTTTCATAGTGTCCCAGAGATTTCGATATGTTGTATCTTTATTCTCGTTGACCTCTAAGAATCTTTTAATTTCCCCCCTAATGTCTTCTGTTATCCATGTATCATTCAATAGCATGTTATTTAATCTCCAGGTCTTGGAGTAGTTTCTGTTTCTAACTTTCTCGTTGATGTCTAATTTCATGCCATTATGATCTGATAGTATACAAGGTAGTATCTCTATGTTTTTGTATTTGTTAAGAGTAGCTTTGTGGCATAACATATGGTCTATTTTAGAGAAGGACCCATGAGCTGATGAGAAGAATGTGTATTCCCTTTTTGATGGATGGAATATTCTATATATGTCCGTTAAGTCCAACTTAGCGATTGTGTCATTGAGTCCTATAGTTTCTTTATTCAATTTTTGTTTGGAAGATCTGTCCAACGGTGAGAGAGGAGTGTTAAAGTCTCCGAGTATTATTGTGTTTTGGTCTATTTGATTCCTGAAATTGAGAAGGATCTGATTGACATACATGGATGCGCCATTGTTTGGTGCATAAATATTTATGATTGTTATGACCTGTTGATTTATGCTACCTTTAAGCAATATGAAATGTCCTTCTTTATCCCTTCTGACTATCTTTGGTTTGAAGTCTGCTTTGTCTGAAATGAGAATGGAAACCCCAGCTTTTTTGCTCAGTCCGTGTGCATGGTATGCTTTTTCCCAACCTTTCACCTTTAGTCTGTGGGCATGTTTTTCTATGAGATGAGTCTCTTGAAGGCAGCATATTGTTGGGTCTGTCTTTTTAATCCAGTCTGCCAGTCTATGTCTTTTGATTGATGAGTTTAGGCCATTTACATTCAGGGTTATTATTGAGATATGACTTGTATTTCCTGTCATTTTAGCTTTTTTAGGGTTTTTAGCTTACCTTTGTTTCTCCTTTGATTGACTCTTTCTTTAGGGTAGTTCCTCCCCATGGTGACCGAGGTTGTTATTTTTCATTTCTTCCTCTTCGAATATTTTGTTGAGAATGTTCTGTAGGGCAGGCTTTCTCTTTGTGAATTCTTTAAGCTTTTGTTTATCATGGAAGGATTTTATTTCGTCATCATATCTGAAGGTAAGTTTTGCTGGATATAAGATTCTTGGTTGGCATCCATTTTCTTTCAGAGCTTGAAATATGTTGTTCCAGGCCCTTCTTGCTTTTAGGGTCTGGGCTGAGAAATCTGCTGATATCCGTATTGATTTCCCCCTGTAGGTAATCTGCTGCTTTTCTCTCGCAGCCTTTAAAATTCTATCTTTGTTTTGTATGTTAGGTATTTTCATTATAATGTGCCTTGGTGTGGATCTGTTGAAATTCTGTGCGTTTGGTGTCCTGTAGGCCTCTTGTAATTGATTTTCCATCTCATTCATCATATTTGGGAAATTTTCTGATATTATTTCATTGAACAGATTGTTCATACCCTTGGTTTGTATCTCTGTGCCTTCCTCAATCCCAATAACTCTTAAATTTGGTCTTTTCATGATGTCCCATATTTCTTGGAGGGTTCGTTCATGATTCCTAACCATCTTCTCTGTTTGTTCGACTTTGTTTTCAAGATTAAATATTTTGTCTTCATTGTCTGAGGTTCTGTCTTCCAAGTGATCTATTCTATTAATTATGCTTTCTATTGAGTTTTTAACTTGGTTGATTGTTTCCTTTATTTCCTTGTTTTCTTCAAGGATTTCTGTTTGCTTTTTTCTCAGAACTTCTATCTCTTTATTGAAATGATTTTTTGCTTCCTGAAATTGCTCTAATAGTTGATTATTCATAGCCTGAATCTGCTCTCTCGTCACCTCATTCTCTTCTCGGATCATTTTAATTATGGACATTCTGAACTGCATTTCTGTCATTCCCTCTACCGTGCTGTCCTTAGGATCTCCTGATGCACCATCCAGGTTTGTTTGGGACACTTTCTTCCCGTGTCTTCCCATGCTGCTCATATATCCTCCCCTCTAGTAGTGCAAATCAGAGGGATTGCAACTTTCCTGTAAAGACCCAGAGCGTCCCTGCAGATTTCCAGCAACTCACCAGATGTTTGAGAGGTGCTTTATCAAGTGGTGAACCAAGATAGCCGCTATCTCACCACCTCCAGGTTGGGAATGATCAATGTTTCTGGGCAGAGGCAACCAGGAGATGCCGCACTGTGTCCCTGGAGCCGCAGCACCGTGTCCCCGCGAAAGGGGTGGGCTTAGGTCCGAGGGCTCAGAGAGGTCAAAATGAAGTCTCTCCGCCAGGGAAACTGTAGAATGGCCCCGACTGGGCCCAAATTCCCCGCTGGGGCCGGCAAACAGCTCCGCTCCCGGGTAAATCTCAGCTGAAGCCCTGTATGACAGTATTTGAGGAGCGAGGTAGGGTTGTACAATGGAGTTACTGAAGCAAGAATGTAAAAAAATGGAGAATGCTATAGACCAGCTTGGCAATTTGTCTTTAACACAACGTCAAATAGAAAAACTTACTCATCAACACAATGCAGATTTTTATAACATGCAATGTTCATAATCAAATTTGTTTATAATTGCTTTCTTATGCCTATGATATCCATTTAGTTTTGGTTATGCTTACTGATAACATTCATAGATTTTAGGATGTTGGCAGAAAATTTTGATAGTGTTCCATAGGGGACCGTTTAAAGCACTGTTCTATAGAACTGAATCGATTATACACCATGTATTGTCTCCCAGTTTTATTCTTCCAGTTCTTACCTTTTGTAAGTGGTTCACATGGCTGATCATCTGATGACTACTTTTCCTAGCCTCTTTTGTAGCTATATAGTTGACTAAGTTCTGATTCAGGGGTCTACGTGTAAAGTGGTATGTCACTTCTAGATCATGCAGCCAAGAGGAAACGTAATGCCCCCGTGTTTTGCTTTGCCCTTCTTGCCAATATACTAGCATGGCAGGAACTGAAGATGCCATCCTAGCCATGAGAGGGAAGTCATATATTGAATAGGGCAAAGTACCAATATAGAAGAGTCCTTGGCTCCCAATTCTTTGTACCTGCCATATTAGCTTAAATGTTTATATTAAAAGAAATATTTTTTCTCATATTTAATCCATTGTTTTCTCATGTTTAAGACATTGTTATGTCTGGATCTTTATTATAAATTTGTATTCTAATTCCAAGTCTAGATCCATTGATGTCTCCCCTGTTGCAATATAGCTCCTGTGAAGCCCTGCAATAAACACTATTCTTTTTCAAAGAGAAGTTAATATATTGTCCTTTTTATGAACCTTGATTATTTTTGTTTCTCTGTTTTGAGGTACATTAGGGAAAATCCATTTACCTGAGGTGTGTCTTCTCTGGAATTATTCTTTTCCTATTGATGTGAATATTCTGTCTTTTTCAAGAGCAGGCTCAACTCTTAGGTCCTCTGAGATTTCCTTGAAAGGGCTTTCTTCTCCCCTGTTCCCTTAGCATTGTATTACTTATACCTGTTATTGAATGTTTGTCTTGTAATATCTTGTCTCTTAATTAGTCTGCAAATTCCCAAAGGGAAATTATGATATCTAAAATTTCTCAAAAGTAACCTTACTATTTGTCCCAATAGTATCCCAATACTATTTATCCTGCCTGTATTAGGTACTTAATAATTATTTGATTTTCATTTAGTATCAATAAAAGGTCACTCACCATCTTGAAAATTTAGAGTCTTTGGAGATAATTATACATATTATTTTTGTCAAAAAATGATTAATGCTGCTTTCCATCTTTTTCCAGTTGCATTGTCCTGGAAATAGAGAGTACATCACAGCATGGCTCCATATGATGACTTACATGTGATATTGCTCAGGCTAAAACTTACTTTTTTTTCCTTTTTTGTACCAGGAATTGAGCCCAGGGGCACTTAATCTCTGAGTCACATCCCCAGTCCTTTTTATTTTTTATTCTGAGCCTCGCTGAGTTGCTTATGGCCTCACTAAATGGCTGAGGATGACTTTGAACCTGCAATATTCCTGCCTCACCCTCCAACCATTAGAATTACAAGTGGTTGCCACCACACCTGGCATAAATCCTGCTTTTTTTTTTTTTTTTAACACAAGACACATACAGACTATTGTCAATCCTCATTTTATTTTGACTTGATAGGCTTCCTAGTTGTTATGATTGCATTTCATAACATCTGTGTTGTGCTCTGTAGCCTGTCTTACTCCATATGTGTCTTCTCATAATTTCTTATGTAAAGATCTGACAACTCAGTTGTGTGTCTCTCTTGGGCAAGTTTATAATTGCCAAATTTTGATAGAATCATAGAACTGTGAGAGACTCCATCTAATCTAATCATTTTATCATAATGTATTTCTTCTTTTATATGTCGAAAAGTAACTTCTTAGCGTTTTTCTATTTTACATGTCAAATATGATTTTGGAACAGCAATTGTGATGGGCTTTTCTCTGTATGTTTTCATCAGATTGGTTTAGGCAACAGATTATTAGTTATTTGAAAAAAATTGAAAATTGGAAAAATAATTTGCATAACAGAGGATTATCCACTTTATTATTACTGAAATAATTTTTAAAGATTTTTTTTATTCTTTTTGATTCTAATTTATATAAGTTTCATTTATTTGGGATACATTATTTTCTTTTAGCTTTTTTATGATGGTTTTATGGAATTGATTTACAAAGTGTGCTCAGGTTTTTGGAGTATTTATTATTTCCTCTGATGTTTAATTGCTTCTATTCAGAGATCATCAATATATAACCATATATAACCAATATACCTAGTAGAAGTTTGAAAAGCAGATATACCTCCTATTTTATTTTTTCTACTTTAATATATGACTATAAATTTGTGATAGTGCATCAATGTGAAAAGATTCTCATCAATAACTAGTAAAGAAAAAATATATATATTATTTTCAGTCCACATTCTGAAACATTAAACCAGAGCTGTTGGACCAATATTTATTCCAACATGATGCTGATCTGCAAATTTCATTTACCACTAGCTTTGGTTGTGGGTAGCTCTTAAACTCCCAGTATGAGAATATTGTAGTTGAGATCATTATTACATAGATTATTATTGTTGTGAGACAGAATGCTAATTATTTCTTTGAAATAAAATGTTCCTAATAGTTCCCAGAGAAGTCCAACTTCGGCCGGGCATGGTGGCGCACGCCTGTAATCCAAGCGACTTGGGAGGCTGGTCAGGAGGATCGTGAGTTCAAAGCCAGCCTCAGCAACTTAGCGAGGCCCTAAGCAACTCAGTGAGACCCTGTCTCTAAATAAAACACAAAATAGGGCTGAGGATGTGACTGAGTGGCCGAGTGTCCCTGAGTTCAATCCTGGTTCCAAAAAAAAAAAAAAAAAGAAGAAGTCCAACTTCCAGAATTAGTTAAGGCATAGGTAAGTTTTTTACTTAATCCATAAGCAGGTATGCTTTTCAGAATGGCTAATGTGGAGAATAATTTAGGTTTCAAACCAATACACTTTAGAAAGTAAAAAGGTATATGCTGGTAGTAATTATACTAGCACAGCACAGTTTAGAATCATCCTCAGACGATCCAGTTTAAAGTTATCCTAGAACTGTGCATTTGAGGCCCCGAGTTCTGCCTCTGTTCATGTTCACCAAATATGATCACATGGTCTCAGTATTGGGCAAGCCGACCGTAACTTTGGGTACATTAACCATAGTCTTATTATTTGTGACTGAATACAAAACAGCATACCACTAGCACATGTTAAGATTATTAGCACTAACAAGGTGTGGGTGCTCTTCATGTAAATAATTTATGTGCATTTCAAGTGTTTAATATTTAAAGGTAGATATGAGTGGTTTTCCAGGAATCAATACCGTGAAACATTAGAAATTCAGGATGGTGATGGTCAAGTAAACCAGTTGATGTCAAAAATTATAACAAAGCAAAAGAGCTACTTTTATAATGTTCTGTACACACAAAGAAATGCATAGAACAAGTAAACAATATAGATTGACACACTAAGTTGATCCAAATATTTCTATGGTTTTCATTTTTAGAGCATTGACCCTGAAATAGGTGCTGTGCTAAGTACGTACATACAGTGGTGTCCAGCGGCTCTTAGCAACTCGTGGGTGTCACCACAATGCAGTGATGTGAAAGATTTCTTCTCTCCCTTTAACATCACAGAAACTGATGAGTTATGATGAAAAGTGGCAGAGGTCATTTCTGACCGTGGCGCACATGTCCCCTTCTGTAGGCAGGATCATATGCAGGGTGGAGTGGTTTCACCAATGAATGAGTTCTGTTGATTAAACTACTTCAGCTAGGTGGAAGATTTCTTAAGATGGTATCCAAATGATGGGAAACTTACCCCAAATGGAGTGAGATGGTAGATGGAATTTAGACCCAGATCTGGTTGTTTTGTTTTTTGTTGTTGTTTTTTTAAAATTCTAAATATACTTTCCCAAGAAGTGAGATAACTTATAAGGGAACCTGTGATTTTCTGGGTACCTCTGATATAAGATGAACCAGAGGAAATGAAGCATTAGAAATTTAGGATAGTGATGGTGGAGTAGGCCAGTCATATGTTAAAAATTAAAACAAAGCAAAAATGCTTGTTTTATAATGTTCCTCAATGCATGCAGTAATGGATAGGACAAAGGAACAATGTAGACTGACACATAGTTTGAGAGAGTTCAAGAAAGGGAAGGAAATTGCTGAGAGGGTGGATCAAATATGATGGAAGCCTTCATAAGACTGTTCAAGATATGGTTCAGTTGGCCAAAAAGGCTCAGGTTCCATAGAAAAAGTAAAAATCATTGAAAGCTAGCCATTGGTGAAAGAAATAATTATGCAGTGGCTGAGAGTGACCAAAGAATGCCAGTTTGAGGATGAGGATAGGAATCATCAGATGTGATTCATGTGTGGCTGGGTCATATCTGAGGAAATAGGGACAGTGGGGACATTTCTGTTCATATGAGGAGTGTTTGGGGTCACTTACCAGCTTGAAGGTTTTATGTTGGATTTAGAGACCACTAGGTAAATGTATGGACAAATGCTTATTCCTAGCAAGGCAATGATGGTGAAATTACCATGGATATAGACATGACCATTTTAAGAATAGACTGTGATAAGTTGGGGGTTGACTCACTATAGGTAATTGTCTAGTTTAGAATGGTAGAAGGAGAGAGAGGAAGGGCTGTAGTTAAATAAGCATTTCATTTGATCAAAAGACTCAGAAATACTAGACTTGGGAAAGGAGGCATAGTGTGACCAGTTGAGGTAAAAGGAGACATTGTGGCTATCTTTGTTGGATAGAATAAATTATTTTAAGGATCAGTAATGATCCTGATTTCAAATAAATTATTAAAATGTAAAGGCAGTTTTTTTTTGGAGTAGAATTTGATTTTCTATTTATTTAATCAAAGACTAATGTTAAAGATATTTGGTATTCATCATGTGATTGCCAAATAGTAAAATATGAACAACATTTGTGTAGAAATATATCCATTGGAGCATGGATATATTCAGTCCTGTGTTGCAGATTTATTTTATTGTGTAGCATCTGCTTTCTATTATATATTCAATGGGGATGTTCTAAGGGTAACTCAGTCACTTAGTGGAAAGATCACTGACTTAAGAATTAAGCAGAAATAGGTTTTAATTCAGGCTAACAAGTTGCCTAACACACTCCTGTGCATTTCTCTATGCATGTGTCTGATGCAGTCAAGCATTGCTTAGCAATGGGATGAATTCTGAACAAAAGTCATTAGGTGATTTCGTGCTTGTGTGGATACCATAGCTTGTACTCACACAGTCTCAGACAGCTGTAACCTCATTATGCAATAGGATCTTACTGGGATCACCATCACAGATGCATTCTTTCATCGATGGAAATGTTGTTATGTTGTTATGTGGCACATGATTGTAATGTCTACCTTAGAGTGTGATGAGACTTGAAAGAAGGTTTGAAAAGTTTCTCACTCAACAACTGATGTAGTAGGAATCCAATAAATAAAAGTTATCATTTATTACTAGTAAAATTGATGCATGTACATATATAGAGAGAGAGAGATGTATATGTATACACCCAAGCCTTCTGTAAGAGAACAAATATATTCATATATAGTGAACAGAAAAATAAATCTTATTTCTCCTTGTGTCATTGCCTACTTTGGATGATGCCAGTCATTGTCATGGAGATAATTTTTTTCTGCTAAATTTAGTACTTATTTTCCATAAGAAACATTGAACATTTGCTTATATATGCATGGCTGACTTCATATTTGCCCTTTTGAAATAAATCAAAAATCTTCAAAATAATTTATGGTAAAAATTCAAAAATTCAGCTCAGAGAATTTGTATCAACTCCTTGTTTTGTTTCATGTGCTTCCTTAGCACTTGAATTCCACTCTTCATCTGACTCCTTTATGAGTTTCTTAACATTTGTTTTGGTTCCAAGTAAAAGGATAGTTGTTTCATTGAGGGTTTTCTTGTCGTTACTAAACTAAAAGTAAACCTTTCTCTGAGCTTTACAGGAGAAGGAAAATAAAAACAATGTGTTTGTGAAAACTGTCATCTAAAAGAAGTAAGAATACTTGGGATGGGTGTGCTTCAGGGGCCCTGAGAGGTTGTGTGATTCTGACATTTTCCTCTGTAATTCATGAGATGATTCCAGGTGATGTCACAGCCCTGTTCAGCTTTGAGTCTCTCGATGGATTTCTTAGAACATCTGTCACATAGCTTCAGAGTGGCTATCTTGATAAGAAATTTGATTAACCTAATCAGGGTTTCCTTTTGTCATCCTTTAAATACTTCTGTGTCAAAAGAGGAGACAACCTCAACTTTTGTTACTGTGTGATTCAACTTCCTACCACATCACAGTTCCCTGAACATTTCAGAACCATTTCTATATTTTTGTGAGTTCTTCAATATTCAGAGTGATTTATGTCATTAACACAACCTGTATTATCATAGCTGAGACTTTCTAACCCCCATGTGTTTTTTTCCTATGAGTTTTTTTTCATCAAAATGCTTTTTCTTCTTTCAATATGTTCTTTCACATTCTTCTCACATAATAAGACGTGAGTCAACCTCATTTTAATTTGAATGATTTTTCTATGTGACTTCTATATAGAAAAAGCAGAATGATAAGAAGGTATATTTATGAATTTAAGTAAAATATTCTAATGTATCACATAGCTTCTGATATTTTATTGCCTGGTGACCATGTTTCACTGTATTTTTTTTAAACAGAGGAGGATTTTATAGTAGTAGTATATAAGTAATGGTAATTAATTTAGTGAACAGTGCCATCGTTCCTCTATCTCTTGACCTTGAGTTAATCATTTGCCCCTCTGCATTGAATTATTTACTGTGATTATTTTCCTGCTATGTATTGTCACCTGATTTTACTTATGGAAGAGACTTACTGGCCACTATTGCTACTGGCCTCCCAGATCAGGAAGCCTGATGAAATGGGAGTTGAGTGGTCTGGCACTGTCACGTGTAGCTGGTTGATGCTGAACAAGGGCCTGAACTCGTGTTCTCAAGGCTCCACATTCTGTCCCACTCCCCTTCTTTGCTCTGTGAACAATAAGGGTGATTTCACTTTAGCATGTTCATGTTACTTTTTCAACTTAATTTATCTTGACTTTATTAGAACATATTTATGAACAACTAAAGCCGGAGAATACACACTAGCTCACTCTTCCCCACTAACCTTTAAATAAAGTAATCCCCTAAGATACTTCTCATTTCATCCTTGACCTAGCACTTCTTCTGCTTCTTACATCATATTTGGCAGCAGGACAGAGGTAATGACCTGAGAGGCGTGATGTTTGTCCATTCCATGGCCATCCTTATTTAACTGCTAGGAAAGTTTCCCTCATCTTCCCCCATAATTACCTTTAAATGTCTTCAGCCTTGAGAAAATAGGATTTGTGGAGACCACATAATGCTAATGGGAGTCTGCCACGGGTCTCCATTCTCTATTTCCTGTGGAAAATAGAGTGGTTTAAGTTTCTCAAACTCACTCTTCCGTGATAGAACCAACTTTATTCATTCATTTGTGCCTTAAAAGCAAACAGCATTCTGCCCCACTCCTTGCTGAGTTTTCTTCCTGGCCATCCCCTCTCAATTTGAAAATAGAAAGCATTTCATAGACCAAAGACCATCATTTCTACTGATGCTTTCTCATCAAACATTGAGAACAGATTCAAGTATGCATGTTTTTAATACTTTGTAGAGCTGCAAGATTTAAGAAAAAATCAAAATGTTTATATCATAGAGCTTTAACTCCCTTTGTTTCCTTAAATGCTCCTTCTTTAGTGAACACTAAAATAATATCCAGAAAAAAGCCTCACATCTGGAAGAACCTATACCAAAACCAGCTCAAGCAGCAGAGGGAAGGAATAGGAACCTGCCACTGACCAGCTGGAGGAGCCTTGGCACAAGTCAGTTCAATGCACTGCTCCTATTTTCTCATGGTTAAAAGGAGTCAGCCCACATGTTGCAGGAATCACCCATCCAAGCCTTGGCTTTGGTTTTATTCACTCCCAGAACCTCCTACAGTGGGTCCCTATGTCCCTATTCAAGTTATCAACTTTCATGGTCTCTTTAATTTCTCAGAAGTAAGGCCTTTCTCTTACAGGCTCCTTTTGATTTCTGTTGTTTCAACAAGAAGCATGGTTTCATTCCAGCTTTTCCTGGAAATTATTGTGTGTCCTTTCTTTAGTCTTTGTTCTAATATTTGCTTTCAGGGCATTTACATCTCCTTTTCTTCAACCAGAGTAGATTATCTTAGATATTTGTTATGTCTCCAAATATTTTTCAGGATGTTAAGTCTTACCCGAGTCCTCCAGCTGTCCCCTGAGCTCCTACTGCACACGGTATACCCGTTTGTGGTTACATGGCCTGGAGTCATAGTGCATAGACTGAAATCCCAGCTTTGTCACTTTCCGGGTCTCTGACTATTCAAGTTACTTACACTCTCAGTGTTTCAGTATGTCCCTGAAAGTGTTATAGGGATTAAGTGAGTTAGTATCTACAAAGCTCTTGGAGTGGTGTCTGGCCCACAGCACACACTGTGTGAGCCCTGGCTTTTGTATCATTACTGCAAGCTCTGTTCCTTTTTCCACCTTGCTAGTTTTTATGGCCAACTGAGGGTCTCATCTCACTCAGACTCAGAATTCATGGCCTTTTAGGTTCTTGTCGATCAAGGAGTACACATAAGTTGGTGCCCACTTGGGTACTTCAAATTTTACATAATCTCATATTTAGGTTCACACACATATACTCTGGATTCTTGTTGTCCTAAAAGTCATTCTCATAGTTCATAAAGCTCCCATACATTATTAGGAGGAAATGTTTCAATCAATTCAAGAAGATATTTTTTAGAAAATCTTTAAGCCACACTACAAGAATACATAAATACATGAGGATTTAAGTTCCCTTTTAAAAAATGAAGCATACCTGAAGTCTGGATTTTTGATGAATTATCCCCTAATCCAACTTTTGTGTTATCTTTTTTTGGGGGGGCGGGGAGCGGATTTGTACCAGTGATTAAATCCTGGGTGCTTAACCACTGAACCACATTCCCAGCCCCCCTCCTTTTTTTTTTTTTTAAATTTTGATGGGTTTCACTAAGTTGCTTAGGGCCTTGTTATGTTGCTGAGACTGGCTTTGGACTTACATCCTCCAGATTCAGTCTCCTAAAATTTTGTGAAATCTTAGAGGAAAAGATAAATCCACCAAATACTTTTGCTTCACTTCCTTGAAAATAAACCTTTTTAGATTCATGTTTTAAAAAGAGCTAATACTAAACAACTACTACTGAAGAAGGCAATCTAATTGATAAAAACATAAATATTGAATAGAGTGTAGGATATCTACAAATTTGAGAATGTGAAAGTCATTGACTGCAGTGATTTCCAAACTACTAACCACTCAGGTCATTCTTCAAATTAAATATTGTGCAAGACTTTAAATATGAAATAGAGAGGCCCTAATCACCAGAAGGATAAAGAAAAGACCACATAAGAACTGATTTGGGAGATAGCTGCTCTGCTCAGTTTCTCATTCTGCTCTGAAGAAACTGAGGCTCAGAAAGTTCTATTATAAGACAGTTTGACTAGTGAAAAGCTGAAGCTGGAGCAGAAATCAGTTGCCTTAAACTTCTATGTAAGCATGATTTCTATACTTAATTCCACTTCTGTGTCATGAAATTATTGTTACCTAGAATTATTTGGAAGGTCACGTGTTTAAGAAGGAGCTGGCACTTTGTGGTGGGTTGATCTGGATTCAAATTCTGGGTCTGCCTGTTTTGTCACCTAATCATCTTAACATCTCTCTACCTTAGTTAGCCAATATGATTGTCTTAGGGCTGGGGATATAGCTCAGTTGGTAGAGTGCTTGCCTTGCAAGCACAAGGCCCTGGGTTCAATCCCCAGCACCGCAAAAAAAAAAAAAAAAAAGATTGTCTTATCTGTAAAATAGGGATGACACTAGTAGCATGTATCTCAGTGGAGTTTTTTTTTTTTTTGTCCTGCTATCATTTAAGTGTTATCTGTTATTAGTATTGACATGATCATTTCTAATATCATTACATTAATTTAGCTAATTATTAAGCAAGGAATCATTTTGATTGAAAAAATTAAAATCATTTGGATAGGAAGTGTCTTCACTGAACTGTTATTGAAATTTAACCACCTCTGAGTCTGTACCTGTTATCTGTGTTGTTATCTCTATCTGTCTAAATCCTGACACCACAGCCTTTCCTACTGCAGAAGAATATGGGCATGATGGAAATACATTGATGTTCTTTTTTACCTGTCAATAAAAATGTCTGTGACTAGAACTGTCTATAACTGTAGAAGTCTCCTAGGGTTTCATTTTACTACTCAAGTTTATCCACTCAAGTTTAGATTTTTTTCCTTTCACACTCAAGGTGGAAACCACCAGGTTTGCAAACTCTTACACATTCAAGCACTGCTTCTTCCTTCTCCTCGCACAAGGTTAAATACCTGGGCCTCCACATACCCATACCCTCCTCATAGGGAGATAGCTGAGCCAACAGCACATTTTCACTTACAGCCTACGCCACCACCCATTAATGTTCCATTAGCCTCTAAAAGCCATTATAGTGCCCAGAATGTGTTTTCAAAATCTTGTCCCCACTGCTACACTGGGCAAATATCTCTGCTCCTCCCACTAAGAGGCAAAGGTAAGAGAGGAGAGTGAGGAGGGAGATGGGCTGTGGAACTCAGTATCATAAATCCAGGAATGTGAAATTTAAATATGTAGGCAACGATTTTTTCCTGGAAAGAAATCTTATGTGTGACTATTAGTGAGTTGATCTTTATTAATCTGAATTGTGAAAATAAAGTGGTGTTACAATTGTGTAAATTTTCTATTTTAACAGGATCATTATAAAATGTATTAAAGAGATGCCATGGTTTTTAGAAATGAGAGCTTAGATACTTATGTTTAATATGTCTTTTGGGAATGAGAAAGCAAATGAACTCCTAGTGTAAGTTACAGCCTGTCCTGATTTAAAGATTAAATTCTGCCCCCACCTCCACATTCATGAACTAGGTAATTTCATGGAAATAGGTCTAACCCTCCTAAGACTCACTGTAGAAGGGGCCACACATGCTCAGAAGGAATCTGAAATGGGGAAGTTTTACAAATTGTTCCTTTCAAGATTTCAAAGGGAAAGGGAAGTGGGAATAACATTTTAGGAACATTTAGTCACAAGGGGACTAAGTGACTAATAAATAGGTAGTCACAGTCCTCACTAATTTATGCATGTTTTCGTATTTAAAGCCCTTAAGAACCCCACAATTCAGTAATTAATTTAGCACCAACTATATGCCAGGCACTCTTCTAAGTGTTTGGAATATATCAATGAATAATCAGCAAGCTAGTGAGGCATCTCTCTTCATAAACGAGATAACCAAAACTCACGGAGTTTAAGAACTTGCACAAGGGCATGAAGAGGAGTGGTAGAAATGGGATTTGAACATAGATCTCTTCAGTTTTACAGCCCTACTTTGGAGAATACAAGCATGAATTGTTAGGCACTCTTATGTTGAGGGTTTTTGCCTACAAAATATGGCAAAAATACCTGTCCTGCCTATTTGGGTTTGTTGTGAGAATCAAGTGGTACAGAACCAACTGTGATGGTTTTCTCTTCTGTTTCTCACTGCTCTCTGTAGTTACTCTGATAGAGTATAAACACTCTATATTAATTCCGTTCACACATACAACTCTTCCAGTAGAAAATGCACATCTGTAGTTTCTATACTGTCATACATAGAGTCAGCCAAACATAGCAAATATTTATTGAGTGCTTTTAGGCACTGTGTTAAATATGGGGGGCTGTTGTAAACAAGATACATGCTCATTTTCTTATGTTCTTTTTATCCTAACAGAAATAGATATTGAACTCATTACACAATTGTTTATGTGTGTGATGAGTATCAGAGGATAAATAGAGAATCATTTGTCTCTTTTATACCTGTTCCTATTTACCAGACTACTTAGTGAATTGATGGATGGTTAGAATAAATTCCTTTGCAAAATAGTGACCAAGAACAAGCAGTTGAGCATCTTCATGGCAGGGATTAGAACCCAGCCCTGTATTTACTGACTTTGGTACTTTACACAAGTCATTAAGCCTCTCCGTGTTCCATTTTCCTGCAGGCTAGGGAAAATAACCGTTTTGTAAGGGCTGAATGAAGAACACTGGGAAACTGCTTAGAACAGTGCAAGACATAGTCTGCAGTAAGACTTATTATTATTTTTATTAAAATTATCATGGAGTAGAAATTCTCAAGGAATTTTCTCTAACCTGTAATATTCACTGATTAGCCTTATTTGATGAGTTTGTTCAAATGAATGGTTCTTCAGCTGGAGTGTGCATCAGAACCAACTGTAGAGTTCTAAATAATGCACACCTCCTAAGGCCCCTTGTAGGAAACTCTTATTCAGTTTGAATTGAGCTCTACTTTTCAGAAGCTTCCAAGATCACTCTGGTGCAAACCTCAAAGGTAAAAGTGATGGTCTTCAGTGACCCAGGAAGGAGTTTACACATCTATCAGGGCAAGAATGTGACTACTGACAAACTGCCCAGTGGACTTTGCTCTGTGTATCTACCTTTGAGTGAGTATTGATAACTGGTTGGAAAAAATGTGATCAGTAAGCAAAGCAAATAATTATTTAGAGATTCCTGCAGACTCTTTAAAAGTCTTGAAGGGATCCAGGAGATTAAAGCCAAATATCTCAGGTACTTTGCAGTATATTTTTGTACTTGCTCTGCTCTCTATTGGTGGTTTTCTTTTCTTCCTCCTCCTCCTCCTCTTTCTCCTTTTCTTCTCCTCCTCTTCCTCTTCCTCTTCCTTCTCCTCCTCCTCCTCCTCCTCCTCCTCCTCCTCCTCCTCCTCCTCCTCCTCCTCCTCCTTCTTTCCTCTTCCTTTTTTGGTATAGGAGATTGAACTCAGAGCGATTTATCACTGAACTAACATTTCTAGCCTTTTTTATTAAATTTTTTTTTAAGACAGAATCTAAGTTGCTAAAGAGCATCCTCAAATTTATGATCCTCCTGCCTCAGCTTTCTAAATTCCTGGGATTAAAGGTGTGTATCACCATGCCCAGTCTCTGTTGGTGATTTTCAAAAGAAATAGGAAGTTTTTTTTTTTTTCCGTTTTTCTGTATGTTTTTATAAACTTATGGAAAAAATAGTCTTGATGGTTCAAATGATAGATTTTGCATGATTTGTTTTAAAGTCATTATTATTTTATAATATCAATTGGCAATCCAGAAATGTCAAATTATTACCTGAGGGTTATTGAAAGTCACTTTTATATCCTGTATTATGATTTGAACTGAGAATGATGCAGATCAGGAAATACTAGCAAATTCAATAAACTGTGAACTCTACGTGGGGAATCATAGAAAGAGGAAACTTTCTATAATTGGTGGCAAAGCCAAAGAACATGGTCCTGCCTGATAATTCATTTCCCAAATTTAAAATATACTACATGGTACTTATTGAAAAATGAAGGATTTTCTCTCTGGAATCTGCACAGACTCCCCAAATTGAAGAGGATAAAAATTATCAGCCTGTCTTAAAAACCTGGATTATAAATGACTTCTGATTCAGCATTTTTTGAAGGCTTTTTTTAGAGATTGCTATAAGGTTTCAAATTATTTTGTATGAGAGGTAGCATTAAGAAAGGTATTTATTTCTTTTGATACGTAGCATTTGCCTGATTAATTCCTGCCTTTTTAGCAGTTTATCGTCAAATACTAAGAACATAGTTATATCAAAGTAGAAATCATCAAACCCACATGTAGGCTGTTTTTGCTGCTGTGACCAAAGGACCTGACAAAAATTAGAGGAAGAAAAGTTTATATGGGAGCTCATGATTTCAGAGGTCTTAGTTCAGAGACAGCTGACTCCATTCTTTGGGGCCCAAGGTGGTGCAGAAGGGAGTGTGTGGTAGAGGACAGAAGTGCAGGATGCAGGACACGATGATCAGCAAACAAGAGAGAGCTCTGCTAAAGAAGGACAAAATATAAACCCCAAAGGCATACCCCCAATGACCCACCTCCTCCAGTCATATCCTACCTGTCTAGGGTTACACCCAGTTAATCCCTATCAGAGGATTGATGCACTGATTAGATTAAGATTCTTGTAATCCAATCATTTTACCTCTAAACCTTTTTGCATTGTCTCATACATGAGCTTTTTGGGGACACCTAAGATCTAAACCATAACGTGGGCATTTAGTAACCACCTTTTCCTTTTTGCCTATTTTCTGTTTATTGATCTCAATGGATATTTAGCATGTAAGTGACATTACTATGATTGTTTTTTACTTTACTATTAAAGTTAGAGGTTGACTGCTGCTCCCTGGAGCTGTTCCTGTGGTGGGGCAGGTCTGGCTCCTGATCACATGACCTGAGGCCTAATGAACAGTGCCCTTTGGGGTGGTGAAGGGCACAGCATGCATGGTCCTTGAAGCAGCTGTGTGTGTGCTCACTACTCCTCCCCACTTCACTCTTACTCAGCACCTTCTCTAGGTGTGGTGCTGAAGCCCTTGAGAAGGTACAGGTGAATTCCATCTTGCAGCTTTATTAGGATTAGGCAATATTCAGTTTCATAACTTGTGTGCACATGATTCCCATGCTAGATACTCATTTGATATTCAGTGAACAGGCAGGCCTACTTGTTGACCCTTACAAATACATAATTGTTGAACTGCTTATCTGTAGTTCTTTATTGTGATTAATTGTCCTTGTGGAAAAGTGAGCATCTCAATATCCTGTTTGCATTTGTTATTGAAATCCATAAAGAAGCTTTATCACTGTTCAATTTAGTACATATTGAACATCCAGTGAATATATATAAAAGGAAGATAGCATTATCAAAAAGTAGTTCCCAGGGTTTACCATTGCTCTTTGAGGAGATGTATCATCAATGCCTGCGTACAAGCAGATGTATCCAAAGCAGCAGACTTAGAGTATCTAATGTAGTAATGAGGTCCAACTTGCTGGATATGTTGATGCAATGGAATGCTCCTAAAAACTCGTTCCAAGGAATAGTGTTCATAGTCTTGTAGATCAGGTTCACTTTTACTGTGTCAGACTTTTTTTCTCCCCCATCAGATTTTGAGTCCTTCTCTTTTAGGGCCTCTTGATAAGTTGGTATCCCTTCCTCTTGACAATACTTTGTCCACTTGGTTTTTAAAATATGATGCTTTCCTGTTTTTCCATTAGCTGATGGCCATTTTTATTTAGCGTCCTTGGCAGCTCTTCCTCCTCCAAGAGTTTCCCGAGATGTAGTGCTCAGACACTTTCTCTCCTCTATCTCGGTGCTCCCTTTGGACATCTAGCCTGTTCTGCTTTCAAAATTCTCTTTTGTCAGATGCTTCCTAAACACCTGTGTCTCCAGCTCAGTCCTTCCCTTTAAATCCAGTCTCATATTTCTAACTGTCTGCTCATCTACATTTGCCTTGACTAGGAGACATCTTAGATTCAAACCATGTCCACAGCCCCACTCCTGAGATTCCATCATAAATCTGAGCTTCCTACTTTTCTCCCATCTTGGAATATGACAACTGAGTTCCTGACATTGCTTTTTCTTTCACATCTGGTCTGAAAATTGTTATGGCTGTGTTTAGAAAATATGCCCAGAATTTGAACATGTGTCATCTCTTCCACTTCTGCCCTGGTCCAGGCGACCTCAACTAGATTATTGCAGTGGCCTCTTCTTAAAGTGTCCTCTAGCCCCTTGCTTACCTATGTAGAATTATATGATTTTACTTAGGATCACATTGACAGATGGGTAGAGATGACTACATGTAGAATCATGTAGAATCATCCTAACTATAGAATCATACAATTCTTGTGTTCTAATGGCTTCCCTTCCAGCTAGAGAGGTCAGGATGACAAGTCCTCAGATTCATCTAAGACCTTTCCTAACACGTTTCTTCTTCTGTTTCTCTCTAATTTCATCTGCATTTCCTATCACCCTCATTTATTCACCTCAGCTCCTTCCTCATACATGTTCTGTACTCCTTAGTCTTTCTACCCAGATTGCTTTTCACCCATGCAGTGTAGCCATGTGGCCCTGACCTCTTTCATATCTTTGCTCAAAGTTATTTCTCAGTAAGGCCTCACTCACTGCCCCATATAAAATTGTAGCTCCTCTCCCCCTGACACTGACCATTTCTCAGGTGCTTGCTCTCAGGCACACCTATTCCTTCATTGCACTTAACCTTCCAATGATGCACTTTGTAGCTCAGTTTTTAATTTACTTATTATCTGTCTCTTCTTCATTCGAATGTAATTTCAAGGAGAACAGAGATGTTCACCTTTTCCTATTTCTTTCTCTTTTTTCCCCCCAATGCACTATTCTTAATAGCTGACATATCTTAAGCACTTGGTAAACACATGTTCATTCAGTTAATAATGATTTAAATATTGACTAAGCCCTTCTTTGGAGCTTTTACTGGAGCTCTCTACCCGAAGAAGTTTTTCTGTTAGCCACGTGACTGGGATTTAACTGAAAAGATACACTCTTTTGTGTGCATCCCAAAGCCATTTGTTCTCAAGGCACCTTAACCAAGAGCCTCTGCAGCAATGCTAGGGAGCATCATTGTCATTACTCTTTAATGACTGTGGCTTCTCAGTCTGACATAATAACAGACATCTACAGAATCTATTATTTCTCTTACCTAAAAACATTTTTTATTTGTCCCACTTATTTCAGTTAATGACACAAATGTATTCATTTGGAAGCATGGGAATTTGAATTTTGACTTAAGGCAAATCATTGCTCACCTACTTTTCTCCTGAATTCAGGTCAAAATGTTCACTTGCAAGTAGAATTAAAAAGAGGAAGCAGAAAGAGAGACTGGTCATGTGCTATTATGTCAGATTTTTTTTTTAATTGTGTCATTGTTTTCTAATAATCTAGTTCTTGGTAACACTAATAGTACAAGGTGAAGAAATCAGTGTTTTGGCTTGGACTCAATGTAGGCAGCTTTCAAGCATATTATATAATCAAAAACCAGTGTAAACAGCAACCAATGAATGTTTTCATGTTACTAAAATCCTTGGATTTGGACTCTGAGAGGTAGAAACCAACTCTGGCTCCCCTCAAAGACAAAGAATGCTGAGAGCCAGGTGGGGCACACCTGGAACCCAGAGGGTGCTCTAGCTGCTGTAGCTATGAAAGAGTCCTCAGAGAAGCCCAGGGCTGGGTGGTGCAGGCACAGGAGGCTGAGATTTCTGGAGTTCTGTACGTTGGGCTGCAGACTGACTGCTCTGATGGTTTTGCTTCTATGTAACTACCAGGGGTGTTGAAATCCTTGGATGCAGAAGCTATATTATCCATATTTTAAATAATGAATTATCTACTTTTTGAATGATTAATTTTATAGAAGGTAATTACTTTGATTAATATCCAAAATAACAATAGGTAGCCTCCTCAGAAATGAACTATACAAACTGAAGTCTATGTGTCAGGGCATGCCAGTGGCAAAGGTGACCTATGCAATGAGAAATTAAAATCAGGAAATTTGGTTGTTTTCCTTTCCACACTTAAAAAAAAAAAAAAACATTCTGTGAGGGCAAAAGAGTGTTTAGGAAAAAATATTCTAAGGCTTCAAAAGGAATTTGTTAAAATGAATAAACATGGAATACCTGTATTGAAACTGATTTTTCATACCTTTATTTTATTTATTTATTTTATGTGGTGCTGAGGATTGAACCCAGTACCTCACGCATGGCTAGGCCAGTGCTCTACCACTGAGCTACAACCCCAGCCCCAAAACTGATTTGCACAATAAAAATCCATTTGGTTCAGATATTGAAAGAACTGCCCATTGCACTGCTCTAGAAGGGCAGTCATATATTACTTTGGCACAGAAATGAGTCATCAAACATCACAGAATTGCCTACCAGAGAAAACTTGAGTAACAATTGGTTGAAGAGAAAGGAAAATCGTAACTTTTGAACCTCACTGAGTCTGGAAGACATTAACACTGGTGTTAATTGCTTGTAACAAGGAGAATTTCTTTGCTTAGAAATACTTTGTTATGTTATCCAAATTGTCGTTGTATGTGACTCCTCCATAAATACATTTGGGTCATAATGTAAGTGCAAATTCAAATTTATCTATTCGAAATTTGCTAAGGGAATTTGTTTCGCAGCTTCTACAGACTGTCATTTATTTACCTTACTGTAACTTGAAATTTTGACTAATTTAACAAGCCTGCAGTCTTCGAACTTTGCTCATTCCATCACTGTCATCTTACCTTTATAAAATTAATGAGATTAGATGTATCCCTTAAACATAGAAATCAGTTTTGCTATTATTTAGAAATTTTTATGTATCTCTGGGCTTACTCTCCTTACCAATAAAGCTAATGCTAGTCAGCCTTTTCATCACTGTGACAAAACACCTGAGAAAAACAACTTAGAGGAGGAAAGATATTTTGCCTCATGGCTTCAGACATTTCAGTTTTTGGTAAGCTGGCTTCATTACTTTTAGCCTGGTGGCAAGACAGAAACATCATGGCACAGCATGTGGCAGAAAAGAAAGATCCTCATCTCATGGCTGAGAGAGAGAGAGAGAGAGAGAGAGAGAGAGACAGTCTAAGGACAAGACGTACCTTCCAGAGCACACCCCGTTTCCTGCTTCTTCCAATTAAGCCCCACCACCTATATTGTCTACCACCTCCCAGTGGTCCATTCAGCTATGAATCCATCTATGGATTAATCATTAGATGAGGTTGTAGCCCTCATGATCCAGTCAATTTCCAAGAGCCCCACCTCTGAACAACCCTTCAACTCGTGAGTCTTTGGATTCAAAATATAACAGACAATATATTGAGTATGCTTCAAAAATATTATTTGAGAAATTTCTTTTTTTTCATGACTCATAAAAAAATTGCGCTGTACTTGTGCATGACTAGTTCTCTTGAGATAAATTTTGTTGATGTGTACTTTTAACTTTTGTTATATTTGGAGGGCTTAGACATTAACGAAGGAAACAATTTTAGAAGGTAATTGATTTTTCTTCTTCTTTGGTAAAGCAACAAGGAAAAGGATTTAAGATCAAAATTTAAATGTTAAGAACATATCTGATTGGCTAAATAGAAAAGGAGCCGTATGCAGCACTTTAAAGAGCTGATGTTCAATTCATGTTTCTATGGCTGTCTGAAAGATTATGTATGTAATAATTGACATAACAAATATTTTATTATTTGTATGTAGAATTGTTTATTCCATTTATTAAAATGGTATTATTTTACTTAAACGTTTAAAAGACTCTCCTCATGCAAAAGATAAATGTGAAGGGTCTTTCTTTGATTACTCTTATTTTTAAATATACATCATACCTGAACCTTCAAAAGGAATGCACGTAAGTGTTTTCTATGCCAAGAGTCATGTAGCATGAAATAAGACAGTTTTTCTTTTGCTGAGTTTGTTGTTGTTTTGTTTAACTGCAAATTCTGCAGAACAGATGACCATCTTGTAGGACTCATGTTTCAGGGATTAGTGTACCAGATAGATTACTGGACAGAATCTTCAAATCCTTCATACTTGAAGGAGGACTTTGACTCCCATAAAGTTATTACTAATCACTGGATCATAGTAAAATGAAAATAAATAAAGAAAAAAACTTTGTATGTATAAATTCCTATATAGTTTGTACTGCTTTTAATTAATTAATTTATTCTGGTAAAATGAAACTTGAATATTTATTAACCCTGAATTAGGTTAAGTTAAATAATATGCCGCACATAAATGAACAGCATTTTTACCAATATTTTCTTCCACTTGTATCAAAATGGGTTCCAGTGGTCATTTATAAGTAGAAGAAATGAATGCCAAGATGTGGAATTACAAATACTAAAATTCTTTCATCTACCATCTTCTACCTAAGATCATGATAGAAATCTATTTATTTATGATAAATAGCTACTAGCTGAGCCTCTGGCACTAAAACTCAATATAGTACCTGAGGAGCTAAGCTAAAACAAATGGAATACTTTATCCTTTTTCTATGCACTAGACTTAAAAACTGTATAAGGTCTGCTCTACCTTTTTCTACATCTAAATTTAGCCAGAATATTTAAACTATAGCCTACCACCCCAGAGACAAGCCAGAAAAAGGAAGAGAATCTTGAATGTAGTGTGTACCCCCATTGTCAAGGGCTGGAATCCAGCTCAGGCCTTTGACAGATGCAAGGAGTAGAGAGGAGAGGAAGAATCGAGTGAGAAATGCACACAGCCCCTTGTCCAGAAGGTGTTGGGAAGAAAGGATGAGAGGATGCTAGCTTCTTCAAAGCCTCCACCAGGCAGTGGCAGAGACCACACTCTGTGTTTTTGAGAGGTCTTTCAGCAGACTCCATAACCTGGACTTGCAGACTTGTAGACTGTAACCTTGACTTGTATACTG
Organism: Glaucomys volans; assembly: GCA_020662805.1. Lineage (NCBI taxonomy): Eukaryota > Metazoa > Chordata > Mammalia > Rodentia > Sciuridae > Glaucomys > Glaucomys volans. The sequence goes on from JAJEJO010053453.1 coordinate 307,817, forward strand.
ACACCTCTGGAAATGTGGCAGATTAAGACCTCTGGTCTCTCTTCGATGAAATGCTCAGGACAAGAAATAGAAACACTAGACGTTTAAAACTGAAAGGACGTTTAAAAGGATGAATTAAATACCACCTCGATTTTTGGAAAACATGGGAGGAGTATCTATCAATCAAGTTTTTTTTTTTGTTGCTTTTGTTCACAAAGCTGCTGTGAACTGGAGCCTAGGAGACTACTGCTGCCATCCACAATGCAGGAACCCCCTGCTCAGGTTGTAACTACTCTACAGCCCCTTAACTAGGGACTCCTATGGGAACATGGAATTGCCTGTCACTGAAAAGTAGTTTTCAAAGCCCACCTTGAGTGCTAGGGAAAGGATGACTTCTACCTCCTTTGACCTTCAAACATCACATATGTAAATCTGCCTGGAAGAACCTAAGCCATATCTAGAAACCTGATGGCACAGAAATCTGGGAAACGTAGTTTTCAGATTTCCAGCTCCTGTTAATACTGGGAGAGTGTGTAAGAGGATGGTAATGAATGCTAACTGACAATAAAGATTTGTTAAAGGCTTGCCTATTTTCTAGGTGAAGTGAAAGCCAGGTGAAAATTCTTAAAGGGAGAGAATGGGTCAAATTTGGTAGTAAGAAATTTTAATCCCAGGGACAAGATACTGTGAACTACATATAATCTGTGTATCTTTACAAGTGTCTGTGAACTTCTACTCCTTTGGCTAAGAATTTCATTTTAAGGCCTGGGCAAAAGATCACATTTACTTTCCATAAGTCATCAAAGAAACAGAAGTCAGTTTTATAAGTATCTAATATATTTATATATTTTACCTTTTTTTAAAAAAGAAATGTGCACTATCAACTTCCCTACAGAATGTATAAATGTGTGTATACCCAAGTTATTTTACAGATTTTTGCTGGTGAAAAAAATATGAGCAAGCCTGATTTAGGACAATGCCTATTATGAGATGCTGGCAAAGACACTGGCCTTCCCTGTTCCTTGGGAACAAATGAATTTTCTCTTACCTACCAATTGCATCTGTTCATTTTCCTATATCTTTCAGAAATTTGCACCTGTACTTGAATTTGTTCAGAATCCGTCACCAAGTTTTGCAAGATCTACCTGCACCCACCTGTATGTGTTGAAAGAGATTTTTGGATTGTGTAAAATCATAATTGTCAACTGAATTTTTTTTCTTAGTGTCTGAATTTAAATGATTCTTGGGACTGCAAGTGTTTCAGAGCTATGAGTACTTTCCCAGTTGGCAGCAGATAGCTTACTGCCAGCCCCTTGCCATCTGATAAGTGTTCCCATAGCAACACTAAGGCAATCTGTTTAGTTTCATTAAATACAAAAATTATAGTCTGAGAAAAATGTATAATGTACCATACCATATTGTAGTACCTAGTAAAATGATCTATGAGTGATTGAATTCATTGTGATGAAGGGGGAGGCTTTTAAAAATAATCAATAAATATTTCTTGATTTATTATCTGTTTATTTTTGTAAGGGAGACAAAGGAACTCTTGAATCCTGAGTTGCCACCTTGAACTTCAACAATCATTCAGCTATTCTTTTGACATTAGCAGATAGATGTAAGTTCCTGAGCTCATTTTTTTTCTGTATTTCTAAAATCCGTCCCCTTATTATCTATTTGGATACCTTTGCTCTCACACATATTCAAAACAACATTTTCAATCATCTGACTTAAAAAATATTTTTAAAAGAATAAATATACCCTTGATATACAAAAAACAGAAATGGCTTTCTGACCTGTAAAAATCAAAAGCACATCAACATCTTTTTCTGAAGCACAATCATTGAAAAGTGTTTGCTGCCTGAGTGAGAGATCCTGTTGGGCCTGTTTTAAGCAACTCAAATGAAAATTTTACTTCACAGAAACCAATGAGGGGACTATTAATAATCTCACAGAGTGTACTTTGCTTCCAGAGAATGCACCATAATAATCCTGTAATGAGATCTCTTTGTGCATTTTTCATGATTGGACTGCCACATTATTTTATTTAGAGATAAATTTGAGATTATTATTTTTCAGTGGGTTGATGAACATTAAAGTTGGAGGAGACTAAAGGTATTACATTAGCCACTTCCCTGCTTCTTTAAATGAAAGGATTGAGGCAAAAGGGATAAGTTGTTTGCCCAAAGTCACTTAAAACTTGTTGGCAAGAATTAGAATTATTTATGATCAACAGTCCTCGTCAGTGGATTTGCCATGGTGAAATAAATATCGATCCTTCACAATTTTGTTAGCCACTTCATCATTGCAGTCACTAGGAAAGTTTTTACCTAACCCACAATTAAATTTTATGGCATATTTCAGTTCAAAATAGTGTGGAATGTAGCCGGCATGCTCCAGCCACACTTTTCTATTCTACTGTATATTTTATGTTACATTTTCCTCCTTTAATTTCCCAAGGTAGTTTGATGCCTTCTCCTTTCATGATTATTATAATGATGTGCACATTAATATTTTTGATTAGGCTATTTTCTGTAAGATTCACACATAATATTATATACATAGCTTCAATTTTTGTTACTCTAAGAATAATACTGCCCCTAGCAGTGGCCCCATTTCTGTGTACAGATGGTTTTGATGTATGTATTTCAGGTATCTAGAGCAAGCAGAAAGATGTAGTCCTGGTTGCTATCTATTTTAGAATTAGTCCTACATCCATAAATGTATTTTGTTGAAAGATTTCTTCTGGAATTATTCAATGCTTTAATAAGACTATTTTCTCTGAATTTTTAAAGTAATGAGGATACAGCACATTGTGTAGGAATAAATTTAAGACTAGGGACATTATGAGGGCTTCTGAATAATTTTTTTTTATTTAACAGAAATATGACTGTTCATTAGATCAATATTATCCAGTAATAAACAAAGTTCTTTTCCTGCTGACACCAGAAAGGCCAGTCCAGTTTACCTAATTGAAAAAACTTAAGGTAAAAACTGATTAGAAGCCTAAATCTGCTTTTGAATGGAAAGGTTGGACTATGGTCAAATCCCTGTATTTTCCTCTGAGATAAAGTAAATCAAGATGAAATCGGGCTGGCTACTATTCTTGTCCCTGGGGCAGGAGTGGTGGGGATAGAAGGCTGGGTCAGTGGGCAAGTGGGGTGAGGAGAATGAGGGAGGGAGCTGGTGAGGAGGAGCTGCTTAGATCAGCACCACCTGATGTGGAAGAAGAGTTGCTGCCAAGCACTGGCTTTTAGAATCTGCCCCTTTTCTAGATCCAACTTCCCCCTCCTGATGAGCTCTCTGGGCCCTGGGCCAGACTGCCAGGATTGATTCACATCTTGGCAGAATGTGTGACTTGCTACCTTCAGAATTTGGGCCTCTTACCTAAAACTCTTTCGGACTCAGTTTCTCATTTGCAGAAGGCGGAAAATAATGCTACCACCTTAGGGAACTGTGAGACTTAAGTGAGCCAAATCCTGGAGTCTCCTAAGCCTGCCACTGTTTTCACAGTTTAAGTTGCTTAAACATTTTGAGCCTTAAGTTTTTCTTATTCACAAAATGGAGTACCATAAACAGTGTGAATATTAAATAAAATAAATGATATTGAATAAAAGTACTTAGCAAATGTTACTGAGATACGCATTAACTTTTAGATGATTAAAATACTCTAGGTAACTTCATTAGACATTGCATCAAATGTAAAGAACAAAGCTTTGACTGTGTTTAGTAAATTGCATTTTATTCATGAAGCATATAGGTTTCAATCTGGTTATTGAATATTGCAATTGGCTGATTTCTTACAGATGTTTATTGAGTGCCAGCTCAATGCACCATTTGGCTGTTACAGGGAAGGCCACGACTGAGGTCGCTGAGGCTCAGAAAACCTTGACCCATTATGTGGCACCAAGTTTTAACAGGTCCCATTGTTTCTTCTCAAACATTTCAGTAAGATGGGGTGCAGAGTCTTAAAACATTAAAACTGAAAAAAGGGACCCCAAACACCTCTATTTTTCATTTGAACTGCAAAAACATCTTTTATATGAAACAAAATCCCCCTCATCTTAAATACCTCTTCTTGTTATGCATTGCTTCAGCTTTTCTCTCCTCACCAGGCTCCCATTTGTGATATATCTGAAAACTATTTCCACATAACATGTTCTCTGTTCGCTGTGCATCTCCCCTGGAGCTGCTGCCTCCCTGGGGAATACAGATGCCTCACTACTAGGAATAGGCAGGGAACTCAAGAAAATGACTCTTTGTCATTGTGAGTAATTTTCTGGTTCTGAAGTCTCAGGTTTCTGGTGGGTTATTCTTTCTTTCTCACCTTGTTGATGATTTTCTAGCTTTAATTATTTCATGGAACAGTTGTCACTCTCAAGCTTTTCCTTCAAAACAAAGACAAAAAATTAGCATGATAAAATTATTTCCAAAGTGGCCTTTCTCAGTTATGATGCATATCAATAGGACATGATTATCTAAATGCAGGAAAGTTTAAGCATTATACCACTTTGGATACTAATTGAAAATAGATCCCGAAAACTGGGAGTTTTTTTGTTCCTGTCAGGGAACCTTTCAGGATTCATAAATCGTTTTCTGCAATAAGAAGCAGAACTATACAATTTTGATCTGGAAACCAAGCAATTAGAGTGCTTCAAAGTCCTCAGCATTATAATGTTGACCAAAATTCCACAGATCATTCTCTTTGTCCTGACAAATTCACCTAAGTCCACCTCTGGGTGCTGCTTTGTGCCCACAGACACCAGCTCCTTTTCCTTGTGCAGGGTCTCCTCTAAGATTTTTTTTCTACTGGAGGACCTGGCTTGCATCTTGCCTCTCAAACTTGAAAATTTAGAGACCTTCTTCATTTCTTCTTTTCCCTCATTCAAGTCTCTCATCACTCACTGACTCCTATATTACTTTTGATGCCTTTTGTATGTTTTCTCCTTAACTATTTCCACTTCCTTCTTGCTGACACAGAGGCATTGAGTGTGGAAAAGTACAAAAGGCCTTGACATTCCCAAGGTCTCATGTGCAGAGCTTTAACATTTAAATCACCAATCCCATTACTTTCCTAAATTCATTGTTTATTTGTGCACCTGCAGTTAGGGTTTACTTGGGGGCAGTTTGCATAAAGAAACATTTAGTGAGCTAGATTGAGTACAGGACCTGGGAGGGGAAAAACAACTTCATGGAGAAGCAGAAGCCTGGTGCTGGCTAACAGCTTGCTTTCACAAACCGACCTCATAACTCTGTGCCCTAGAAAAATTAGAAATGAGAACATTTGGAGATCACTTGGGAAAAGTTGAAATTGTGAATGTTAAGTCTGATTGCTAAGGGGCTGTGGTATTTCCTGCCTGTTTTGCCTGTAGTTAGTCTCTTTCTCTTCTAATTCATTTTTTTAAAAAATCTGCTAGATTAATTTTTGCTAAAATACCATTTTGCATTCCTCTTGCCTTTAAAAAATCTGCTGTGATTCACCATTAGTTTTAGAAATCAGTTCAAAGGCCACAATGAAGCTGGTTTTCAGGCCCCCCACAGTCTAACCCACACCCATCTATCCCTTGCTTTCCTTCATAAGCATTCCAGATCTGGCTAAATTGATTTGTTCTTTGTCCCTATAGTGTAATTTTCCTATCGCTGTGCTTTTTTCTGAATTTTCTTTAGAACAGCATTCAAATATGTTCTCTTTCTTTAATGTCTTCCTGTGTTTAGGCCCTCTGGGCTTGACCTGGGGACCTGAGTGGTTATAAAGACCTTAGCAGTTGAAATGTGGGAGCACTCCATGTTCCTTAAAGAGGATTCCAGAGTCATAAGCAAATGTCATTGCTTCCATTATTAATGCTTATTGACACAAAAAGGTAATTGAATTAGGACTGAGAGGTTGACCACATACTGAAAAGAACCATTCAAGTCAGTCCAGAATTGTTTATCTTTGCTACCTTATTGCTTTAGCAAAGCCAGTTTCCCAGTTTAATGTGAAAAGCCATAATTGAATCAGAACAGATACAAGAATCAGATTGTTTGGTTGTGAAACCTCACTCTGCCTCCTCCTGAACATACTTTTATATCTCTAAGTGAGTATAATAATGGTACCTGTCTGTAGGGTAGTTGTGAGGGAAAGAATGATAGTCAGCAATGGTAGGAACTCCATAAATATAATCTGCTGCCTTTATTATTGTTCATAGTATTGGTATTGTAGATATCTTCCAATGAATTTGGTATCTTGTCTCTCAGCATTTATCACGTTTAATTTTGAGTTCAAAGGTATTTCCTGCTTTGTAAATGAAGTCTATTTCAAGTTAGAAGAAAAATTCATCTCATCTACCTTTAAGCAGTAATGAGGCATTTAGCTCACTGAGGTAGTTATGTGCTTCCCAAAGTGGGAACTTACAACAAAGGAGTCATTTATGCCTAACAATTCCTTGTATTAGTCATGTAATTATCCCTTCTCTTAGAAGCCTGGGGCCAAATGGATCCATTCCCAGGAGAAAGAAACTATCTCTGCTAGCCTAACAAAGGTTTGAGTATAAAGGCCAGCCACCCTCTGAGCATTGCTACCTCCCTGATCGTGGAGCTCCTGTTTCTTCTGAGTAGGTGTGGATGAGTCGTAAAAGCCAGGACTTTTTCTCCTCCTGGAAGCCTATCTGAGGCCTCAGGTGCAGAAAGAAATGCCTGCTTTAGTTCTTCAATGGGAAAGGGGCTCAATGAAACCACTCCACATCTATCAATCTACTTTCATTCATTTATGCATTCACCCACTCTTTAATTCTTTGTTCAATTTCATCAACCATTTATTAAGTATACAACTGGTGACAAAGCACTGTACTAGGTATTGGATACATCAAAAGGAAAGAATGAGATTGATTCCTCTGCCTTGAGGTTGGGAGGTTTTTGTTTGTGTGTTTTAGCATAGTGAGTCGAATTAAATCTTAAAATATTTCTTCTGGGAATGAATATGTTCTGAAACAGATTTACATTCGCTGAGCTCCATGCCAAGTGGAAGAAATGGAATGCAGTGCAATTTAAAATTCATAAAATGGAAGCACTTGAGTAGCTGGAGATTTTATTATCGAGGTGAAGAAACTCAGTCATAGTTTGAGGTAGGATGATTAAGCAACTCTGGGGTAGACTCTAACCAGAAATTTCCAAAATCTGGTCACTCTGTATATTACTTTTGTGATAAGATGTTGGAATTCATGTTACAACTAGAAAGTTTTATGATTTTTAGATGTGTTGAAAACATTTTTATTGCCCCAAAGCACAGAATATTTTCTACCATTCATCGCACCAGCCTGGGAAAAGAACCATTTCCAAATTTCTGTATAGAATAAGCCACATGCTGCTCAATAGTTGGGACTAATTTAAATTTTGATACTGTTTGTAGGTTTGCTAGTCAGAATTGTTACTGGGCATGCTACCTTGGATTTGAACTTTCTCTTGTTTACTCACTGGGAGTCTCTGAAGTGTGTACAGAGCGGCAATACTGTTTCTGCACAGCAAGCTTTCTCATTAACTAATAGGACCTTCATGGTTCTTAAAACATTTCGAATAAGAAATGATTTATATAGGAGGAAAAGAGGGAGACAGGCAAGCAGTGTTTATGATATGGATGATATGCAAGTGAATGTGGCACTTCCTGGCAAACCCGGTTGGTTCATTGCTAGAGAGAACATTGGCTCCTTGTGAACTGCAGATTCTTTTTCTGTCTCAAATGTGGCCATGGGCTTTCTCTGGCAACTCTTATCAAAGAGTAGCAGACAAGGCCTGGCATATTTGGGGTCGGTTCTTATATTAAAAGTGAGCTGTGACGGATGCGGTGACATTGCTGGAGTCTAACTGAGCACACTGTGGTTTTCTTTAGTGCGGTTCTGAGAGTGGGATTTTCATGCTTCTTTTCATTGTTAACTTAAGCCCATAGGAAGAGGTCCTCATAAAATGCCTTTTCTTCTCAGTAGATAAAATATGGGGGCTCCATAATCAAGGAGGATGCCAAGCTGAGTGCTAATAGGATCCTAAGTTTGGTATTCTAATTGGAAGCCCTAATTAAGCTCTGACAGAATCTTGTTCTGTTGATATTTTGACACCCTCTCTGTTGACCTGATTCTTTGTTCAAAGATCTTTTAACAGCTAAACAAACACATGTGTGGTAATGACTAGAATTTTATATTCCATGTGCCCAAGATACAGTTCTGTTTTGCCATCAGTATATCTCCAGAAATCTTGAGCTGCATGTGTGCCGTTGAAATGAATGTTATAAAAAAAAGAAGATGAAAAAAACATGATAATTTATTTCTTGCTAATAGTTGAACATAACAAGGGATGCTCCTTTCTTTGGTACAATATCATGCTTTGTTTAGGATCCATGCTGAGAAAAGCCTGAATTCTTTTTTCCACATAATGCCTTTCTCATTCAGACCCACACACAGTCCTTTCTGCACATACAAGTCAGGCCACTGCCCCTGCATAAAACCCCTTAATAACGTCTCTTTGCCCTTTGGACAGAATCCAAACACAGCTGGAAGGCCAAGGGTAGCTTTCTTCTCCAGGCTTTTCTGTGTCCTTTCCCCTGACACTACAGACTCTGGTCTTACTGGATATGAACTTTTCATGGAATTTGTTAAGCTCCCTTTTAACCCAGATAAATCTTATTTACCCTTTGGGTCTCAACTTAAATGTCACTCCTGCAGGGAATCTTATCCACAAATGTGTGCAATGTGCTGCCTACACACACTTCCTTTTGGCGAGACCAGTGCACTTGGATTTACTTTTAATCAAGCTTTCTGTTATCTACATGATCTATGTTTTTTTCTAGACTGTGTTTATTTCTTGCAAGGACCATGTCTTTTCCTCCACTTCTCTCTCCATTGCGCAATATTTTGTTTGCTTCATGGTAGGTTATCTTCAATATTTACTGATTGAGTGATCGATAAGAAGAAAAAGTTGTGCAAGAACCTCATGATGGAGAAATCTGTTTCTAGTAAAATTAACTCTTGAGTTACATATGACATTTTATTGCATTTTTGCATAATCTAGATTAACAGTGGCCTCTTACTTTAATATATAAAGAGATAACATTCTATAATCTTATAAAATAAAGAATCTTCATTGAGCACTAATGCATCAGAATGTGATCAGTTGGACAGTTTGAACTGAGAAGTTTTAAAGATAACTCATGAAATGAAAAATCTTCAAATATCCATTATAGCATTCCAGAAGCATTATTTTACTTAGTTTTCATTATTCTGAGTTATTATCCATTTCTTATAGGTCCCATAAGAGCCTTGATTGAGATACCCTAGAACAAAGTCCCAGTGTGTTTTCCAGGCATTAAAAGTTCATTTTCCTATCTATTTAATCATTGATCTATCTAGTCAGTACATTTTTACTGAAAAAAGTGAATTAACTTCAAAAGTCTTTAATAATAAATTATCAATATTTAGAAAAAAACTTAAAATACTGTCTTTGTTTCTTGATGTATTTGAAAAATATTCTTAAGTTCTGAATTTCAGCAGTTCACTTATGCACCATCTTTTACCAGTTATGCTGACATAATGAGGTTTGTCTTTATTTTATTTCCAGAATACAAGAATATTTGGATACATATAAAGCAATAGAAAAGTTTGGCTTATCTTAAGTTTGGATTTAAACTATATTGCTTCCTTGGTTAAAAAAAAAAAAATCAGAGTAAGTATTTCTAGTCAAAATGTGAATCTGTTGAACCTCATCAAGATAAAATGTAAATAGATGACTGTTTGTTCAGAACAATGATTGTTCAACCATTATATTCAAATCCTTACCAAAGGTCCATGGCTGTGGCCCCGGAGCCTGCATTAAAATAGCACTCCAGCAAGAACTACTAATGTTAAAGGAATAGTCTGTGGCTTATGTTAAAAATAGTCATTATTTTAAAATCTTATTAATTTGATTTTGAGGTTTTATAAATAGTTATGGTCATTGTAAAATTTGGTCACACAGCCTTTTTTTTTTCATTTTAAACTAACTTGTTAACTGCATAGAGTGTATAGCACAGAAGAGTAAGCCTGGAAGATATACACAGGAAAAGAACAGGTGGGTCTCCCTGAGGCCTGGGACTCTATTTTTTGTTTCCCTAAATAATATTTTGTATGCCTTGACAAAATCCAAAAGTTAAATGAAAAACAAGCTAGTGTGTGAATGCCGAGGAGCCATTTGTATGGATTAATCGACTCATACTCAAGAACATTTAGTTTCTGTTTTGCTTCTTTAGTACTTTATTTATTCTGTACAAATGTCAATGCTTTATTATAGCAATACTTTGACATAAGTCAAAATATACTTTGGTTCTAGTAAGTTAATGAAAATAATGATAAATCATAACTATTATCATTCTGTATTTTTATATTCTAAACAGTGATAACAGTAGTTCCATAAAGTGCTTATGCTCAAAGCAGTGTAATACATATTCTCTCAATAACCAAGGCAAGAAGGGCAAGAGTTACTTTTTTTTAATGGATGAGTAACATAAAACTTCTAAGAATTAGGTCAGGAAAGTGCTAAACCTGCTATACCCAAGTCTCTGTCTCCATGTTGAGCTCTCTTCACATTGCTCAATGCTGCCTAGAACTATCAGAGTTTCAAAGCAATGAGAAAACTCCAGAGTTAGCAGTAGTACAAGCGCAGAGTTTGAAGCAATCACCAGTCAGACCTCAAAACCTAAGTAAGGACTCTAGAGCAAGCTGCAAAGTACACCATATCTGTCAGTTCAGCATTCATAGATTCAAAGAACTATAGATCAAAAATATTCAGATGAAAAAAACTGATTCTCTTATAAATAAGAAAGACCTTTTTTTGTCTTGTCATTATTTCTTAAACAATGAAGTGTAACAGTTTGACTGTATTAGATATTTTTTGTAATCTAGAGATGATTTAAAGGACATTGGAGGATGTTCATGTTATATGCAATTTTTATATAAAGGATTTAAGCATCTATGGAGTTTCATACCCGGAATAAGTCCTGGAAGCAATCCCTTGTGCACACTGATGGATGAGCATAAAATATTTTGGCCTTACAATGTGTTTGTTTATTTGTTTATTTTTAGATATACATGACAGTAGAGTGTATTTTAATAGTGAGGAGCGTATTCTAAATCTTTTAATTCCCTTTAAAGTTCTAATTATATGTTCCTTTTCAGTCTTTATATAGTGTAGGCTGGTGAAAGTAGGAACCTTATTACTCCACCTAAACTATCAGTAGGGGAGTATAGTCTGGATATCAAGAACAGACTGGAGTTTGATGACCTGGTTTCAAATACTGTCTTCACCATGGGTGATCCTGTGACTTTGGAACCATGACAGTGTTACTCTTAGCCTTAGGTTGCTCCCCATTAAAATTGAATGGGTGGTATAGGGGCAATAGAGTTATTAAGGACCTCACCACCTGGTGTTGCTCATTGTTCTCTCTCAGTAACCTATCCATCACTGGTGTAATGACCTAATGAGATGCCTGAACCTTGGGAGTGCTGCTGATACTGCCATCACCTGTCATTTAAGATTTCAGTTATAATTTAGTGATTGTGCTTGACAGTTTATCAGTTTGATAAATGTTGAGAAATGCAGTTTGTTAGGCTTGGGGTAGCTCTGTTTAGTTTTCCACTATTGGTCAGGGAAAATCATGTCATTTGTGATATAGAACTCGTTATTGTTTAGATTCTCAACACCTAATACTTTAGCATTGTGAGAAACACCAGTGAAAACAAAACAAACAAATATTTTCATTTTTTGGTTCTGATACCAAACCTATAACCTCCAGCAAAATTTTTTCATTTATACTTATGTTTGATTTTCTTCTTTTCGTGGGGTCGAATTAATGCAGGATCTCAAAGGTGATTTTTCAGTTATGTGAACTAGAAATCTGTTCCTTTTCTTACCTTCTGATTAATACATGCATTGGTTTTTAACATGGATTATATCTCAATGTAAATAACAATGTTTTCTAACACACGTCTTATGTAAGAAAGCATGTGAGACCCAAGCCATGTCTTGCCAGTATCATGTACTTTTTCTTTTAGTTACTGGTGTTGCTGTGAAGGTTAAATGGTGTACTTCATATAAGGAAAGATAGTGCCTCACCCTTGTAAGTCCTCAAAGAATCTTATAATTATTCCTAATTCAATTTTTTCTATTTCTGCCTTAAATACCTTTAAAAGAATTGAACAATTTATTTCATATGTGTTCCTGGTTTCAAAGACATAAAATCTAAGCTTTTTTTTTTTTTTTTTTGAGGCTGTAAACTTTTTAATAGGCAACCAATAAAGAAATGCAAGTATTTGGTCAAATAGTCAAAGCTTGAAGTAACAAGTGACATTTCTGGTTCCTTCCATGAACCATGCATTTTTGTTTTCACTAGAAGAATCATTTCCTTTTATCCTGTGTTGGTATCTCATAATAAGACATCAATACAGTAGTGCTTATATACAATGGCATGGCTGAACTGTGAAATAACTTATGACCCTGATATTTTTGAACAGCAATGTTTTTAAAAGCATCATTTTCTGTTGCTTTTTAAAATATAACAACCTCAACACAAGACAAAAACTTTTAAATTTAGCTACATGCATTAATGCAATATACTAGTAAAATAAGAACTATTGTTGTGATATGTTGCTTTTTAAAATATATAATATACTGTGCTGAAAAATATATTTTTTTCTAATTTTGAATCTGGTAGTAGTATATCCTGAGAGAGTTGCCAGCTTTATACCTTTTAACAATTAAATATATACAAAATTCTGACAGACATGGTGACACCTTTGTAAGGACTGTCATTCTTACCTTTTATCAGAGCCTTATTCCCCTGCCTTTCATGGGTCTGATGATGCACTTACCATCTGGAAATACAAGACAGGCCCAGCACCCCCCACAAGAACCTCATGACCTTATAGAGTGGCTATTGAGGTTCAAGAGGCTGAGGCAGGAGGATCGCAAGTTCAAAGCCTGCCTCAGCAACTTAGTGAGGTTCTGAGCAGCCCTGCCTGTCTCTAAATAAAAGAAAATTGGCTGGGGATATGGATTAGTGGCGAAGCACTCCTGGCTTCAATCCCTGGTATCAATAGATAGATGGATGGATGGATGGATGGATAGATAGATAGATAGATAGATAGATAGATAGATAGATAGATAAACTAGCTATTGGAATCCAAACAGGTGTCAGTCCATCTGCTTGTTACCTTTAAAATATGTGTGCTAATTCAATTGGGATTTCAGTCAACAACTCTGAATTATTAATTCTGCATCTTGAACAGGATAGCAAGCGATTAATATCTCTCAGAAATCCACTATTTATAAGTATAAAACAAATTATGGTAATGTTTCTTTCCATGGCATCTGTAATTTCTGTATTTAGAAAGATAAATTGGCCTTCATGATCAGGACTTTTAATATATTAATAAACAGTCTAACTGGAGCAGCTGAACTAAATGTTTAGAAATAATTCTACATGAAAAAGTCATATTGAGGAGCAATAAAATGTCACAGATTTTAATGGGAGTATTTACTTTGATGTGATTAATAAAAACTACATACATAATTTAAGGAGTCGTAAGATTCATAAGTCATACTCACTTTTCTAACATTTTTATTTCATGTCTAGCTCAAAGAGAACCTTTTTTTTCCAAGTGCATTTAAAAAATTTCTGTAGGATCTAATATGTTTTGATACCATGCTGAAATGTATTTTTTAGTATGTTTCAGCAATAATGCTACTTTTGATGTATCCCAGGGGAAAAGGTTCTTATTTACTTTTTTGGCAAGAATTGAGACAAACATTTTGAGATGCGGTTGTTTCATGTGCAGTATGCCGAAAACCAAGGAAACTACCTGATTGTGTCCATTTCAGGCAGAAAAAAAATGGACCTTAGTTAAAGAAACCAAGTTATTTGATTGACTGCATTTTGGAAATACTAATTGTTCTCGTAATGACTAGGGACTTGTGACAACTTGAATAACTCAGTTATTTAAAATTTTAGTTTCTAAAATGATGGATGCTAGATATTTTGCAATACAGGCTGCTGTGAGCCACGGGAAGAGCTGCAGCTTATATGATGTGTGATTTTGATATGTAATTCTGTGTGTGGGGGGGGGCACACACATACATGCATGTGTGTACCTATATGAGTGTACAGGGTGAGGATGGAGTATGGGAGAGTGATAAGGGAAAAAAGTGGAAATTGTTGCAAATTAATTGAGTACATTTTGCTCTTAAAAGAATAGCTTTTGGAGAGAATTCATATTGGTCCCATTTCAAATAGCAAAGGTAATAATATCTGTGAATTACCTGTATGCCAACATTCTTGTATTATATTTCAATGGACTCAGCTTTTTTTTTTTTTTTTTCCTTCACGGTAATAGGAACTCTGTGTCTTTTTTTAGTTATTGGCCTTTGATATGCTCAGATAAAAGGCATCCTTCTGAATTCTTTGATCGTATACTTCAGCTGACTAGCCAACTCTAACTCATGGTGTGTCTGAAAAATACTCAGTCTCCAAATTTATTTTACATTGTTTAATAATGCAATATTATTAATATGCAATAATGACTTTTTACAAAATTTAAAGGAAATTAAGCCAGGATTTAATTGCATGTTCTAAAGAAGAATTTTAAAAAATGGGAAATGATTCACCAGAACAGAAAAACCCTGAATTCTAAGTCCATCACCTTATCAGTCTTTGAGAATTCAGTATAGTACATTTAACATCAGAAAGTCCAATGGGAAGAGCCTAGACTTTGAGGCAAACCTGAGTTCAGGCTCCAACTCAACTACTTTCTGTCTCTGCCCTCTGTACCCTTAACCTTTCTGTGTTTCAGTTTGTTAATCTGAAAAAATGGGGATAAAAATAGTGCTTATCTCAGAGGGATGTTGTACAAATTAAATACCACATGTAAAGCATAGTGCCTGATAGTTAGTAAATATACAGGACATTGTGGTTCCTTCTCTAGCTTTTTTTAAATTTTTTTAAAATTTGTTCTAATTAGTTGTACATGACAGTAGAATGCATTTATACATTTAGATAGATCATACATAAATGGAGTGGTTTCTCATTTTTCTGATTGTACATACCATGTGCCCTAACTATATGTCCTGAGTCACCTTACTTACTATACCCTTTGTAAACAGAGAACAATGTTGACATTCAGGATTCTTGTGAGAATTATGAATGATATCAGAAGAGCCGAGCAATATTCATCACCAAGTGTTGCCTTACTTACAGGAGCACTTGGGGAATGGTAACTTTACTGCAAAGTTCCTGCCTAATCTCTGCTGTTCTTGAAGTGTATTTGGATGAAACAGAGAATAAGGAATTTATGTCCTTTAGGAACTTGGTAGACTAGCAGAGACTAAGTCACAGAAAACATAAATACAGGTGAGACTATTCCAGTTGTATGCATGAATGGAGAAAAACTTTGTGAACTTAAGCACTCCTAAATTTAGATTCCTCTTACTTAGCTCTGGACCAGGCTGAAGTTTGCAGTGCAAATGTTTGTGAATAGATTTCTTTTTTTTAACTAAATAAAATGTGAAACATAGCTCAAAGGGGATGATTAGCATTTAACATAATTTTTAATGACTTTAAGCTCAGTGTTTATACAAAGCAATTTTATATATATTCATCCAAGCCAAGACCTTCAATTCTTTATAGTTTATGGTAAGTGTGAACTTCAAAGAAATAGCATATTCTTTCTTTTAAAATGTCCTCTAGTTGTTTCCACTCATTTGCATGGATTTTCCCACAGTGTGGACCAATTTTAAGTACTTTCCAGTAACAAATATGGTTAAATGTTTGGTAAGAAAAATGCATAACTAATCCAGAATGTTAAGTTCCTTAAGCTATTTTTTTGAAATCATTAAATATGAATATGAAGCAGTGTTTTTATTTTTATTTATTTATTTTTTAATTTTAATCTTTCTATTTCTTTTTTTTTTTTTTTTGATACTGGGGTTTGAACCCAGGGGTACTTAACTACTGAGTCTACATCCCTGGCTCTTTTTAAGTTGCTGAGGCTGACTTTGAACTCACTGTCCTCCTGCCTCAGCCTCCCAAGCTGCTGGGATTATGGGTGTGCACTAGCACACTTAGCTGTGCACTAGTGTTTTTAAAAATGTATGCATCAATCCATGAATCATGGAAACGATTTTATATAAATCTAATATTTTTTAATTTAACAAAAACCTAGAATAGTAAAGGAAATACCATTTTATCATACAAAATAAGGGAAGCAGCCATAATTCTTTGTTTGTATAGATGTATTTTTATAATAGCTCATGATTTAAATATATTTCTAACCTTAGTCTGTGAGCAAATAATTTTGGAAAACACAACCTTGCATAAAATTCCCCTTCTTCAGAGATGAAGACATAGTAAAAACCATGAGAGAGGTTCTTGAAGTATGAATGGTCAACCTCAGAGAATATTGAGAAGAATAGAGTGGACTAAATAGACTATCCATTCTTCCATTTAACTCAAATTCTATTTATTGAGTATTTATATATTTTGGATCTACAAGCACAGACTTGGTAAATACAAGTATCCCTAATTTAAAAATATGAAATCTGACATGCCCCCAAATCCAAAACTCTTTGAGTGCTAATGTGATGGCAAAAGTGGAAAATTCCATACCTGACTTTGTGTGACAGTTTGCAGTCAAAATGTAGGCACACTAAGAATGCTATATAAAATTTCCTGCAGACTACATGCATGTGGTATATAAGAAACAAATGGATATCATGTCTCATTTGGGTCCATCCCCAAGATAACCATGTTATGTGCATTCCAAAAGCCAAAATCACTTCTGGTTCCAAAGCATTTCAGATAAGGAGAATGGGGACTGAAGAAAGAATGGCACTCAGAGTAGCCTGCTCTTTCAGGTAGCTAGACTGAGAAATGTACCTTAGTAGCTGGAGAGGACTTCGGGCTCTGGGGAGACTTTGCCTATGGAAGATACTGCTTGTATTTTGAAGTAATATATTTTGAAACAAATAATTAGAAAAGAAGTTAGAAACATAAAAGAGAGTAAATAACAGATGATGGAGCACCATCCCTGAGGAAATAAGAACGAGATTGCAGGCAGATCCCTTAGTCTCAGGTAGGAATAAAGAACGGCTAAGATCAGAGGGAAGAAAAAGTATTGGTGAAGACGAAAGGGTGAGGTAGGGAGTGAGGAACCAGAAGGCAGAGAATGCAGATCCCAGCCTTTCTCTGTTTACTGGTGTGGTAGAGATTAACTTCTGTGCTGAGTGTGAAGCCTTAACACAAAACGTAGAGTTGACATATAAACCTGAAAAAAAGTAACAGGAAAGAGAGGTGACCAGAGGCATGGTAACAAGCATAGCAAGATCCGGACTGGGGTCAAGGTGCATGGCCAGGCATATTCAGGGAGAGCCACATCTGCCTATCCTTGCCTTGTGTGATGTGACATCCCTGATCAAGTGTCAACACAATGCTCGGGCTCCTGGGATTCCCAGCTGCCTTTTGTGGGAAAATGAATTCTATAGGATGACTTCTGAGTTCTTTCCAGTGTCAGTTTCATTACGCAAATGAATGATGGAAGTTTTTCTTAAATATTTATTAGTCTTTGAAATATTCCAGGGGAAAAAGGGGTGCGGCTTTGAAGGAGGTTGAGTGCACATTGCTTTATACAGCACACACCCTGTAAAGGATGGTCAGTGATGAGCATCACTGTCCTGACCATTGTTGTTCATTTTGAAAGTCTATAATGTGTGTTTGGAGTATGTTAGTTCTCCTTCCTCTCTGTCTCCACTTCTCAACTGATACCACTACCTTCGAATCACCTCCAATTCATACACCAGGTCCTCTCTGTAAGTCAGATATAGACAAGTAGTAATCCCGTTTCTTCTTGGGGTGAAATTTATAGCAAGCCAGTTTAGTATTTATCAGATGTTCTACTTATAAACATATCCAGGATGGTGAAATCTTGCCCTTTCTAACATAGTTTTGTTTCTTTTGATTAGTGCCTTAAATGTATTACCAATTTTCTTAATCTGACCAGGTAACATATAGTCAACCACAGCTTCTGTTTTTCTTTTGTTAATTCTGGTTTTCTCTCGAGTGCCCTGATAATCAGCACATTTCCCAGTCCTCTACCACTGGCATGCTAAGGTCAATATTCTTGGACCACACCAGGTGGGGTCTGCAAGGTGATATACACTATTTGTGTTACAGCTACAAATTCAGCCTTTACATCACCTGTCCTCACATTCATTCAGTCATTCAGCGAACTCTTTGAGACTGTCACCCATAATGTGTTGGAATTCAGAAATGAACAAAACAATAACTCTGTTCTCTTGAAGTTGTGTTCTACTACAGACAGATAAATTTCAAAAACACTTAATGTATTAGGTTATAATAAGTGCTTTGAAGAAGACTGAAGAAGGGTGAGGGATGGAAGATGCGGAGTAGGGAATATAGGACAGAGAATTAGAGAAGGAAGGCCTCTCTGAGAAGATAACACTTGAGCATGGTCCTGAATAGAGCCAGGGAAGAACAGAGTACATGTGCAAGGGAAAGAATTCTGTAGGCAGAGAGTGCAAAGGCCCTGAGGTGGGTGCTGGTTTGGTAACCCTGGGAAAGCAAGACCACTATGGCTGAAGCAAAGTTAGTGTCTAGATGAGAGGGAAATTGAGGTTAGAGTATAGGGGATTAGGGGACCAGATATCTAGGGCCTTGACATGTTCAGTTTAAATAGGAGACCACTGAAGGGTTTTGAGCAAGGAAGTGAAATATTGGTCTTTTGACATTTTAAAATTATATTATTTTTGTTTCCATTATGGTTTAGGCTGTTTATTGAATCATGAGCAACTAACCCAAATTAATATTCTATGAAAATATTCTGCTGGCGAATGTTATAGATAATTTAAGCTTAAATCCTCTACCCACTTTTATTTGCTTTATGTGGGTAGAATACTAGAAACAGATAATATTGTTTCTGTTTAATCATGTGCTTAAAAAGAAATATGTGTCTATGGACACAGAGATAGCTAGACCCATAATTCCAGTGTTGTACACTTCATTGGAATGCTTTTGCAACATTGCATGATAATCCTGATGTCATTTTTCTTTGCCTATAATGTAGTTATTTATGACCTGGTCACAGATGTATTTGACTTTTACCAGAAATAGTTTCAAAAGAAAAGAGCGAACTATTTCTTCCTAAATAAAACTATGAGTTAGAATACCACTTCTTCTATTTTTTGGTTCTTTTTTGGCACGAGGGATTTAAACACAGGGGCACTTTACTACTAAGCTCTATCTCTAGCCCTTTCTTTTAAAAAAATTTATTATTATTATTATTTTGAAAGAGGGTCTGACTGAATTGCTGAGGGTCTTACTAAGTAGTGAGATTGGTCTTGAACTTGGTGATCCTCCTGCCTCAGCCTCTTGAGTCATTGGGATTATAGGTTTGTACCACCACACTTGGCAGAACACATTTTTTTCATGTTATTCTGAAGTGCATAGTTAACACATCTTATCCAAAGAGGATAACACTGACGAAGGAGAGAAAGAGAGAAAAGGAGAGTGTACTTGGGGAACAGTAGTGCTTGATTCATCTTCCAAGTGCCACTGAGGAAAGTTGTTCAAGTCTTCTAGCACTTCCCTGACATTAACATGATGACGTATTGCATAGGGCACATGTGTTTGTCTGCTGAGATTTATGTGTTAAAAGGGTAATTGTATGGAAATGAGAATATTATCAAGGCTTTAATGCTGAATTTTGCATTCATAACTCAGCATGGATATATGCTAAAATCCAACTTAATTCAAAAGTAAAATAAATTGTAAAGAGAAATGCAGTGTGAGTTCCACTTTACTGAAGACAAACATTTTTGCAGGTAATCTCCTTCAGCAAACTGAGATAGAATGATTGGAAACGATCATTATCCTTTAAAAAGGCTCTTATGTTAATTAATTAATAGCTTGGAATGGGGAATTCTTACTCTTAATTGTTCACTTCTAGAAAGCAAACTAGTTTAGTAAAATAGGAAAGTAAGTACTATGCAAAATTCATTGGAAAAGCAATGCAGAAGATAGCTTGTAACTAAAATCTATAATTACATTGTAATACTATATTGCCTGGTGCCTTAAAAGTTCCATAAGAGAAATTATTGTTATAGACTTTTGGGGAACAAATTATCTCATCCTATTTGTTTTAATGTATTTTTTTTCAAATAGTAGCAGTATTCGAAAAGATTTATTCTTAAAGCCAGTAGAAAACAAAATGAGAGTTCTCAAAGCCATTTGTTATTTGTTCCACAGCTATAGGATATAAATAACCAAGCAAACAAGCAAATAGAGCAAAACTCACTTTGGGTAAAAGATTCATTCCAGTTTGTTAATGTAACATGACCTCCTATTTAGGTTCACTCTTTCCTGGTGTGTACCTAAAGCATTTTTCTGAATTTGCCCTATTCTTTTAGGGACCAAATAAAATATTTTTGAACTTCAACAATGTGCAAAATGCCACACATAATATTATACACAATACAAAACACAAAAAGGCTTTCTTGGCCCTCTGATTACCTACTCAAATTTGGGAAGGTGAACATCACTGCACTAGGGCTTAAAAGAATCTTGGGCCTGAGCCTGTCACTAACCTGTCCAATCACCTTTAACAGGTGATCCAAAATCTAAGACTTAGTTTCCACTTTTGTATAATACTTAAACTGTTTATCTCAACTAAAATACTTAGTTTGCTTGCTGTTATTTTGATGATTATTTGTGAAAGTTTTCTGTACACATATTTTTAAAACATATCTTTCATGTCATTTTTATTTCTATAATACTACAATATAAAAGGTATTAACCATAATTAAAGGTACATAAAGGTCTAGATGTAACCTCACCTATATGTGTCATAGAATCATAAGGTTTCATGCATAACCTTACGTGTCACCATATGTAAATAGATGTGAATTTGTTGTAAGTAAAGAATGAGTAATGACACAGCTAAGATTTCAGACAAGTAAGAGTGCAGAGTGGAATGCTTTCATTATAGTAATAGCTACCATTTACATAAACTTACCATGTGTCAGACAATGTGTTTGTTGATTAAATATAATATCACATAATAAGCCAATGATTATATATATTATTCCCATTTTAGAGATTGAGTACTCTGAAGACCAGTGGGGTTTATTTATTAGTCAAAAAGTTGTGCGCTTAGTGGCAGTAAAGCCAAGATTTGAATCAGCTAAATGAACAATGAAGTTTATGCACTTACTCACAACATCAGCTGCTTTCCCAAAGATGACTGGGGACAAGGCTGGAGACGTGGGCAGGACGGGACTGAAGGAGAGGAAAAATATGGCAGTGCCATGATGGGAAATTTGGATTTTGTCACAAGCAAAAAGCAACCATTTTTTCTGCTCAGAGAAGTGTTATGGCAAAATCAATACTTTAAGAAGATGAGTAAGATATCAACTTTACAGACATATAGCTACAATTGCTCATTATTAATGAACAATTTTATATCACACAGAAAAATGAAGTCAGAGTCCTTGCTTGGCTTTTGTTTGTTTTGTGGAAGGTTATTATGTTATTTTTTTCTTTGAGAACTGACAGCTAGGAGTTATAATGAGCTTTCCAAATTTATACATGCTTACTCTAGCTTGTGGAGAGTAGTAAATTGCTCTCATTTTAATGACACATTTGGATTGGGAGGAAATGTTGGAGGAGGAGGGCAGCATTGCACTGACCAATTAAAACTAATGTGGGATGATGAGACTCTGAAAAGAAGAAGATCAGCAACAGTGAAAAGAAAAAATAGCCCATGGCCAGACACCTAGACCAGGGCTGGTGGGAACCCTGCTTCTCCAGGGAGCACCAGTCTGCCCCTGCTGTAGGATGACCTAGACGTTGCTTTGAGTTGGGCGGGGAGGGAAAGTGGTACGGAGGCAGGCCACACAGTAGAGCTGCAGGAGTGACTTGACTCCTCCCAGCACACCCAGGAAAGCTCAGTCATGTTTATGTGCCTTCTCGCCCAGCTGGGCAGTGGTGCTGGAGAATGGCAAATCCTTTCTCAGACACACAGACAACCAGCTTTGTGATTCCTCATTAGTTGCATTTAAAGACATGAGTACTTCCACCCCTCTTGCCTTTTAAATTGCTTTGGGATGGAAGAAGCATAGATTCCGAAAGTAATTGAATAATCTATTCCAGATAATAGCAGAAACTACCATCCCTGGTATACCTTCCAGAATCCTCTCCATTAAACAAATGTTTATTAAACAAATATTATAAATAAATACATTCTTTTAAACAAATATTTACCCTCTTATGTAGATAAGGGGGTACATATTCAGAGAGACACTTCTCTTACAGTTGAGGAAAATTGCAATAATCAAATAATACCATATTTCACCGCTTCTCAGATGTGTTTTTTTCTTGGGTTAACTCCTTTGAAAATCGCCTGAAGTTCACATCACTACAGTCATGATATGGTTACCATTGCCAACTCTCATGTGCAGACTTGGACGTAGCTATTTATATTGTTGAGTCTGAGTTATGTGCATTGTTGGAACCACAAGTGCTGACTTTAATTGCTATTTACAGTGTCTTCAAGTAACTAACTGTTGTGATACAGAAAGGCACAGAAATAGGACAGGGAGGTATAATTTAATATTAGTAAAGAAATTACTCCTTATTGATGGACTGCCTGCAATTTCCAGTTTTCACACAAAACAAAAACCAAGTGCTTTACAGGAAGAACCTGAGATATAAAGATTACTGTAAGATGATGAAACCCATTATGTTTTCCTGCTAGCATACAAGCAGAGGATTGCCCATCATATATCAAATCACAAAGTACATTAGAGAAACCTGGGTGTTAGTACTGAAGTACTACTTTAAAAATCATGGAATCAGGAGCACTTTTGATAGCACAGATGATGATATTTGATGAAAAATGCAGCAGCACTGATACTAATGTGAAAAATGATTCTGATGAATCGTATTCAGTGGTAAGAAGATTTAGAAATATATTAATCCATGTTTTGTTCATAAAGTGTAATAAATAAATTTAGGTGAGAAGAAACCTTTTCATTGTTCAATTGTTTACTTATAGAGAAACTGATCATGTATCTCACAATCATTGGTCTCTTAAGGTCATTGAAATGTGACAGTGAGCCAGGCATGGTGGCGTACAACTGTTTTCCTACCCAACAACTCAAGAGGCTGAAGCAGGAGGATCACAAGTTCAAGGCCAGCCTCAGCATCTTGTGAAGCCCTGAGCAAGTTTGTGAGCCCCTGTCTCAAAATAAAAAATAAAAAGGACTAGGGATTGTGGCTCAGTGGTTTAAGCACGCCTGGGTTCAATCCCTGGTACAAAAGAAAGAAGAGGAGGAGGAGGAGAAGGAGGAAGAGGAATAGGAGGAGAAGGAGGAGGAGAAGAAATGCAATAGTGACCGTCACAATGCAGCACACTTGTTTCCTCCTACAATCCCAAATGGTGAAACATTATTATTTTGGTTTTTCAAATGGTAACACTTAAGTGGTGAACTCTATTCCTTATAGATGGTCACTGGTTGTGCTGCCATCTGAACCAGAGTTCAAGCTGCTTCGTGGCAAATGAAGAGAATCATTAATCAAAAAGAAAAAAGATGGAGGGAAGACACAAGGGTATGATGAAATAACAACTTGAAGTTTCACACTGAGCTTCAATATTTGCACTTGTGGGTGAGCTCATTATACCACAGTGCCAGCTACTCCTCTGAACGATTTTCTTGTTAGAAATGAGTCTTTTTTTAAAAAATTGGACTAGGGAGGGCTGTCTTTCAACTTCATTGCCTTTATTCTGCCCTCTAAAAAAGCCAAATAAACAAAATACTCCTGAAGCCTCATCCATGAAAGTTTCTCTGTACTTGAGTACAGTTATGCTGCCATTTATTTTGTTTTCCAGATCAAATAGTTCTTATTAACAAAAAAGCATGCTTTCAAGGCCTAAATAATGTTAATCCTATTTCCTGTGTATATTCTGTTTTATTAGTATGTGTTTAAAAATGCAGAGTACAGAATAAACCATTGCATTAGGGGTTTCAGCACAGACATGACATTCATTTGCCCTTAGTAAAAACTTCCAGGCCTTTTCAAGGTACTAGTTTTGAACTCAGCCTCCCTCATCTTGATTTTTTTTTTTTTTTTTTTTTTTTGAGAAGGATTTTCAGGTCAGCTCTTGTGCCAACTAATAACCTAACTTCCTAGGATACAGGGTACACTGGAAGACTTTATGGCATAGACCTAAGAATATAGAGGAGGTTTTGCCATAAAGACCCAGATCTTGTGATGGGTAAAGGTTCTATGTGTATGGAGTGTCAGCCTAGGGTGAGACTGAGTTCCGATTCCAGTTCTGCTACTTAACCAGCTTGGACATTTCCCAATACTCTGTCTAGAAAGTGACGGTAAATATAAGTACTTACCTTCTGTGGATATTGAAAAGTTAATTGAACTAGTGCATCCAAAATGCTTAGAAATACTGCTTCATATATTGTAAAAACTCAAAATGTTGTTGATATTATGTGTAGTTCAATAAAACTCTAAGACTTGAAGAGTAAATCTGGTGTATCTGTTTCCTAGGGCAGACCAGGTTGCTTAAAACAACAGAAATTTATTATCTCACAGTTCTGAAACTAGATGTCTGAAAGCAGGATGTTGGTGGGGCCATCTTGCCTCCAGAAACTCTGGAGGGAGTGTATCTTTCCTTGTCACTTCTAGCTCCCTGGAGCAGCAGGCCTTCCTTGTCTTATGACAGCAAAACCCCAGTCTCTGCCTCCCATCTTCACATGGCCTCCATGTCTTGGTGTTCAGTTTTTCTCTCCTTAGAAGGACCTCAGATGTATCACATTAGGGCCTATCTTAATGAAGTATGACCTCATGTTAGCCCGATTGCATCTGCAAAGACCGTGTTTCCAAATAAAGTCACATTCCTAGCTACAAGAGGATAGAACTTCAGGATATCTTTTGGGGGAACATAGATAAACCCATATAATTTGAGAACATGAACATTCAAAACAGAAAAGCTGGCTCTCCCAAACAGTAATGAGGCTTGAAAGGTTGGAGAGCTAAGAAAAGGTGCTATTTTGAGATTTCACTGGTAAGTAGACCCTAGATGTTTCTTAGAATGAGTAATCTAACCCAAATCAAACCTCTGATAAGGGAAAGCAACATTTTAGACCCATGGAGGCAAGGAGTGGTTTGGGGCTTGGTCCTAAATCCTAGAATAACTGCAATACTAAATAGTTTCCTGACAAATAAGCTGTAGACCTACCATTGGCACCAAGGAGCCTGTTCACTTTGGGAAGTCTCTCCTCCAACATGGAATAAATAACATCTTGACAGCTTTGTAGTATTAAGATAGTTTTTAAAAACTTTCATAAAATCAGCATTGTAGGCTACGTTTTAGTTGTCTGACCACTTTTCAGCACAGATAGATACCTCTTACATAAGGAGATTCTGAAGTTTCCTAAGGATGGCATTATCTTCTGGTTGAAGCACTTAACTAAGGTTTTGCTCTGGGTAGCCACTGAATATTGTCTGTTCTTGAGAGCTTTACTGGTGGATGAGTATGAGTTTTTTAGGTTTTCGACATGTCTAAAAATACTATGATCTGGGCATGGTAGAGCATGCCTGTACTCCAGTGACTTGGGAAGCTGAATCAAGATGATTGCAAGTTCAAAGTCAGCCTCAGCAATTTAGGAAGGCCCTAAGCAATTTAGCCAGACCCTATCTCAAAACAAAATATAAAAAGGGCTGGGGATGTGGCTCAGAAGTTAAGGACCCCTGGGTTCAATACCTGGTACCAAAAATAAATGAAAAATAACAATACCATGAATAAAAGGTACACCACAAGTAGAGGTTAAATATGATAATCTGTGTGTATGCATGTCAATATTTGCAGAGTAACCACTTATGATTTCCCAAATAGGGGACTATGGCTTCAGATAATAAGCAATAATGGCTGAAATATTAATAACTCATCTCTTTTGTGTCTTGGTTGGAAAGTCTTCTGTAAATACTGCATTAATGACAACTGTGGAAAGAGAAATATGGAAAGTGTATTTAACGTAGAATTTTTCTAATCCTTACAGGAATTTGAATCAACAAAGATTAGATCATTCCCTAAGTGGGTTTTTATATAGTTGTTTCTTTTCCAGTTTTCCATGCCTTTCTAACACTTGATCTTTGTATGAAAACTGTTGCCATATTCAGAGACATGAGTCATAGTACTTAAAATGTTTTCACCATATTTTAGACATCACAGGATATGGTAGAAGAGTAGTCTCTTGGCATCTGCAGTTTTCACATTCTAAGCTTTGACCTTTCACAGTGGTTCATTACATGTACTAATTTAACTCATGCCTTAGGCTAGCGGACCAGCCCCTCAGCATCTGAATTTCATTATCAGTTTTCTGAAAAGCATTGTGCATATATTTACCTGTACATCTGGCTCCCTCTTCTCCCACCATGGTGTGGCACATGTGTGCATTTCCTCTGAAAAAATAAAAAATAAAAAAATAAAAAAAAGTCCATAAAAAGAAATTGAATTCCATTGGAAGTGAGAAGAAAATGATAAGCACAGGACTTATAGCCCAAAAGAATGGCTTCAGAAAAGCTAAAGAGTAGACTATCACATTCTTCACTGTAAATGAAGCCAGCTTAAACTCCATACAGAATTAAGATAAAGTGAATATTATAAACTATTTCAGTGAGTTTCCAGTTCTTGCCAGTATTGCTGAATTGGGTCCTTAAACTCTATCCAAAGTACTAAAATGGCTACTGAAATGATCTTTATGAGAAAATGTTCAAGAATTGCAACCTCTGAGACTATTGCCTAGAATATTTCCCCCTGTTCCTTCTCCTTTTGTTAAAAGACTTTATCCTTCTCCCAATAGAAGTGGGAGTGGGTGTATGTCTCAGGATTGGCAGAGTAGATCATTCCTTAACACAGGGATTGATGTGTGGTTGAGCAGAACTCTGTTTCAGGGACCAATCACAGCTGTTTCATGGCTGTTTTCCTGTGTTGGAGGAGGGGAAGGGGGGCCACCCCTTAGGTCAACAAGGTGACAGGATGTGATTTGAAGGACACTTGTACTTTCACTCTGCATGGTTTGAAAATAAGACCTGTGTGCAAAATGAAGCTGATAGGAGAGTAAAAAGCTAGGAAGGCTTTCTTTAATCTCACATCCATTTGTGCCTGAAGCCAGTGCACATATTGTTCTGCAATTTATGGAGAAAATGTTTATTAATATTTCTGAATTGCAAGATTTGCAAAGATCTTGGGAACAGATTCTTCCTGTGGCTTAAGGTTGGAAGATATTTTATGTCTTTCCACCTATATACTAATAAACATTTATCCTCTGTTTCATGCTGAGGCTTTGATGAATTGAATCTCTGTATTTTAATACACTTTGAAACTCTTTGCTTCATTTAAAATACATTGTATTTGCAAACAGTGAAAAGAGTTGTGTACATCAGTTAATAATTCAGAAAACTGAATGTTTAGCTATTTACCCTTTAATAATAAATATCAATTAAGGAACTCTGTAGTTTAAGAGCATGGTAATAAAAAATGTGTTAGCCAACACCAGAATAGTAATTTCTGCATAATTTATTCATATGTAATTTCTACTTTAAATATTTCTACAGTTTTTTTCCTGATGTAAATACACTGTATGAAAAGAGATGAATAAGAAAGTCTTGCACTTTGCACATCCAGTTTTAAAATTAGGACCATTGGCTTCTTATTACCTAACATTAACTAAAAGAAGGAAAAATGTAAAGCATGATATACAAAACTTATTAAAAGCACAGACTAATGCTAGTGAGATTTTAACATTGAAATATTATGGTAATCATTTAGAAGGGGGACTTTCCAATCAAGTGGAGCTGAAGAGTGCTTGTGTTGAATTGCTAATCTGTGCCAGTTAGGACAGCTTTATTGGATTTGAACCTCACAGTCGCTCTGCATGGTAGGTGTTATTGTCCTTATTCCACACATTAGGAATTTGAGGCTTAGAGAAGTAGAGTGACCTGCCAGAGGCAAGATAGAATCTTTCTCTTGCCCAGATTCCTTCCGTGGCTTCTCTTTGGATGAAATTCATACTTCCCAGGTTGAATGACAAAACCCTTATTATCTGTCCCTTGTTAATCTTTACAGCTACATCTCTTTTCATTCCTCACCTAGACTCCAAATTTACAGATCTTCTTTTACTTCCTAATATGCCACAGTTGTTTCTTCTGCTGTGAGCAGTATTCCTGTCACTGCCATTCTGTGACTAACTCCTCTTCACTCAGTGAATTTCAGCTCCAATACCACACCCTTCCAGAAATTTCTCAAAGTCCACCATGCCCATTGTATTGTTTATGCATTCAGATATTCAGCAAATATTTATTGGGGATTCCATATGTGCCAGCCACTATCCTAGGCACTAGAGATATAACAGTAAAAAGAGGGAGAAGAAAATCTCTGCTTTTATATAGTTTTTACAGTATTGTCACTTTTTAAATTCAGTTGTTATTTTATCAAAGCACTGATTATGTCTAAATTGTTCTGTTACATTCCTGAGGCCTAATACAAAATGGGATATTATAAGAATGTCATAGGTACCTAATATTTATAGAGCCAAGATACAAATGAACGACATTGTTTACTCATTTATAAAAATATTATCACATAGATGTCTAGGAACATTCTGTTTGGACCCTGTTACTTTCCACACTGCCACATACTATAGTTCAGTATCTTATGACTGTATTACTTCAGTGAACCTCCAGTCAAAAGCACCACTGAATTCTCTATAGAGCTGCAACATTTATCTTCTTGAACATTGCTGAGATGGTTCTTCTTGAAACACCTTGTTTTAGTCAGCTTTCTTGCTACTGTGACTTAAAGATCTGACCAGAACAACTGTAAAGGAAGAAATGTTATTTGAGGGCCCACGGTTTCAAAGGTCTTAGTCCATAGAAGGCCAGCTCCATTCCTCAGGGCTCAAGGTGAGGCAGAACATCATGGTGGAATAGTGTGGCAGAGGGAAACAGCTCACGTGATGATCAGAAGCAGAGAGAGACTCCACTTGCCATATGCAAGTATATACACCAAAGCCCAGCCTGGATTGCCACCTCCTCCAGCCACACACTAGCACTTCAGTTATGAGTCAGTTAATCCTTGTAAGGGGATTAATTTGCTGATTGGATTAAGACTCTTGCAACCTAATTGTTTCTCCTCTACCCCCCCCCCCCCACACACACACACTCACACATGCACACATGTACATATTCTTGTACACAGGAAAAATTCTTACATGAAACCAAGGTGCAAAAAATTAAAAAGTAGAGTTTCCAATAATAATGACCCCTAACACTCCTCATGTACCTCCAGGCCTGCAGAAAACATTTGCAGCCATTGTGGGACTGCAGCCACACTGACCTTTGCTTGATCTTGCTGTTAATAAGAAAGGGGAAGGTTACAAACAGTCAAGGTGACTGCACAGAGAGGAAAATTGCTTACTGAGAAACTGAGGAAAGGTATCACACTTGCCATGGCTACTCCAGCAAACAAGTTAAGCCCCAAGTTTTTGTTTGTTCATTCTTGTTTTTGGGTACCAGCAATTAAACCCAGGGATGCTCAATCACTGAGCCACATTCCCATCCCTTTTTATTTTGAGACAGAGTCTCAGTAAGTTGCTTAAGGCCTCACTAAATTGCTAGGACTGGCCTCAAACTTGCCATCCTCCTGCTTCAGCCTCCAGAGTTGCTGAGATTACTGCCATGTGCCATCACACCCAGAGAGCCCCATGTTTTTAACTTCTCTCACTTGCCAGGAAACGCCTGTGGGGCCTGAGGATTAGAGTCTGATTTTCTCCCTTCCTCTAGCTGAAACATTTTAAGTGCTAAGGAGCCTCTAGACTAGACACACCTAACAGTCTCTTAGACATCCACATTTCACATGTCTGTGGGCCACAGTGAAAACATTTGTGTGGTCAGTGTCAGTGTCTTCTTAATGAAGATCAAATCCACAGCAGTTAAGTCAGTTGGAAGCCCCATTTGGTCCCTATCCATGGGTGGAAGACTGGATATCGTAAGCATACTCTGTGCTTCTCAAGAGAATTTGTTGCATTTATATCCCATTGTTATAAAATTACACATTTAAGAAAATTTTTATATTCATATAGGTTTGTCTTTTCATGAATTTGAAAAAATGGCTTTTTAAATCTTTATAACACCTATCATCAGAGATATGTAACAACTACCTACTCTTAAAACTGAATAAAATATTCTAATTTATAGTTATTACTTAGGATTATAGAAATGTTTTCTACTCTCATGAAATATGTAAAATATCATGGCATAAAATAAATCAAGTATTCGTTAAAAATATGTTTCATATACATGACTAGCAACAGATACTATTTTAAAAGATAGTCTTAAATATATTAAGAACATTCAGAACCTTTGTTTATCATATATTAAACAGTGAAAATACAAGATGCAAAGATCTCTGAAAATTCAATCAAGTGAATCTATGAGGAAAGGTGACTTGAAATTATGAGGTGTTATGAAATAAAACTTTTCCTAGTAAAGAGCAGTTTAATCAGTTACCAAACATATTTGTCAGTATTTATTTTGTGAAGGAATGGGATAAGAGTTGATTGACAATTCTGATTGGTCTTTTCAGGAATTCAAATATATAACAAACATTCATCATTTTAATTGAAAGAAATTAAACTAAATTTGAAATATATGATTGCCAATGAATCACAAGTTATGATGCATTATCAGCAGCTATTTATATTTTCTAAACACCTGCATTAATTTGCCATGATCACTCAGTGCTATGCCCTGTATAACATGTTAGGCATACATGGTTTTTGAATAATTTAATTAGACATTTGCTGTATGTAAAGAAACAAGTCACATAAAACCTGATGTATGCTTAAATTGGACACAAGCACACATCTAAATGTAAAAAATATATGACTTTATAGATACAAGCATTAATATCAGGTTAGGAAATTGTGAACCAGCTTAGTTTCATAGAAATAAACATGATGGTTCTTATCATTGTAACATATGCTAAACTCCAAAAATAATGTGCCTTCTTCAATTTAGTGAATATTAGTCCTGACATGAAAATTTGAGATAATCTAAGTTCCCAAATTTTAACTCAAATTTTAAAAACAAATTACTAAAAGTATCTATAAAGTATAATTTAACAATTATTTGTAGAAAAAAAAAATATATATATATATATATGCTGCCTCTGTTCAGAAATTGCATGGCTGGGAAATACTCAATGAAATGTCTTGCACACATAAGACTAATGAAAGACCCTAGGCTTGAACCCATAATTCCTGCCTGTGAACCAGAGCCCAGAAGTTTCATGTTTCAATGTTTTATTCTTTTTATTTTCATAGATTTAACAAACTAAACATTTCTGGAATATCTTTTTCTTGAGGTATAGATAAGGAAATGAAAGAGTAAAGAAAATTAGAATTAAGAAACAGGATATTGCTTTTGTCAGATTCATTTTTTTAAGATACTACTTTTTCCTAACCACTTTTCAAATTAATGTGTTCTAACATGTCTGAATTGTTCATGTTTTTTGTTGCATCTTTAACTTATTTATTATATTTTATATTGACATAATAACTATGCATCTCTAAGGGGTATAGTGTCATATACTTTAAATAACTTGTCAATTCAGAATTAGTAATTCAATTTCTTAATGTGCTATATGTGGCAAGTAAGCCTATGTATTTTTACTGAGAAAGTGATAGCTATAATCTTTTTAATCCTACATCCTATCAGAACTTGTAAGTATTAACATAGCACTTACTAGCTTTGTTTATATACAAGTAGGCACAAAGAACTGACTACTTGAAAGTCACCTTTAGGTAAAAACTCTTTTACTAATATTCCCACTGTCTGCAGTTGCCAAATTAATAATGAATATGTGGTCTTAGAGTTAACTGTCATGAACTTGCTTGCCTTGAGTTTTTAAAATATTAAAAACAACATAGTTATGTAAATTATCAAAAGATGAGGAGTATCATGACAAGAAGGAATTATTTATTTTTATCTTACTCAGATTTTTCTTAACAGAGTTTTCCAAACATTTTAAGAAGTGTATTTTTTTTTAATTTTCAATTTTTGGTAAAATATCTTACATTTCTTCTATTTACTATGTTACTTTCAGGTTTTAAAACATTTCTACCATCACACAGTCATAAACCAGAGTGGTCTTATAAATGAGCTTTGCTAGAAAAGAAAATGAGACCCACTGGAATCTCATCATGGGCCACTCACTAAAAGACTGATAATATAGCTAAAGCCATGGGGAGATATTTACTACTAGAAAATGGAAATTGTAGAGCATGAGACCTACTCCATTTTATTTCAGGCTTGACAGCTTTTAATACGTAAAATAGCACACATTAGGATAAAAAGTAAAACAAACAAACAAAAACAGAACAGATTTTATGTGTTTTACTTATGGCTACATTAAGTACAGATAAATAGTTCCTGTATCTAAAGTTTGCAGAACATTCAACATCTTTCTTAGGAAGATAATTTCTGGGATGACTGCCACATCTATCTTTCATTTCATATTGTATCAATACACACCATGCACTAAGACTTTTTCTCCCTTATTTTATTTTCCATAAAAAATTCTATAATATAAGTTCTGTTATGAGGCCCCTTGTAGATGAAACAGTTGAGGCCTCCTACAGAGAATAAATATATTGTCCCAGTTACACAAGTGGTAATTTCAAGATGGTCCAAGCCTAAAAAAATCTGAAAAAGAATAGAGCATGCATATGCAAAGGAGGGAATTGAGAAAAGCAAATTGGAAGAGTCCATGCATTTCTTAGTGAAAGCTGTTTCAGTGAGAACAAATAGGAAAGTAATTAAGAGAGAAGCTACAGCTTATTGTTGATGGCAAATCAAGAGACATATACATGTAAAACAAAAAACCAATAACAATTTTTATGCAATTATTGCAAAAAATTCCGAGCTAAGAGGTAGATGGGTGATAGCATAAGGTAGATGAGTGTAACTTTGTTACAACATTTCCTATGTGTCAGGTGTATTTTAAGTACTTAACTGATATTAATTGGTTTAGTTTTAATTCTTTGAGGAAAGTGCTATTTTGACAGTTACATTTACAAAGGAGGAAACAGATTCAGAGAAATTGGCTAACTTCTCCAGGGTCACTGGGCTGGCTGGGTGCTGGAGCTTTGTTTGGGGACCACACCATCTAGTATTAGAGTCCCTGTTCCTAACCATTATTCCACACTACTGCTCCCCAACATGAAATAACACATCGAGGACAAAGCAAAAAACTAGAACTGAGAGAATACCATTGCCGAACATATAGGTCCTTAGAAATATAGCCTTGAAAGGACCCAAATCAGAACACTACAAGATGGATGAGCACCTCAGATCTCATAGCAGGAATAAGATCTAGTTCAGGGTCCTGCAGGGCGTTCATGGAGGAAACCTAAGGTTAGCATTTTACAGAGTGAAGAATATAATCACTTTATTGGTAATTACTTAAATATCTTCTGTGTAGTAGCAAATTGATGTATGTTTGGTTAACATTGTATCAACTCATAGTGTTCCTCGAATTCTCTTGATTGAAGATGACAATCACAGGCTTAGTGAGCAGCATAATGTAAATAAATCTACTTATCAATCAGTAGTTTTTAGGAATGATCAAATGTAGACAAATGGAGAGTGATGACCAAATTTAATTAAATAATGCTATTAGTGTTGTCCATACTCACTTATTGTTATTATTTATCACAACCTTAATGTGACTTTTATAATCCCACAATGGCATTATGAACCTGTAATAATTATGCATCTTTATTATAGTCTAGATTTTTCTGAAATGGAAAAATAGCAATAATAGATGGAAAAAATGCATTACTGTTCAATAAATTAAATTCTTCTCGTAAATAAAATCTTCTAGTGCATTCAGTCCATGAAGGAAATGAAAACTATAAAAACAATCACAATGGCAAAAACACTGATCTCTAAGAAAAATAAAACAAACATAAGTTTCAATAATTTACTTTTCTATTCATTAGGATATACTCTGGAAATAACCATGGTGTTGTAAATGCTGTTCCTTCTATTAAATAATTTTAAAAAAGACTATTCTACTTTCTTGCTTTCTGATGATGATCACAAACTGAGATTTAAGGGATTAAGGAAGTATTTAGTACTGGATTGTTACAAATTGTTATTATCTATTGTAATCTGTAGCATATTCCATTCTGATTTTTCAGTTGTCCTATTTCATTTCTTATTAACATTGGCTCATAGTTTGTTCATCTTTGTAAAACAGCTTTATAAATACAAAAAGATGAGATATAAAATTTTCATTACTGATCTGCACTGAGGCTAATATTATGTATTTGATTTTATAGCCTTATTTTTTCCTTTAAAAATTCTTTTTAGTACATTTGAATTTGATTTAGATACTTTTTAATATAATTTCTATATCATCAAATCTGAGTGACCTGTTTAAGAATTTATCTTTTGTTTTCTATAAGATGCATAATACACGTTTATTACGGGAAAATAGTAGTTATTTTGAAGTACACTTCTTTAGTGAATTAGAATCTTTTTCTTTTGTTCTGTTTTAGTTTACAGTTGATCAGACTTCCAGTTATAACAAACTATAATATGATTCCCAAGTAACCTTTATCTTATTAATTACTTGACTTTAGAAGTCCACACATTCTGCTAATGAACTACACAGACTGACTCCATGGTTTATATTTGAATTTATCTTACACTGAAGGCTGCTTGAGCTGGGATTACCAACAGAAGGAAACAGATGGTACTGTAGTATCCACTGCGGTTAACCTCCAACACAATGTCTGCATACAGTCTCTCCCTGAAAAATTGTAGATTTGGGAAAAGAAAAAGTTATGGTATTTAGAGTATTCAAAATCAAACCAATAGGTTCAATAGGTTAATGCCCTCATGCTGAGAAATAGGCATAATGTTAGTCCTTAAGGACTTTATTGTCTTGGGAAAATGTGACTATTAGGGAAAAAATATGGGGTTCAAGTCAAAGAAACTGAATGTGGAGCAAAACTTAATAGTGAAAATGCTTAGCAACTCAGGAATGTCTTTTCTAAAGGAAAATCTATAATCTCTTAGTTTAGTCTGAACTGGAATAACTTGTAGAATAAGTTATTCTACTTCATGCAAAGACTTCCAAGATGATAAAAACCAGTATTTTGGAGGAACTAAAAGGTCTTTACAGAAAAATAAATAATGAGTCAAAAATTAAAAGCACTTGACTTCTAAGTCATGGTACTGATACAATCTTGCCAAGCAATTTTTAAATGCTGGTCCATTAAAAATCTTATTTTTCATTTATAATTTATTTTTCATTGATAGTTTCAGGGCTTTTCTTTTTCTTTTTTTATAATTTACTTATTTTTATTTTTAGAGACTGCATTTTGATTCATTGTACACAAATGGGGTACAACTTTTCATTTATAGGGTTGTACATGATGTAGAGTCACACCATTCATATAATCATACATGTACATAGGGTAATTATGTCTGTCTCATTCTACCATCTTTTGTACCCTTTCCCCTCCTCCCTCTCATTTCCCTCTACATAATCTGAAGTTCCTCCATTCTTCTTTTACCCCCCACCTTTCACCCCCATTATGTATCATCATCCACTTAACAATTTTTCTGTGTCTGGATATTCTAATTTGCATAAGCCTTCTTTTTTTTTTTTTTCTTTTGCAGTTCTGGGGATTGAACCCAGGGCCTTGTGCTTGCAAGGCAAACACTCTACCAACTTATCTATATCCCCAGCCCCCTACATAAGCTTTCTTAAACTTTGAATTATATGACATTATAAAATTTTGGCTTAGGTTCAAAAACAAGTTAAGTTAATGATGTTTTTTGGTAGATTTCCTTTTATATAGGCAACTAAGCAAGATCAAATGTATAAATCTGTACATTGAGTCCAAGCTATTGTGAATACTTTTATATGAAATCATATATTTCACATTTTATTTTTTATTCCCTTCTACTCAGTATGACAGTGTTATCAGA
Organism: Glaucomys volans; assembly: GCA_020662805.1. Classification (NCBI taxonomy): domain Eukaryota; kingdom Metazoa; phylum Chordata; class Mammalia; order Rodentia; family Sciuridae; genus Glaucomys; species Glaucomys volans. The sequence continues at coordinate 343,935 of JAJEJO010053453.1, forward strand.
GCCCTTTTCAAGTTTTCAAGTGCATAGCAGTTTTACTGGGGCCTCATCCTAGTGTCCTTAGCTCTATATATTTTAGCTTATATTTTCTATTCCAATAATTTAATTGCCAATAGGAACTTAGAAACAATAGAATTCTTTGAAAAATACTGTTATAATATGGTTAGTCTTATTTGCTTATTTACTAAGTTAATATACCTAATTTATACCTCTTCTTAAGGGTCTCTTTGTCCTCAACATGCTGGTCATTATTTTCTCTACTCGGTAGTGGCTGATTTTAGGGACTCAAACTTGCCCTGTGATTCATTGCATATCACAAGAACTTCCTTAGCTGACTACAGAGATCCCCTTGTTTCTGCCCTAGCTGTTTGTTGTTTTTCCTTAGGACTACTTTGATGTAGTCTATAAAAGTCCTGAACTTCTGATTAATGACTCCTCGATAAATACACTGCCTCCTAATCTCTAAATTCTCCTTTGTGGTGAGTGGCTTTATACAAACACACACACAGAAATGTTTATATCTATATCTCTGTTCATATAGACTTGAAATCCCTAAGCCTATATTTTCAAAACTTAATAACTAGCTTTCTAGAAATGATATGGGGGGGCACAACTGTTGCCTTCTGTAAGAAATAAAAACCCATATTTTCTGCATCTTATTTTTCTGTTTTCTACTTCAAAATTCAAAAGCCTTCAACTTAGATAAAAAGGTTTTTAGCCCCATTCATGCGTAAAATCGTTTCCAATAAAGTTTTATTTAAAGTGGGCCAGGAGTTATGGAAGGAGGGACCCCATATTAAGAGATAATTGTGCGGAAGTCATGATTGCTTAGGTCATACTTAGTAGTTAAGTATTTAGGCAGTACAAATGTATTGACTGACTCTAAGAGAGAGGGTAAAAGCATTGCAAGATGCTGGGTCCCCAGGCCCCGTTCGGCATGTTCAGGATGTTAAATTAGCTATACTCAGAACCACTGAGTCACTCTATCCAGTGTACATTGTACACTCTATCTTGGTACATTAATGTACCAAGACATTAATGACCATATTGCCACCTTCTCTCCAAATAGATTCAACTCTTCAGTGTTTGTTTTAGTTCTTACTTCTCCTATCAAAGGCAAAGGGAGAAGTTCTCTCAGGGAAAGTAATCATCATATTGTGGTATAGTAAGTTGATAATGGATATAACTAGCAATGACTGAGGGAAAAAAAACCCTTTAATTTCAGTGTCTTTATCATGTTAATTTTTTAAATGTCATTATTTTTGAATTTTCTGCTATAAATATGCACTGTATCTGTTGAAGAAATAGGATAATTTTTGGATTATTAATCCAGATGGATGGATGCTTTCATAGGGCATTATAAAGTTCTTTTTTTTTATTATTACTTGCTTTGGGATTCTATGTTTGTGATACCTTTTACTTTATTTTAAATTTCAAGTTACACATAATAGTAGTTTATGTGGCACAGTATGATCTTTTGATTCATGTGTACATTGTTTAATGATTAAGTCAGGGAAATTAGCATGTAGTCGCCTTCAACTTTTATTATTTCATTGTAGTGAGCATATTCAAAATTCTCTTTTCTGGCTCTTTGCAAATATACAATGCATTAGTGTTAACTGTAATCACTCAACTGTGCAATGGAACACCAACATTTATCCATTTTAATGTAGCATTATACCTGTTAACCAACCTTTCTCATGTCAAAGGTCAGTGCTGGTCATAGCAGGGTAGTTGAGTACCTTGTCCACTAGCAGTGTTCATTGGGAGTGAGAAGCAAATAATGGGAAACATGGGAATGTGGTAAACCAGGAGTAAGTTGATAAAGTGTGAGCTTGCCTTGAAGGTATAACAGAGCTTATCAAAACTTGTTTGTCCTAAAGATGCTATCAAAACTAAGTGAAATAGGGCTGGGGATATAGCTCAGTTGGTAGAGTGCCTTCCTCACAAGCACAAGCCCTGGGTTCAATCCCCAGCACCGCAAAAAAAAAGTTTAAAAACAAAATTAAGGAAAAAAAAAAAAAAGAAAAGAAAAGGAAACTAAGTGAAATAGAAGATTGTAGGACCTCGCTTCCTGGGGAACTGGGGGCATACAGCTTGCCTCATCAGTTGACATGGGGCATGTTGTAGTTCTTTGGATATCACTGTGTTCAGTACCCATACAGGGTGCAGAGTGGGGACCATGGTAAGTGGAAAGCATAGCCAGGCCACCTTCCTTCTATGTAGCCATGATCCTACTCTCCATACTCTTGGATACCAAAGTATGGTGGCCATTTTCTTCCCGAAGTTTGATATCTAACAAGTGACTTAAACTTCAGAATGTTAGGATAAGTCCCTTAATTTATAACTAAAATACATAAGACCCAGGCAATAACTAGATCAAGTGCTGCAAGAAATTTGTTGTCCTTTTTAGATTAAACTCTCCCCCATAGACTCTATAAAATAATCACTTGATTATGATCATTTCACATAATAATAAAATCCTAATCTCACACTAACCTAAAATGAACGTGGAAGGAGTTTGCCTTTCAAATGTGTATCTCTTGTATCTCTAACCTTTATGAGCAGAACCACACAAATAGGCAGACTGAGCCTGTGTGTGCTAAGACAGATGCTCAAAAGTCCAGGTTTGTTTAGTCATACTGACTAGATAAGAATCATCTAACAGCTTGTTAACAAATCTGCATCTTTGGAGCTACTGATTCAGAACCCAGGAATTTCTAGTTTCAAAACTCACCCAAGGGTATTCCAATGTAGAACCAAGTAAGGAAACCACCATAAGATTCAAGGGTGTTCTGCACTTGTCCCCAGTCTTACTGCACGTTGTTGTATCCTGTGATTTAAAGACTTAAAATAGCTACTATCTCTAAGTTGAAGGCCTCTGGCTTCCACCAAAGCAAATCCCACAAACTTGTCATAATCTCTACCAATCCCAGGGGCACCTGACAATCTCTTAACTTCCTTGTAAACAAGTTTTCATATTAAGCATGGCAGTGGGCTCAGTGGAGGAATCCTAGGACACTGTAGGCTGTTGTGTGCCTACTGGGTACAAGCGCTAGAGTAACGTGAGCAACACTGCATGTCACTCATCCCAGTGGAGGTTATTTTCCAATGGGAAGTCAGGGAAGAAACAGGCATGCAAATACATCATCTAGGTAATTGCTGATTATGGTAAGTCCTGTGGAAGAGGTGTAAGACAAAGCAATGTGTTGAAGGACAGTTGTGAGCAGAGGTAGCTCCTTTGTATAAAGTGATCAAGAAAGACTTTCTTGAACATATGACAAGTATCTGAGACCTGAGGATTGAAGGGAAGCAGCCTGTGAACATCTGAGGAAGAAAGAAATTTGGCTTAAACATTATCATAAGTTGATCTTGAAAATCCTTATATGTCCTTTTAAAATACATTTTTGTCATGTTTTGAGTTTTTGTTTCCTTGGGTTGGACTTCACTTTTAAAAAACAATTGTATGTGTCAATTATTTTCCTTTGCTAAACATTATTAAAAGTGGTTCTTACTGTAAAAGCATGATTTTTGAATTGTGTGACTGTTCTGAGGTAAAGTCTGTGATAATATGACAATTATACAAGTAACTGGATTGTAGGCTCTTTGTTTTCCATGCCTGGTTTACAGTAATTGCTCTTTGCTGTTTTATGTCATCAAGCCAAGATCCAATAATTACAGTCATCTTGTAAATCATTGAGAAGATCTCTTATCACAAAGTTATTATAAGACAGAAAAAAAGAGCTTAATTTTCTGATTTTACAAAACTGTATTCATGATAATGTACTTCTATATTACAGCAAATATAGAAGTTTATTTGTTTATTTTTTCTGGCTACCCAATTATGCTACGTTGCTTAAATCTCTTTAATTCCTAACCTGCATTCCAGAACCTGAATGGATGTCCTGGTATTTGTCACTGACCTGGAGAAGTAGAAAGTAATTATTATGGAATTTTCAGCCATGGACAGCAATTGAAATGAAAGCGCCTGTAACCTCAGAGACTCAGGAGGCTAAGATAGGAAGGAGAATCACAAGTTCAAGTTCATCCTCAGCAACTTAGTAAGGCCCTAAACAACTCAGTGAGACCCAGTATCAAAAAAATAAATAAAAAGGGCTGGAGATGTGGCTCAGTGGCAGATGGCCCCTGGGCTAAATCCCTGATTCAAAAAAAAGAGACATGTGCACACACACACACACACACACACACCCACAAGCAGGGGATAGGAGGGGAAGATGATTTGCAGTGTCTTCAGAATACCTTCCATCCCATATTCCTTCCAACCACAAGCAATAGAATCCCATTCCCTCTGGGATCTGGATATTTTAGATGCATCTCCTTGGAAGTGCTACTTGGTGTAACCTTTATCAGTTTCTTATCAAATTCCAAGAACTCTTCTTCTAAGCTGGTTACAATATTAGCATATTTAGTCCTCACAGGTAGCCTGGTAAGGTAAGACACCAATATCACCCCATTTTATGAAATAAATATGTTGCAACTCAGAGGAAAGTTCACTCAGTAAGGAGTGCAGCAGTGATTGGAGGCTGTATTTTCTGTTTTCAGAGACCAGATCTTTAAGGACTACATTGTACTGGTAGTTTTTTGATAGAACCATTTTCACTTGTGGATATTTTAATAGTAGCCTAAAATGTGATTATTCAACTTACAGCCACCATAAATATTACAAATAATGTCTGAGGCCTGTCTCTCACCCTGTCATCTGGCTTCATATTTTCTGTGAGCCTTGCCCCTACTCGGTCACCATTCCTCTGATAAGGATCCACTGTAGGAAGATGGTCAGTGGCAGGATAGGCTGGTGTCAGAGTCACAGGTGTTGACATTTGACAGGGCTGCAGATAAGCTATAGGAGAAAGTGATCTACTTCCTGCTTTTCTTCCTCGAAGTTTCTTCCTTCACCCTCCTAACTTACTGGAGGGCATAAAAAGAAATGATTTGCAGCCAAACACCTTCTTTCTATTGTAAATTTTGGTTTGAAACATACACAACAGGCATCAAAATTCCCACAGCTTGAAAGAAAGCAGTACTTGTGATAAGTAATCTATACCAATTATTCTTTTTAAAGAATAAATCAGATGAGTTATTTTGTTACTTGTTAGCTAATAAGGTTTAGTTTTACCTCCTTTAAAAATCACAGTAAAAGATAACTTAATTCAGTTTTTTAAATAGACATTTATTTTTATTATTTTAAGTTTTAAGAATTTTTTTTCTGTTTTTGTAACTCCAAATGTAGTCATGAAAGTCTCCTCTAGAGGGGGCACTGGCGTCTATGCCTGGCAACTTTTGAACCATAATGCTCTTTATACTGTCCCCTTACTTAGGATATTGCATATAATATGACAAGAAAGACTTGATGTGTTCTATCTCAGAAGTCAAATTCCTCACTGTCTTTCAGAATAAGGACCCATTTGCAAAATGCTCAACCCTAAGAATAAAACAAATGTATATATTTCAAAATAATCTTCTAACCTGTCATATTATTTTAAAAAGGGAAGAATATGTTTTTGATATTTCTACAGTGTATCTCTTCCTCAGGGGAGGGAAGAAACTATATGATTTTTATCCAAGAAAGGAGTGCATTAGAAGTTACAGCTCTTTGCTACTTGCTTATGTTTTAGTTGACTAAGACGTTAGAGAAACACAGACTCTCTAAAATAGTGTCTATCTGGATGTGCTGCAGGCTTATAGAGCTGTGGTCCTTATTAGCTGTTCTTAAGTGGCAAAAACAGGAATGTACACATTTTTGTTCATTTATTTTTTAACAGTTGTTCCAACCATGGACTCCTTGGGCTCATTATTATTATTACTCACTTCTGTCAAGTAAAAAATGAGGTTAAAATTTTCAGTGACTTTCTTGTAATTGCAGTATCTGGGATATCATCCTTTGGTCTCCTAATCTCCCATTTGCTAATGAATTCATTCTATGAATTTCTTGGTGCCACATAAACCACCACATCATGTCCATCATTCATGTCTGTTTTATATACATATAAAATACCTACATCTATATCTATATCTATATGTATATATCACACACACATATATATACACACATGCCTTTAAGCTGGTGCAGCATGGAGGTTGGGAAGAAAAGCTTTGAACCAAATAAATCTGAATTTAGATGTTGGATTGTTCACTTTTAATGGGTACACTGTTTCCTCATTTGTAACATTATTGTAATATTGATATTTGAAGGCTCTGAAAGTAGCAAATGAAATAAGTCCTGAATAAATGTTTTTTTAAAAGGAGAGATGAAATGTTCTTTCAAGAGTATTTGTTTAAAAGAGGTGAGAAGTTAAAGAAATATCAATTTCCACTAATTTTTTGTACTGTTTGTAATATTTTTTAACATACAGTTTTCTTTTATTTAGACATCTGCTATTAGGATATATTTTATTAAAATACTGTTTTATAATTTGAATTTAATTGGAGTTTTTTTCTTAGTGGTATATGTTATAATTGATTACATTTTATATTCAACAAAATATGGATTTTTATGATACACTTCAAAAATATAGATTTTATGATACATTTCAAAATTTTCTTTAAGAAGCAATATGTAGTGGCTGTACAGTCAGATCTCATTTGCAAATTAAGCCAAATCCTCAAATGTCTTTGCCCATCTCTTAACTGCAAAATGAAAACCTATTCCATGACAATGTTGAATTGAACTGGAAAATGTTAATGAAGTCTTGCTGGTGTTTCCTACAAAATTGTTAAATGCACAACAGTAATAGCCATTATTGTTATTATACATATATTTCCCAGTTAATTTGTAAATTAGTAGACCTGGATGGTAGAGCCAGAATTGCCACTACCTAACTTTTGAATCTTGAACACTGTATTTAGCTTTTCTGTCTCATTGTCCTATTCTGCAAAATAATGTTTTGGCTAAAATTAGCTATAAATTAATTCTGGCTCTACAATTTTGTAATTTTATCATCTAATTCAGATTTGCCACCTAATGTGACCATAAAATAAATTTTGCTTCTTTCTTTCAGTTTGTGGGGATATCCATGGACAATTCTTTGACTTGATGAAGCTCTTTGAAGTGGGAGGATCTCCTGCCAACACTCGCTACCTCTTCTTGGGGGACTATGTTGACAGAGGGTACTTCAGTATTGAAGTAAGTCCATGTCATTTCTTTTTAGGCACTCAGCTATGCTTCCATACCTTCATAAAATCAAAGCAACAAATGTCATTGCCTTAAAGGAATTTCTAGTCTCTAATGAATGAATTTTAGTACACTTAATGGACATAATATTTTCAGTTGATCCCCATATGCTTTTCAATGTCAAAAAATGATTAATAGTAAGATTTTGCCTTTTGTACATTTTATATACTTGCAAATTTGCCTTAGTTACCAGCAAATAATTCTATTTCCCATTAAAAGTACTAATCGAAGTTGATAACCCAGAGATGTGTTAGCATGTTTATGGCTTATCACTGTGAGACAATAAGTTATCTTTGCAAGATGATAACAAAGTGCATGTGTGTCTGTGTGAGAACACTTACAGTGCTGTATTTTGTCTGTTTTGGTACCTGTCATCTAACTAGGGTTATTTGTCAAACTCATTAATTAAAACAGAACAGATGACCTTTGAGTAGAGGTTCTTCCCCAGCCTCCCATCTGCATCTGCTTTATATAAGTAGAAATGACATTAAAAATAAAGGCAAGGACCTTGTTTCATTTGTATGTTTTTTCTTCCTGGTGCTCTAATGTGCTGTCACATACACAGTAAGAGCTCAACAAATGCTTATTGAAAGAAATGATTTGATACAGAAATATATTTTTAAAAATCAGAGTATACTAGCTGACATTATGTGTGCTTTAAAAAGTTTTAAAAGAAAACAATTATTCTCAAATAAAGCAACTATATGGAGGTCTCAAACAAACATTATATATTCACAGTCATATAAAATGATTGTTTTTAAAATTTTATTATCATATTTGACTTGCTAAAGAAGTATTTAATGTTGAAAAACATCACCCTTAAATAGATTCTATTTTTAAATCGTAGCAATTGATTTTTGATTATTCATTTAAACTAAAGTCATCAATTCTCTTTGTCTATCACCATATATATTTATAAATATATATCTATACACATACATATATATGTACATATATAAAAATATATACATGGGATTGGAACTAGAAAGAATGTAGAGAAATGTAGCATATATCCTTGATCTCTATGGACATAAATCTGTATAGGATATATAAGTACAAAAATCTATGTAGAATCCAAAATAGGTGATCATCCCTGGTTCAATTATTTGAATGGGTTATTAAAAATTTTATGATAAAGGAGGCACAGAAAATAAGCATTGGTGGGATATAGAAAAATGAGAAGATAGTGGGAGCTCAGCTGACTGAAGAAACTGAATCAAAGAACAAGTAAGATTTAGCTGGGAGGGAGATTGAAGTGAGGAAAACACAGGGAAGACCTCGGTGAATCTCATAAGCCTTGGTCATATTCTTGGGCTACTTGATCAGCTTAACTTGCAGGGAAGGGCAATTGAGTACAAATTTTGTAAAACATATCTCACATTAGGATAAATATCTGCAAGGGGAGAAAACAATAACAACAAAATAAAACCCCCACATAATGGTAATTTGAACAAGATAGAAGTTTATCATTCCGGTCGAAGCCTATATGGACACACCAGGACTTGTGTAGTCTCCCTTAGTTCCTTGGACCCAGTCTCTTTCTGCATTGTTTCTCTGATGTTCATGGCCTCATTTCAAAGTTAACCTTGTGACTCAAGACAGCTATAGTAGCTTCAATTCTTCTGTCTCAACACTGCATTCAGCAAGAATAAAAAGGAAATGCGAGAAGGATTTATCCTCTTGTTTAATGATGTTTTCCTGAAGTGGCACAGTTCCCTCAACTTGCTCCTGATAAATGGGAATTTGTTGATATGACCATTGGTGATTCCAATGTGATCCCAGGTTTGAGGGAAACTGAGAGGCAGAAACAGCAATGAGAAGTTAAGGTTTCTGCCATTTCCCTTCAAATAGGGCTTCGTAGAATCTAAGTAAATAGTAAAATATTAATAATAATAACACTAATAATATTATTATTTAAGTAGTGCTTTTTCTTAGTAGCAGGGATTCAACTCAGGGGCACTCGACCACTGAGCCACATCCCCAGCCCTATTTAGAGACAGGGTCTCACTGAGTTGCTCAGTAAGCCTCGCTTTTGCTGAGGCTGGCTTTGAACTTGCAATCATCCTGCCTCAGCTTTCTGAGCCCCTGGGATTACAGGTGTGCGCCACTGGGCCCAGACAGTAGTTCTTAAATTTATCTTACCAATTTAACATTTATAATGCTTCTAAGAAAGATTCTGAGGATAAATAAAATAGGCTTTCTGCATATTTTGAAGCTCACCTTCTAAGTGAGGAAACCCGCACACTATTCTCTTAAGACTGATTGTTTTGTCAGTCTGATTAATGGAATAGTATGCTAGAACTTTTTTTTTTTTCCTTTACTAGGGATTGAATCCAGGGGTGCTCTACCACTGAATTATATCCCCAGCCCTTTTTACTTTTTTGTTTTGAGGCAGGGTTTGCTAAATTGCCCAGACTGATCTCGAACTTTTAATTCTCCTGCTTCAGCCTCCCAAGTGTCTGTGACTTCAGGTGTGTGCCATGGTGCCTGGCTGAAAAAAATTTTAATATCATAATATTTGTGAATTTTTAACAACTTAGTTTGTATCTTTTTAAATCTAAATTAAGATAATGTTTCTTACTAAGTTGGTAATAAAAAAAGCATTAAGTCATGTGTTGCTTGAATAACAGCACAATTGGATTCTCTTGTCTCACCAACTCTGTCTTTGGATTTTATTATTTCTTAACTTTCATTTATCTCGGTTTACCTTTGACTGTTTTTTTAAATTGAAAAATGTAGGGTTCTGAATTTCTGGGCTCCAACCACTTGAAATGTCCTACGCTTTTCCTAATCAAAGCTCTTTAGAGCTCTGTTTTGTGTTTTGTTTTGTTTTAATTTGAAAAGCAGTCATCACTAACTTGTTCCTCAGTAGATTAGTCTACAGTTAATCTAGATATCTGAACCACAAAAGTGGCAATATTTTGTATAGTATGTACCTTTTGATATTCAAACAAGGGATCAAGGAATCAAACAAAAGTTGGTGACATATCCAAATATAGAAATTAGGACATTTAAAAGTTCTGAGATGCATATACTACAGTATCCATCATCAAATGCTTCTCTAATTAAACTCCCACGGTCTGAGGGTACAGCCCAAGGGACTCGCTGCATCCACACACAAAATGACAAAATGTATCAAATGTAAAATTATTCATTTTGATTAGATGTGACCTTTGAGGGTGCTTTAGAATGGCTTGATGATATCATCACCATATTAAAATAGAACAGACATTTATATAAAGTATACTTACTTACCAACAATACATTGGGAATATTTATTAAGAAAGTTAAGAAAGTTGACATTATTCACAGGCTATAAATTCTGCTGTGTTCATGGTATAAGTTATCTCATTTATTCCTCAAGTTCTGAAAGGTACATGTAAATGCCTTTGTTTCAGAAGTGCCTAAACTGAGGTTTAAAGAGGGCCACATACACCGTAAATGCCAATGCTAGAATTTAAAACCCATCCTCTTTCTACTACCCCACACCCTGGTCATAACATATTCATTGGATGTACCACAATGTAACACAAAAAATGCATACATCAGTAGTGCAGAAATGGATCCACATTGAAACACTTCCCCATGCGTGCACTAACGTGTGCACATAATGTAATCTGAAGGGCAAAGCATTAGATAGAAAATATTCTCTATGAGAATGGTATTGTTGGTGTAAGAAAAATCCAGTATGTGTTATCCTAACAGGTTGTAAAAGGTTCTTGATTCATCTCAATAATTTACGGCTCTGCCGCAGGCATTCTTTGGCTATCCTCTGAGAAAAAGGACCACTTAAGTTTAATTTTTACTAAATCAGCTTTGAAGGGTAGGTTCGAATTTCTAGTAGTTTCTGTTGGGTATATTTACAGACTGGAGATAATATACTCTGGGGAGCACAAATAGCTCATTTTATGCACTCTCCCCACAGCCTCCCCAATTTTCTCTCTTTGCCAAGATTAGAAATCATTTCCCACAAAGTTAGCCCCAAAACAAGCAAGCTTTTGAGTAGTGATGAAAGAGGTAATTTTGTTTTGAGTAATAATTTGTCTTACATCAAATACTCCTTTTTTCGATGATTGCATTACACCACCTAATCTCTTTGATCAAGCATATGTGTATATATAGGTCCACGGCTGAATGTTTCTCTGAGAACACAGGGAAAAATTCAGAATTGCAAACAGAGGCACACACAGCTGTTTTCTTCCACGTGGATCATCAGGCTCTCTTTCTAGCCCTTATGCAATACAGTGCCTTGGGCCTCACAGCAAGCTGGCCCCTCCTGTTCCACTTATATTCAGATCCTGACCCAGGCCTCAAACACATTGAAGGGTGAAAAGTTGTCCTGTTTATTAGCTGTGAACTCATAGACCAGAGTGAACTTCAGCAAGCCAGGCAATGTTCCGTGCTTCTGCCTGAGACTAACGAGCGTGCAGTACAGCAGGGGATGTTAGGTGACAGAGTGTTGCTACAGACATGAAGAAGAAATGCTCTGGCTGTCTCCCCATAGCAGTCATCATGTAGGTCACTGCTGTTCCACTGCTATTTGTCTGTATGCATGTCAGACCAGGCAAGTGGTGTCTTAGAGAAGCTCACTTAACATTTCATGAGTTCGGATCTTTTCCCAAACAATGCACATCTTTGGATTAGTTATTATCCGGTGACAGAGAGGGAGAACTTTTGATTTGAATATTTCACAGCTCAGATAATAATTAAGTTTAAGAAGCTGATTCATATATAGCTAAAACTGTGTTTGTTTTAATTTTCTGTCTTCCTCCTTCACATTCTCCTTTACTCTCCTAAGGGATTTTTCAAGAATACCATTAAAAAGCCTAAATTCCAAAGCAAACCATTGTGCTGTTATTGTCAGTGCAATGATTTTAATGAAGAAAATATCCTTAGTATTGCTTTGTTGAGGAAAAGACAGAACTAGAAGAAAGCTATGTCTGTGACAAAAATATAATCAAAAGATAGAGGATGCTTAATCTTTCATATTGAGTGACTCAACCTAACTCTAAATTGTAAATATTTGTTTAATTAAGGGTAGGAATGAAAAGATTGAGTTGAGTTGATGTGACTAGTGCAGCTCATTTACATCTCACCATGCAAAAAAAGCCAACTCACATTGCGCTGTTTCCACCTGAGCGATTAATTCAGTGAAAATTGTGTTCAGTTAACCATCTTCTACCACAAAAATAACCAGTTATTCAACTAATTTTTATTTCTCTGCTTCATTGACTATGATTTTTTTTACAAGAGACTATAGTGTTTTTCTTTTCAAAAACCGTCAACTTATAATTTTAAGATCTTCAGCTTTCCAGAATGTTGGAACTTTAAATGGCAAAATAGTTGCCAGCAAGACAGTGTTGTGCTTGGCAGGTCTGTCCACCAGATGTGGAGGGCAAGGCCTGGCAGGGCTCCACTCCCCAGTCCACCCTTGCCCTTTCATTTACTATGCCACTTCTTCCATATTGCTGCATTTGTGGTTTAATTTAGTGTTTGGGAAGACACTTTATTCTTGCCACAGAGAAGAAGGAAATAAAATGTGAAAAGAGACCCTTTCATTTTGGGAGTATTTGAAGCCAACAATTTGGAAATTGAGTTATTATCCTTTTTTCTTTCTTTCTTTCTTTCTTTCTTTCTTTCTTTCTTTCTTTCTTTCTTTCTTTCTTTCTTTCTTTCTTCTCCCTCCCTTCATTCTTTTTCTTCTTCCTTTCTTCCTTCACATTTGCATAGAGTCCATATTTCTTCATGTCCTACCATAGATTTATTATACATTCACTAAATAATAAAGGAAATTAAATGTGTTTACGACTAAAAAGCTGTGAACAGACATGATTAAGAGTATTTGCCAGAGCACACTTTTCTATCTCTCTTTGTTCAATTAGGAAAGAGCTTTAGTAAGAAGTAATTAAGACTACAGGTGATAAAGTTATAAAGCCACATGCTAATGTCAAAACAAGATCTTTAACAGATGGCCAAAAAGAAGATGTGGGTCCTGAAATGTGATTCATCTAGAGTATTAGAGTTAAAAAAAATGTAGTTTAGATTTCAAATGGAGAGATAGTAGTTTTATTTTAAAATACATTGTTATAGGCAACACTAATCTAAGGGTCAGAATTTTGATTACATGTTCAAGAAGATACTGATTGGAAAGGGACACAAAGGAGCCTTCTGGGTACTAGAACATACTTGGATCTAGGTAACAGTTCCATGGAAGTATGTGAAACTTCACTGGCCTATAATTTGGGATACATGTGCCTAACTATATAAAGTTATATTTTGTATTAAAAAAAAAACCTTTTAAAAAGGTAGCCACAGTGCAGTCCAAAGCATTTAAATAAATTGCATTCAATATAGAAATTTCAACATGTAAATGTATATGTAATGTATATATATATAAATATATACAATATTTTTATTATTATTATTATTATTACTATTTTATTCTGTTTGCCCAAGATTGAACCCAGAGGTACATTACTACTGAGACACATCTCCAACCCTTTTCATTTTTTAATTTGAGACAGGATCTAGGGCCTTGCTAAGTTGTTGAGACTGGCCTTGCTAGGGCCTTGCTAAGTTGCTTTCTTAGGGCCTTGCTAAGTTGCTGAGACTGGCCTCAAACTTCCAATCCTTCTTCCTCAGCCTCCAGAGCCACTAACATGTACCACCAGGCCTGGTCTACATATAAATATATCTTAAAGGACTTTTCATACCATTCCCATTCCAAATTAGAGATTTTAAGTTAGTAACATATTTGGAAATATATACATTATTCCACTTAAATTATAGCCTTATACATTTTTAAATTGGAAACTATCCTTTCATTGACATTAATGATAGTTTATAAATATCTTCCCTGGAATGTGAGAAAAGTTTGAGTAATACCAGCATCATTTTTTAAAACATGTAAGTGGAGCTATCAAACCTAATACACAGCAAGACTCCTTAAGCCACCATGGTATCCACTGAGATGACAGGGATCTGCACATTCAACAGTTCGTGGTGCTTCAAGCAACTCTCATATAAACCATGTAGTCACCTCTTCAGGACTCATATCATAGTCACATGCACTTAGCCAATAACTAAATTTGGAAAGTAGTATTTAAAAAAATTAAAGTAATAATATATATATATAATTTAATGTTAATCTATTATTTTTTCTTTAATCACATTTTCATTGTTGAAGACAATTTCTTGTCTGAACAATGCAGTACACACTTGCTTTGATAATTAGCATTTTCTTCAAATCTTGGGCTGTATTTTCAAACATAACTCGTCTCCATTCATTTCATAAATTATCATAGAAACTGATGGAATGATTATTCCTCAAACGTAACACAGCAAATAAATTGGCAGTAGTTTTTCCCATAGGCATTATCAGGCATATCTACTTTAGGCTGGGAAACTGATTGTCATTTGTATATTTTTGTCCCAAGTTTTAAAAACCAGAATCTGACTTGCCTCAGTATTTCTGTGGTATCTTTATCTTGTCAGCTTCAGTTTTAGAACATAAACTCCAAGAGGATTAGGCAGCCTACTTGTTTTTCAAATTATGGTTTTCTGTTCCCTGTGGGTTCTTATGAATGCCAGTTGAGGATAACAAACTTAATGTTAGTACTTGAGTCCTCTGGTTAACTCTAGTTAACGCCCCCTCTCTGGAGACGGTGGCAGTGCAGGTTTGTTCCACAGGTGGTGCCTGCACAGATGACCATCATTGTCTCAAGAAGTGCTTTGCCAAATAACTACTTTGAGAGTTTTAAGGGATATGAAATGTATTCTCTGTCAGTTGTATGTGTACTGAGATTATCTGACCGTTGATTTAATAATATTTATATATACACCAAAAGGTAAGGAGAAGGCAGGCGGTTGGTGAAGGACAGAGGAAGTAAGTGAAAACAGGGACAAAATCCACATCACTTGGCTCTTCTGTATTGATCTGCAAATTATGTCTTGCCCTTCCTTTTGGGTTCTTCCATTTCGGTTTACCTGATTTATAAAAATAATTAAGATGAATAAGTAGAAGTGTCTTTTTAAGTTTATTGTTTGTTTGTTCATCATAATCCTTCTCATACTATTAGGCCAGTGTATTTTCTTTTCTTTTTTTACTATTTTTTTAGTTGTATGTGGACACAATATCTTTATTTATTTACTTTTATGTGGCGCTGAGGATTGAACCCAGTGCCTCACATGTGCAAGGCAAGCATTCTACTGCTGAGCTACAGCCCAGCCCCTGGGCCAGTATATTTTCTTTCTAGTACATTTTGATTTAAGCCTCTTCCTCTCCCTGTGTTCCTCCATACCCTGCCTCTCCCACTTCCCAGAGGCCACATGCGTTTCTTTCTATTGACCATGCTCTCTCTGTAGTTTCTTTGTGGCCTGTGATCTGCAGTGCATGCATATTTCAAGTGTAGGTGAACCTTGGCTTTGTACCAGCTGGGTGTTTATTATGATTGTCAGTATCCGTCCTGATGAGGCCTAGGCTGGGGAACTCTAATCATGATAACACATTTGATTCATATCTTCATAATGTGTAAACAATAAAATGAATAAATGTAATGAAAAATGTTGATGTTGATGTTATCTTTATTTTTCTCAGTGTGTGCTGTATTTGTGGGCCTTGAAAATTCTTTACCCCAAAACACTGTTTTTACTTCGTGGAAATCATGAATGTAGACATCTAACAGAGTATTTCACATTTAAACAAGAATGTAAGTATACTTTAAGTTTCTTCCTTTAACACTATATGTAGTAAATAGTCATTTTAATCAATAAGTTAGAGCACATTACAATACGATCCATTGTTTAATAGTGAAAAATTGCAGGTGACAGTATTTCATGTTATTGCCCATGTGTTTCTAAGCTTGAACAGTTATAGGAATTCAGAAATTATTTTCAAATTGAAAATTCCTTAATTAATATTCAAATTAATATTTGAGTCATTTAAGAATTCAAATTTATATTTGGTATAGTTGATACTAAGAAGCAAGTGAATACGTTTCCTTTTTAAACCAGTTAAGTGTGCTACCCTTTGAAACAATAATTCTTACATCGCTCAAGAAAGGCAAACAGAGGTCAGACAGAACCCCCATTCCTCTTGTTTTTTAACCTAATGGATACTAACCTCTGGTACACTTTACAAAATGAAATACGACTTCGTTCTTTGGATATCAATACTAAGAGCACAGAGTACATCATGTAATTTCATTTTCCTCCTCTCAATTTTCCCCATTGTCCATTGAAGCCTCAATTTCTGTGATGTGGTCATATATTCAATGGAGCATGAAGACTTTTCTCAAAACATTGGATATATATCAGTAGGGGAGAAGCAATATGCAGTGAGATACAAACAACTTTAGAAAACTTGCCACCTGCTTTTCTATAAAATCATTCAAGAATATCAACCAATTTTATGGCTGTCTTTCTGTTGGTCTTCCAGTTAAGTGTATATTTTTATGGTGATTGGTCTACAGATAAATAGCTAGCCAGAATATATGTAAAAGGTCTCTGCTATAAAAAAGTAATAAAAATTATAAAATATGGATGAATGATAAAAAATATAAACACCATATAAAGATTAATATATAAATCTCTAAAAGTTGTATTTGATTCTGTTTCAGAATTTTGCAATGTGTAGTTTTATGCTTATCTTATCATACTGGCAGGAGAATGTTAAAAAGAAACAATTATTTCAATGCAATGACACTAGTGATGAAACCCCAAGAGTAAACATTTGCTTTTCGCCACATTTGAAAGGTAAAATAAAGTACTCGGAACGCGTATATGACGCCTGCATGGATGCCTTCGACTGCCTTCCCCTGGCTGCCCTGATGAACCAGCAGTTCCTGTGTGTACATGGCGGTTTGTCTCCAGAGATCAACACTCTAGACGACATCAGAAAAGTAAGTCCCATTATTTTCCAAGTGTGATCCTTCTGTAATAAGTAGAGGCATCACTTTCTCTCTACTTATCACTAACATTATCTTTTTGAAATAAATGATCGAATGTAGTCATCAGTCTCCTCTTTGTATTAAGTTTTTGCTCTTAGGAGGGAGTTATATTTGTACTTAGAGAGTTTTCATCTCTAAATCCTCAGGTGATCCTCATCACCATGAGGATACATGTCATCCTCAGGGTGACATGTATCATTAGAAATAAAAAATACTTCCCTTTAGATTTTTTCAAACAGTCATTGGATATTCATGATATATTATGCTAGAAATGTTGCTTTGTCCTTGGGAAAATATCACAAAGTTGACCTTTAAAATGTGTCCCTATTATGCATTTGTCTCTACTATTTGTTACAAAATAAAACATTTAAATAACAGACTAACAAAGGCAAAGATAATTTTCTATTGATTGTACTGAGAGTTGCATGGAAAACAATGGACTTTTAGATTTTTTTTTTTTTAACTTAATTTAGCATTGGCTATTACTGTTGTTTTAGCCAGAAAAAAAAAAAGATTATTTTTATTGAATGTCAAAGTGTGTTGTGTTTCTTCCATGAGAAATTATGATAATATAGCATAGTTTTACATAGCATAAGAATCTTTTATTTCTTTGCTTACGTTTTTAACATTCATGATTGCAACGGTGCAAGAAAACAATGAGAGTAATAAAAAACTCCACACAATTTCCTTGATGCCTAAATTCCCAAAGACAGAAAGCAATATGTATCTTCTTATATTATCTTAAAATAATATTACCTGGAATTATTTTAAGGTATTTGTTTACACTAATATATATGGCATTTTATATGTGATTAGAAGATTGTGTTCACCAGCAAGCTTCCATTTATGAAGTCTTAACTAAAATTTTTCTTCAAGAATTATGAATATTTGAAAACCATATTTATTGTTGAACCTTCTACCCTCTACTTTTAGAGACGTGAGAAACTTTTCTTGTACTTACATCAAAGAAGAAAAGAAAAGTGAAAATAATTCTAAGTTTTTTATTACTCTTCCCAGTAAACTTTGCAAGAATAATTTGGTCACATTTTTCTAAATTACTGCATCTGATTCAGGATTTTGCTGAGCTTTGTTATAAAGATGTGTCATTTAATATTTATTTATTTAAGCCTTATGTGTTATAAGTAGACTGTAGCTCAAACAAGTGAGGCCCTAATCTCAATGAGTACAGATGTTTTTGCTTAAATATAGATTTATGTAAGAATAATAGTAGACACAACTCAAATTCTATCCTGCGTATTATTACTTAAGTGGTGTTTGTACAAAGAATCCCTTGGTGTCACTTATTGTAGTCATTGCCACTTAATTGTTATTTACATTTCCCTGTGTTTGGAAACTTCAGTGCTAAATCTCAGAAATCTATATATTGAACAACATTTATCTATTAATTCCATAAATTGCCTTAATATTAAATTAGCAAATAAAATTTTTCCCTAGTGTTTGGTTGAGAAGGCAATCAAAGAACCATCCATGTAAGCTTTTATCTTATTAGTAATTAGTATCTTATTATAATCAGTTACCACAATAAGTTCAGAACATGGAATAGGTCAGAATATAAATAGCTGTAGTTGCTCTGCTAACCTGTAATGGGCACCATGGATATGCATTTATGCTTTACTTGGATTTATCAAGTTTTATGGACTTACTCGGGTGAGAAATTTACCAAGTATCCTCCTAAAAGGGAGGATGAGTGAAAAATGTACTAAGTATAGACCTTTCCTTATTTGAACACAACTGATGTATAGGTGTATAAAGTTTTCTACTGCAAAGAATAAATTGAAAGATATGGCTGTTGATTCTTTTATTAAAGATAGGCCAAAAAAATCTACAAACCTCTATGACACACAAAAAATAATCATTTCTATATGATTCTCATTTGTTTCGTTTCTTTAGTAATTTTTCTTCATAAAATTCATGGTGTTGAGGAAATAACTTATTAAATCAGGATGATATTTAGATATCATGAATCTCTACTAATAAGACCTCAGTATTCTTTGAAAAGTTTACTGATTTTTAGAGAAACAATTATATTTATGGTAGCAAACCATACAAATTTTTCCATCAGAAGATCTCCATCCTTAAGGTTCAAGATAAAATTATAAATTATACTGGATTTACTCTCTTATTAGAAAGGAAATACTTGATTGTTATTTTAAAAATCAAACACAGGTACATTAAATAAACCTCTGTTTTCTCCTCTGCTTGGGTAATGTTTATTAGACACCATTACCCATTTGCTTCTGGTCTTCTGAGCAATCCATCTTTGCTCTCTGTTTAAACTAATATACAGATAACGTTGTTGAAAGGTAATCATGGAGTTCATGTATAGGAAGTTCCTTTCTATATGAATTTAGCCAAATCCTTCTACAACCTGATGGACTCTTGAAATTAGTAAGTAAAGGTTTCATGGTACATTGAATAGTTAAAAAAAAATCACCTGTAATCCCCAAAATTTGCCTTCTGGCCTATTTCAGATATTCTATACAATTTTCATATATATTATTAAGCTCTAAGCTTTGCCATAAAATGGTTTTGAGGTTTGCATTTCACTATATGTCAGAGTTTTTAACCACACTTAACTTTATTTAATTTTGTATTTGCATATTTTTAGTGTAGATGATGTGAACTTTTAGAATGAAATTTATAATTTTTCCAGAATAAATTCTACTTTAGGGTTGCTTTTCCAGACAATAATACTGGATTCATATTGGTCTGAAACCCTTCCCTCCTCCACTGTTCTTCCCCTAATAATAAATTCTTATTTCTCTGTAAGAAATTCTGTATCCATGGACAAGCAGTGTTTTTCTTGGATGAGTTGTTTCAAAGGCATAAGTTATTGAAATTTCTCAAACAAGCCTAAGTTTATAGTGAATATTTTATGACTCATATAATGGTTGAAATATAGAGGAATCTTACTGAAGATTTTCACTGGGTGTTGAAAGTGTACAATATTTCCTCTTTTTCTTTAGATGTTCTAAACACCAGTATATAGCAAAATCATTACTTCATCATCATGTATGTACCAGGTGAAATAGATAACTCACTGCTTGTCAGTCTGATATTTCAGCTGTCTCTACTGGATTTTTCAAAATAGTCAAGTATTGAATCTGAATCCATTCTTAATGAGTTTTCATAGCAGTTTTATGTATTTTTTTCACTGCAGTTAAATTAGGATAAACTCAAGTAACAGTGTTACAAGGTCATTGGTGAAATATTATTTCTAGTTATGTTGTTCATACTTCCGAAACGTACCTTTTTAAATTGAAGTATGACTTTGCTAAACATTATCATTGTAAAATAGATTTTATATAAAGGATTCAGGTAAAACTGTAACATTTGGAACAAGAGTCAAAGAATGACCTGCCAAATTGTAGAATTGATTGCTTATCATTTCTTTTTTTCCCTTTTTCATAATTGTATGCTTTCCTTAGACAACTAGATAGGACCTAATGAGTGAATATCCATAATGTAATATAGCGAGTAGCTCCTCTTAAAATAAGGCTTCTGTTCCCAAAATCCTGTTGTTAAGATAAAAATCATAAGGTGTGCCCCATCCAGCTTCTAAACTGTTGTCTAATGGAGGCAGTAGGAAGAATCTCTCCAAAGATAATTAAGCTTCTCCTTCCACAAATCAAAGAGAGGTGAAGTCACCTTAATTGGCAGTGGCTAAAACACTTGGATAAACATAGTAAGTAAGAAGAGGATTAAAAGAAGAGAGGATAAAGGGAAAAAGAAAATGTAGGGACTTTTGAGGGAAGAGAAATGTAAAGGTAGTGAGGAAGACAGAAAAGAAATACACTCATCTGGAGGAAGAAAGAAGGAGTCAGGCGTGGAGATGAGGAGTAGTAGGATTGGAAGGAAGAGGGAAGGAGAGCAGAGGGGAAGAGAGTGGTTGAGTTCACTTAGTGGGGAGAGGCAGGTAGGATGTGGTTTCCTCTGTTCTCTGAAATCCAAGTTTCCAAAGATTAGTATTTTGCTCTGTCTTCTATTTTTCTTAGTTAGACCGATTCAAAGAACCACCTGCTTATGGACCCATGTGTGATATCCTGTGGTCAGACCCCCTGGAGGATTTTGGAAATGAGAAGACTCAGGAACATTTCACTCACAATACAGTCAGGGGATGTTCGTACTTCTACAGGTGAGGACCCAGGCTCGTCGGCTGGGACAGGTTTGCCTCTTAAATGCTGAATGTAGCAGCCATTGATTCATTAATGATATTTATATAACTCCTTCAGGAAACCAGGATAAGCACAAGGTTCACTTTGATAGTTTGGCTTAAATGGGTTCTTAGCACTTTCAAAATGAAAATATAAATAAACAAGTGGATAAATTGATGTGAAATATATATACACATATACATAAACAATTTCTGTGAAGAATAGAAAAAGGAGAAGAGATCATGTGAGGTGAAAGTGGAGAGGCTGCTGAAGAAAATGGTAGGATTCAATAGAAAATTTATTCTACTTTAAGAACTACAGGAAAAAAAATATCCATGACTGACCTTGAGTTTTCATTGAATTATGTAATCATATTTTAAAATTCACCAGTTCTCATCACTTAAATCAGAAAAAAAAACTGTTGGTTAATTAAATTATATTCAAGTCATTCTTATATATAATTTAAGTTTTTCAGGCTTCCTGTATAAATTAAAATTAGCAGCTGTATAGGTACATGGAAATTTATTTTTAGTACCTTGATAACCAAGTTGCAAATATTTTCATAGTAATTTTTACATTTGCAGATCTTTGGAGCTTTACCCATTCCATAGCATTTTAGAACACTTTACAAAGAAATCTACTGAATAATTGGGTTTCTGCATGTGTTCACTGTTTTCCTGACATGTCACCCCAATTTTAGCCTAGTACACAGATCTGATTGTCCTTAGCTTCAGTAGGGTCCCCTATCATTAGACTTGGAGCTTATGTGAAACTTGCAAGAAGGAAATTGGTTCCGAAAAAGTTGAGAATTTAAATTCTAGAGTATACCTACCTACCCATTTTCTTACTTACACTTTTTTTCCAATCCCTCCATCCTTTTCTCCCTCCCTTCCTCCCTCCCTCCCTCCCTCCCTTCTTTCCTTCCATTGAGTCTGGGATTCTCTAAAGTTAGGGCCCAATTCTAGGCAGGTAGCTAAGCTAATGGCAGGGCTGGAAGAATTCTGTAGAACACATCCACTTGCCTACCTTCTGTCTTTAAATTAAGCAGATATCCTCTGTATAGCTTTGATCAGTTTGTTCCATGATAGAACATTCTGTTTTACATATACATATAATTTTATTATGAGGGAAAAGTTTCTTTTATTCATCTGTTGATGTGATTGAGATATTAAGGGTCATAAGTAGAAAATCAGACACCCTGTGAAGGATAAAAAAATGGTTTTGTTACACAGATTAATAGAGAGGTTTATTCTGAATTTATTTATCCAAAAGTTATAGTCCACCTCTATGTTTTGAAAATTTAGACACCAAGTCTAAGGAGTCTTTTTTGGGCAAAATTAAGTAACATATATAATATTTCTGAAAATATCCTAAGATTAATTTTCAGTAGTTAATTTAGGAGTGATCTTTTATTAAAGATGTTACTTCTAGAGAAAAGTGAAGTATGGTTGAAGTATATAAAAGCCAAGTGTCCAATTTTCCAAACCTCATATTAAATTCCCAATCATATTGTAGAAGTTTAAATTTAAATTACCTGTTTGATAACCACTAAGTTGCCCTTTATTAACATAGTATCAAACAAAATACAAACTCTTGATTTTATTAGAGTCATATTTAATTAATTCATAGTGTGGTATTCTACTGTGAGTTTTCTATATCAGCTATTCAAATAAATCCTTCTGAACAAAGTCCCATACTGAACTTACATAAAGTGTAGTTTTTTTATTTTGTGAATATGAGCTCAAAAATGTGTTTAAATCAGGAACAAAATCCATCAACTTGGTAAGTAGAGAATAAAGCATATTTTCAGAATTTTATTCTCTACAAAATGATTGAATCATCTCAAAGGAGGTTCTTAATATATATTACTCTTTAGCCATGACAAATACTGATCATTGTGAGGCTGAATATTTAAATCTGCAGCTTACAGACTCCACATATTTGCAGAAAAGTCTGGATTATGTTTGTCTTTGGAAGACAAAAATGTCTTTCCCATTTTCCTGGAGCT
Organism: Glaucomys volans; assembly: GCA_020662805.1. NCBI lineage: Eukaryota > Metazoa > Chordata > Mammalia > Rodentia > Sciuridae > Glaucomys > Glaucomys volans. The sequence goes on from JAJEJO010053453.1 coordinate 367,254, forward strand.
TTTTGGTCCTTTTGCCTTTAGTGCCATCTTGAAAGTATTGAGGCCTCCTCTGAGGTGGTGGTTTATAAAATCCATCTAGATGTACACAAGTGAGCCATGAAATTAGTAGAGAAATTTAGCAACAATTTCTAGTTTGAGTTATTAGTAGTTATTTAGATGCACAACACCCAGATTTATGTTATATGTTCATATATAGTTTGCATATATAACTTAATATGCCACCCTATCACTATCTAACATATTGTCTTGGTTATGATTTAAGTTAAAAAATGATACAGAAAAATACATCAGAAGGAATTTATTAATGCTATCCATGAGACTTACTAGACAGGCAATGAAATGGAGAGGAAAAAAAATCCATGGGAACTTTGTTTTTGCTCCAATGCTACATTTATCTTCATACTCTTACAACAGAGTTTGCACACTCAAATGCCTATAATGTTCAGACAGGTAATTGAGCTCCCTGAGCTGGCCAAGTGTTAGATTCAAGATCATGACATTGGAGGTAAAATGTTCACCTTCCTGTAAACCAAGGAAAGCTGTTGGCAGGATTTGATGCTTAGGTTGTCAATTTGTAGCTCTGCCTGGGTTAAATCATGTTTGCTTTTTTTGGGGGGGAGGGTTCTTGCTTCAGAATGAGTTAAGTTCCTCTAAGCACTGAGTCTTGAGGGACATATTGACAGACAATGTTAGTATTTAAGGCTGCAGTCACAGCTCACTCTAGTCACATCTGATCTCTTAATCACAAATCTCCATCTCTTCACATGCAGCCTAATGTATCTGCAGCAGTTGACCTTCTTATCAACCCCTTCCCTTTTGAAGTCCTCGGGTTCCTCCTTTTCCCATCTGACTTATTTTCTCTAATTTACCTGCAGATGCTCCCTCTTTCTTTGTCTTCATATTTTTGACATTTCTCTTTTATTGACATTTTCCTTTAGAACCTGGCTTACTTACCCAGCTCCACCGTAAACTCTAAACTCTATGGTTTGCTTATTTAATCTGTGTCTTGCCATTCAGCTTTTTATCTTCCTGGACACTGGTCCCCTGTGTCTGTCTGTCTGCTGTAACTTTCTGTCTCAATGTTCCATTGTCCCCTTAACCTGCACTCACCTTGCCTGAAGTGGGTATTTACTTCCTCCTTGCTTAATGCCCACAGGTATACCTCCTGGATTTTTTGGTGTTTGGTTGTTTGGTTTTAATAGTATTTCATTTTCCCAGTTATGCAGACTAGCAGGTACATTTGCTTTTTCTTCTTGCGTTGAAATTACCACCAGTCAGTCATCATGTCTTATTGAACCTTTCTTTATAATGTCATCAGCAACTGAACCACCCTGCCTTCTTTCCCTCCCATTATAAGTTGAAGAAAATTTGGGCAGTTTTATCTGTAGAAATCATACTGGAGCAGTCTGCTTCTCAATTTTATCAGTATCCTCTTTTCCCACCACCCTTCTCTATTTCTACTGTTCCATTCATGGGCATCCCTTTTGAGAATTCACTCATTCGCTTAATTAACAAACATTGGCAAGCACCTATTGTGTTATGACCTTTGCTATGTTGTATAGATGCTCAGAGTCCCTGCCTTCAAGTGAATGATAGTCTAGTAGCAGAGAGCAATAAGCAAAAACAGACCAAGTGCAAGATGAATAGTACCATGACAGGTGTGCAGGCCATTTCACACATGCATGCACACACACAGAGCTGGAAAAGGGTGGACTAGGGCTCCAGGCACAGGTGTTACCAGGTTTTGAAAGGATGAGTAGAACATATCCATCCAGTTATAGGGGGAGGAGGTTCTTACAGGCCAGGAATGTGAGGGAGTTCTGTAAAGAGCCACTTGAATTGTTTTACTGTAACTCTGTTCCCAAATTACATTTAGCTGCTTTATTGTCCACTGTCACTGAACATTTATATGACTGAGCTGTTCTCCTATTTTTGTACACAGTAAAAGTGTGTGCATATATTTACCAAGGGATGTAAGATTATTCATAGCAGTGGTAATCATAATAGCCAAGGAATGAAAACAACCCAGTGTTCCACTTATCAGCATGAATAATAAATTTCAATATGTATGTTAGACTGCACATAACATCATGTATGAGTGGCACAAGTTTAATTATGACCAGAAGAGACCAGGTACATGTTGTATGATTCCATCCAAATGAGCTCAGCATCTGCAAAGGCTAATCTATAATGTTAAAAGCCAGGATGCTGGATACTTAGTAAGGAGGTGCATATGAAGGAGCAATGAGTTTCTTGGTTTCAGGTTATGTTCCATGTCTTTGTCTGAGTGCTAGTTACCAGGATATTCACTCTGCGGAAGGTTATCAAGTCGTAATCTTTTGATTTGTGCCCTTTCCTGTATAGGTATTTTACTTGGATAAAAGTTTTCCTTAGGGCCACAGGTGTAGCTAAGTAGTAGAATACATAAACCCTAGATTGAATCCCTAACATCACAAAATAAAACAAAAAGTTTACCTTAATAAAGATTGCTTGCCACTCCTGAGGCTGCTAGCAGCCAAGTGTAAGCTAGGACTTCAGCTCTGCAGAAATCTTGCAGAAGAGTTGGAGCCCTCGTGGGTAAAATCGAATTAGTTGGAGAACCCTGGGGCAAAGAAGAAACACAGCAAGTACTAGAAAAAGATAGACCTAACAGTGTCTGGGAAAAGCCAGGTCATCCAGGTCATCCAGGGTCATACCCGCCTATGGCAGGCCTCAAGAACAGAGGCAGAGTGATAACTGGGTGGGGCTGGGAGGAGGTGAGGACACTTAGGAGGTGTCCAACTGGGTACCTTGGCAAGTGATTGCAGCCTCCTGGCCTCTGCTTTGCTGAAGCGTGAGGCAGGAGAGAAACCCTTTGCACCTCTAACCTGCTTACCTGGCTCTTGAGGGTACCTCCCTAGTTGAGGTTGAGCTCTTATAACCTGACAGATTGTTGCCAAGCATTTAGGTGGGAAGTTTTGCCCCTTTTATAAGGCACTCACTGTTGCTGGAGGGCAGATGTGTGAATATAATTTGCATCACGACCTAAGTGATGCATTAGATACATGCATTATGGAAACAGAGGATGCAGCAGTCCTGCACCGACTGGGATTGGGGTGAGGGGGCTTGGACTGAAGGCTTCTCAGGTGATCATTTCACCAATATGGGGCAAAAGAGTTGACCTTTACAGGAGGAAAAAAATGTACATGGACTGTCCACAAAGATGTAACCATAAAAAACATTGTAATAACGCCTGCTGGCTGAATCCCAGAGTCTTCAATCTGAGAGATTTAATTCAAAGTCAGAAATATAGTTTAATATGCTGTAGAAAGAAAAAGAGGTGAATAAACAGAACAAAGATAATATAATGGAGCTATTTGCTCTAGTAACAACCCAGTTTTCCTGCTGGTTATCACATTTTTGTCCTTTTTTCCTTCTTTGTTCTCATCTTCTTTTCTTTGTTCTTGTTCAGTCCACATTCCATCTACCTCTTCTGGATTCTACCCCTTTCCCATCATCCACAAACATCATTTCCTTAAAGATCTCACACAAAGGAGATTTTTCACAGTTCCCTAATTAACTGTAAAACTGCATGCTTTCTTGCTTCATAATAGTTGTATAAAACTTGTGCTATTTTATCTTTATCTTATTCTTCAGTCATTTTTTTTTTAATTTATATTGTTCTATATATGTTCCTACCTTGACTATAAACACCCTCAGGACAGAAACCATGGCTGGCTCTTATCTTTGCACCCCTCCCTGTAGCTAAAACGCCTTCTTAAAAATGGAACAAATAATTACTGGTCTCTGATAAATTATTGGATAATAAAATGATTTTCCAACTCTCTCGGTGGTGTTAAGGTATTCAAGACTCTCCTTTTCTACCACAAACACACATATATGTTTATATAAATATATGGCTTTTCACTTTGAATATATTCTGCTTTGTGACCATTTCCATTAAAAAATATAGAAATGTTATAGAATGTTTTGGTTGTTTTTCAAATACTGTTTAAGATTTTAGTGCATTCTTGGCAAGTACTTCACCAACAATGGGAATCTAGGGGATACACAATTATTTTCTAAATTTATTTAGGAAACTGTGGGTAATTCTTTAAAAGCTTGAGCATTTGACTATGCATGTTTTTAAATTTATGAAGTTTTTCTTCAAAATGAGTTCTTTCCATGTAAATAACAGAGTGTACCTCATGTAATAACTATTCATCAACAAATCACTGCTTAGTGAATTTTATTTTTTGTCAGGTTTCCATTAAAAATCATGTTTTTTCCATGGGGAAAAACATAGTCTAAACATATTATGGTATCAAACTTAGCATGAATAAAATATTTTAAAATTATATTTTCATAGGAGTAGTGTTAGTTGTTCCAAGTGGGGGAGAGCGTAACTAAGCCCTTCACCCAAAGGCTAGTGACAAACCTAGACAGGCAGTCCCCATCTAACAAGGTAATAAGACAACACATTGAATTATAAAAAGGCAAAGGTAGGAGAACTATAAAGAGCTCAAGGGATGGGGCAGGAATATTTATTTAAAAGATACTCTATGGCACTCCTTAGGTGGGCATTTAGAGCCAAATATGTACCAAACCAACCTGCTATTTTTGAAAGACCAGTTATTGTATCTGAAATAAAGGTTGTATTTTCCCAATTTATCTGGAAAGAGTAGACACTCACCTTTTCTTTAAGTAGAACAGACTTTGAAGAAATGGGCTGGTCAGCTCCTGGTCTTAGGTACCATGTGGGTACATTCCCACTCAGAGGCCCAGACCATCTTCTTCAGTCTGTAAGGTTACCTACCCTTCACCATCAGGTGGGTGGCTTATTGACCAGGTTGACCTGGGACAGCGAGGAAGTGGAGGCCTCATGGAGATGTCTTTTTTTTCTCTCTCTCTTGCAAAACACACACACACACACACACACACACACACACACAAACACGAATGTGCACAGAAACCATTTTCAGCATTTGATCCCATTTTTGTCAAGAAACTGAAACTCTTATAATCAATTGCTCTATAACTCCTTGCCATCTTAATGGTATTTTTATCCTATTGATCAAGAAATTTATACAAATATGTAGCATAGAAACTACATTCATCTTCTTTTTATGATTAATAACTTTATTAATATAAACAGCTGAAATATTACTCCACAGTGCTATTTTATAATTGATAAATTATAAAATTTAGGAAATGTTGCCTATTGTATATATAGTTTAGGTTTTAGTGCATATTTGCAGTTTGTTTATATTATGAATATTGGTTTTGAAGTGTCAAAAATTTTTTCATTGTATAACATTTATCTCATTAAAAACTCTTACAGAAGAAACAGTGATTATAAAAAAGGTTTTTCAAATTTTAATTTGTAGTTTCAATTTCACTTATAATAGAGTCCTTCAAGTTTGCAACTTTTAAGACAAACACAAGAATTGTTTGTTGGATATTTTTACTAAATCAAGATATCTATGTTTTGAGATAAACTGTTCTTGATAATATGTAATGTACAATTTTAAAACCTTGTGAATGTCCATAAGTTTGTTTAGACATTGCGTAATATGGTCAACTTAACATACCCACAATATTAGATCAATCGAATTTGATTTCTAGTGCACTTACTCTCCTCCACTTCCTAGCTCAGTCTTCTGTTGAACCCTCATGCATGCAGGCACACCTATGAATAGTGCTGTGTTTGGCAGTATTGAGGTTTACATTTTAAATTTCATTCTCATGATATATTTATGCTTTCATTCACTTTGCATTTAAATGGAAATTTGTAAAAACTGATTAGGACTGAGAACACTCCAATGTTGTTATATAACGACCTCGTTGGTTTTTGTTCCAATTCACATACATCCCTGTTTGATCATGATTACTCTTATAGTTGCCTTTTCTGCCACAGGGGAAAAACCTGTTGTTAGAGCAAGAGGCTTGTTTCAGAAATGATGGACGTTGGATTATGCTTGATCAAACTGGTCTGGATGTTAGAGGTAAATGTGGGACTCCTGATGACTTAATAACAGATACTTCTCTTTTCTTTTTGTCTCCGGCAGTTACCCGGCTGTTTGTGAATTCTTGCAGCACAATAACTTGTTATCTATACTCCGAGCCCATGAAGCCCAAGATGCAGGGTGAGCAGACTTGAGGGTTTGGGAAAACTGCATTGCCCCTATCTCAAAACTTCCTCCTGTGCTCAAGCTCTGCAGATGCCCTTTTGCCAGGCTCACTCCCAGACAGAATTAGATCTTAAAACAGTCTCAGGCAACATAAGTATGACAGAGTCCCAGGTTGTCAAGTCCCTTTTAATGTTCTTCAATCTTTAGCTTGAATAGGTCAATTTTCAGCTATTCTGAAGTACTTTAAGGGTATCCTCCCCCTACTCTCTTATTTCTCCCAGTCCCTACATGTACCACTATCTTCAAATTGAGTAAATTAGCAGCTACTCTGCAGTCTTGGTTGGCAACATGAGTGAGAATCTCATGTAAATATTTAAAATATATTGCATATTGTATTCTTGTTTTAAAGAATACAATTTCTGATCCCTGTAGAGTTCTAAAGGAAAAAAATATAGGAGCATTTAAACAAAGGGAAAAAATCATATGTTCTAATCAAATAATTATATAAAATTGACTTTGTATTGTTTGGTAAATTTTTAAACCATAGACCAATTTTCAGAGTTTAGAAAACTAAGAAATGTCAAATATGTTTACTTCATCAGTTCATTAAATATGCATGAGGGGGAAATTGGCATAATAAATTTTAGGATTTGAGATCGTATACCCTTTTCCATTATGTTCCACTGAAAGGCATTGTTTGCCTTTAAATTATTAAATACATATGTTCATATTTTGGATTTTGGATTTTACAACCTTTATGCTGAAATTGACCACATAGATATCTATGTTCCTAAGGAGGCCCCCATCATGCGTGTGCCAGAAACAAAGCAAAAACCAAGTTCCTTTCAAAATTAGCTTTTTTTTAAAATCAGTTAGTCAATAGAGAGGGAAAAGATCAATTGTCTTGATAATTTGTAACCATTGTAATTTCAGAAGTTTGTTGATATTTTTGACATAAAATGGTCCAATAAACAGAGCAATATACAACGACTTACCACTTATAACCAGGCCATTTTTTTCTGTAAGTCTGCAGTGTTGTATAAAGGTCATATATAAGCATTTTGCCTAGACTGAGTGATTTCTTTTCAAAGAATATCTGATTAAATCTATAGAAATACCAATTGAGACTGTTTCTATTTTAGAATTTTATTTATTACCCATCTTTGCTGGTGTCTGCAGGTTAAAGATTATTGTCTCAGCAGGGTAATATTTAAGCCATCAGTAACAAAACATAGCAGCCATAAGAACTTTGGAAATAAACCAACAATCCAGTTGCTTTTTTCTACTAAAGCGAAACTAATTTTTAAAATAGCACTTTACACCTCAAATAACAAAAAATACAGGACACTGGATCTTTTCATTAGGACAAAACAGCATCTCATGAGTTCTATGAAATAGATTAAGGAATATCCACTTAGAAGCACTGATAAAAACAAAACTTGTTTCATTTCCTTGGTGTCCTGCATTTGTTATTTCTGGTAGATGAACCATACCTTACACAGCTGGGTTTTAAAAATAATTCAAATAGTACCTTTGATGGACAGGTAGCCATTTTAAAATTTATCAATTTAAACAGACTTCAGTTTTTTCTTTTTGGAACTATTCAGGTATACTACTTTTCTCTGAAAACAACCTAGTAAAATCTTGAAATATTCTAAAAGCATTTTGTTTATGGAACTGAGCTTTGTCAATGGGAAAAATGTCAGTGTGAAAGACAATAGTAACACTCTAAATCCTAGTACCTTGGCTTTGTACACTGAAGCTGGCTAAGCACACCTGACCACTAGAAACAAAAAACTGGATGACATGTTCAAATTTTCCCGATGAGGAATTCATTAGTTACTCATTTAGAATAAAAATTACTGTTGATATTAATTGATGCACTCAACACATTTTCACGTAAGCAAATAAACTGTAGTTTTCCACAAAATTCTGCCCTCCCCTGAGGTTTGCTGAATTTAGAAGATACCTATTTGGAAATAATACATGATTTTGTGTTTTCATTGTCACTCCTAAAATGGATTGTAACAGACTTTGAAGAGAACATTTTATTTATATTATGTAATTGAATCCTCTTTGAAAGATAGAACTTAATTCATTTAAATTTCTGTTTCCAAATCTGTAATTTAGTTTCACCCTTTTTCCATGCTAGCCTTGTTTTAACTTGTATTTTTTGTTTTTAGGTATCGCATGTACAGGAAAAGCCAAACAACAGGCTTCCCTTCTCTAATTACAATTTTTTCAGCACCAAATTATTTAGATGTATACAATAACAAAGGTAAGCCTTTTAAAATTCTTCTTTCAGTCTTGTATAATATGTGCAGTAACCCTTTAACCTGCCTTATTTTGGTTTGATTGTAAACATTTTTAACCATTCATTTTTTCCCTTACTTTTTCAATTTTTGTCTGATGCCAATTTTGTGATTATACTTGGACATAAAGTTTGATTTGGGCAGTGGGGCCCAGGCACTGGTACTTTTAAAATATTTTCCAAGACATTTCTAAAGTCTAGAAAGAGTACCAGCTGCTGCTCAGGCAGTTAGAGACATTTTAAAAACAATAATGCCAGGTAGTCTAAAATTATGGTCACTAAAAAGGATGTGTATTTGAATAAGAATAGTGAGATCCTGTGTATAAATAGTCGGCAAAAAAGTATGCAGTGTAAAGAAACTATACCTTGAAATTCAAGTTCAAATTGTAGTTACTGAGCATCTACCAGGAGTCTTCTCCTTTGGAGACCAGTACATGTTCAGTTCTTTAAACAAAATAAATAAGGAAAAGTAAGCTTTAAGGTAAATATCATTAGCCAAATCTCTCCCTTTTTGGTATGCAGACTGAATCCCTATGGTTAATTGCCTTGCCTGAGGTCACTCATTCAGGAAGTAATGAACTGGGATGAAACCTACCCTTCAGGTTCACTGACCTCCGCTTGCTTTCTGGAATTCCATATTCAGTATGCCTAGAGGTGGTGAAGGGGGACAGGGAAACAAGAGGACATTATGTACTGACTGTAGAGAAAAGAGGAAAAGCAAGGGATCCATTATTATTACCCTCTTTCCTAAACGTTGTTTCTTGATTTGGAAATCATAGTAGGTGGTACGGATATGCCAGAATAGGTGATCAAATGTGGAAGTGGCATGACCTCTAGTCAACATTGGTCTGCACATTACATCGGTATCAAGTCTGAGTGTGACTTTCAGAGATAAGAGAACTGGAAACAAAAAGGGAAAAATCAATCAACCCTTTATGAAGTGAAATATAGCCCAGGAAAAGTAGAAAAAGGCAGCCTAGTTTCTGAGTCAGTCTGAAAACTCCTGGAATTAGGAGCCGTACCATGCATAAGTCCGGCGTGATGGATGCCTTCCTGTCCTCAGCCTGGTGTCTGGGATGCCTATTGGGGGCCTTCACCTCCAGTATTCCCAAGTGCCTGTTGAGTGTTCTGTCTTTAATAGGTTCTTGCCTCAGTTTCCCTGTGTTCCACTTTCCCCATCTAGTACTTTCCACTTCCTCCTTCTCGGAGACAGATCATGCCCTTCATATATTCTGAAGCTATCAGGGATCTTCCTACAAAAGGCAAACCAGGAGTAATCACAATGCTGCCACACCTCTCCTGTTCCTTACCTCTCCCTCCACACCCTGGCTCTTTCCTACTGAAGGAGCCTACAACCCTCCCAGTCCCTTACCCCCAACCCAGAGAGTGACATCTGCTGGATGGAGTTTGCTTTCACTGTACAATCTTTTTCATGGCTGTAATGACAGTTTTGGCCCCTTTTTCTGTAACCAGAAGCATAATTATCAGTAGACACAGTGTAGTTCCTGTCACACTTGAGGGTGGCAGGGAGCACAAGACAATTCTAGAAATGTGGTGCTACCTATTGTGGCAAGAAGTTTGCAAAGTCAAATAACATGTGTTCTCTGCATGCCAGGTGCTTGTAAGGCTGTTGACAAAATAAGATTTTAGAGATTTACTAAAAATACGAGGCATAACATCATTTAGCTGAATCTAAGGCAATCAATATGAAATAAATTTGACAAGGGGTAGTTTTCTAGAATGGTCAGAGAAGTCCTTGTTTAAGATAAAATATAACCAGAATAATAAAGAGTGGCCAGTGTTTGATAGGAAAGAGGAAAACACAGTTTGTTTGCTTACTTAAAAACGTGTTAAGTGCATCAATTAATATCAATAGTAATTTTTATTCAAGATGAGTAACTGATGAATTCTTCATTGGGAAAATTGTGAATATGTCATCCAGTTTTTTGTTTCTAGGGAAATTTCATTTGCTTTGACTGGATATTAAATAAACTTCTAGTGAAGTTTTTTAAAGCAGCAAATACTTTGTGTATAAAACCAATATCCAGGGTTCTCAGTCTTGCTCCAGAGAGGGCATCTGAGGTAGCACCAAGCAGAACAAATAAAATTGAAAAATTGAATAATAAATAAAAAATTTTAAAAAGAACTCAGTAGGTCATATTACACGCCCCACCATTATCCTATAATTTATCTTAAGTGTGTAAAATATGAACACAGATTTTTATTATTCTATGATATTTAAATTTTGTTCTATTAAACCTGTGGAAAGGAATGCCCCAAAACTTATGTTTTTTCCGAGACTGATTGCTAAGTAGCATGTACAAACAAGTTTTCTAGCAATCAAAAAAAAACAGAATAATAAAAATAAAGAAGATTAGCATTTTATTCCATAAGAACCGTCTTGCCTCTTTTTGTTCGTTCTAATTCTGGGTAATATGATTTTTCTTGAGATCAGAGCCACTTCTCACATATGGTGTATGTTGCCTCTTTGTATATGATTCTGAGATAATGAGGTAGGAACTTTAAAAAAAAATATCAGTGGACAGCTGTCTTTGAGATTTTGTAGTTCTTTCATTCCTTTCTCTTGCCTTGGGGCAGAGCAGAAGGTAAGGGGATAGAAGTGTTTCATTTGGGGAACCTTTTCATAAAAGAAGAAATTCTCCCAAGAGAAAAAGAAACTGATAGGAAGAAGAAAAACATATTCTTTTAGTTTGAGCATAATTTCAAAAGACTTTTGTGTAAATTTTCTGAAACACTTTAAAGCTATTATGCTAAAGTGTGTACAGTATGTGGGAGTGAGAGTCAATTATTCAGGACTAAAGTGAAGATCGTTCTATTTTTATAAAATCAATGTTAACTAGAATATTAAAAAGCAATGCAATGAAATTAGGTTGTGAGCTCCTCCAAAATACTATTAATGGAAAAATAACACTGAAGAAAGTCTGAGTTAACCATCTGATTCTTACAGGTGGATGACCATAAAGGACTCAGGAATTATAACCTAATAATTACAGTATGATTTGATTTGTAAAGCTCTTACAGATTAAGCCAGCAATAATTCTAACAAAATAAAAGAATAAGAAAAGTAGGTTTGTTCTGCCAACTTAAAATGAGTAATAGTTGTGATCAGATGTATATTTAAATACCCAATAGTTCTGATTAGCAGTTATTAATTGCCTGTAGTTAATTAGAACTTCAATTCAGTGAGTTCTTATCCTTTCCAGTCTGCCTTAACATAAATGTTTTCTTGCCAGTCTCCCTGCTTCTGTTTGCTCACTCTGAAAAACTGCAAGATGCCAGGGCAGAAGATGTAGTTCTGAATCACAGTTGTGCCATTAAACAACTCATTTAAATTTAATTTATTGGATGTGCCGTATTATCTCTATAAAATAAGGGAAAATGTTCTTTTGTGAATAATACATGCAATTGCTTTGAAATGAAATGCTGTGCAATATTAAGGTATTATCATCTTTGTATATGTCATGTTATTATTATGCCACCCATTGCTTTAGGGCTTCACAAAAGCCGAAAGGAAAATGCTTCTTCTCTTCAGCTTTTTATTTATCATTTAACTACATATTATTTTACCTACCTATGACTTCTTTCTTCACTTCCCTGAGTGAACCCTTTATGATAGCCAACTCGTTCTGCTCTTTTCCCTGAACAGCCTTTGACTTTCCATCTCTCCACATCTCGGCCCACATACTTCTTTCCATCAAAAATGTTTGGCTTGAACTTCTGCCCATCTGAATAGACTAGACCCTTTCCATCTGTGTTTCCATGAAGACTTCCTTTGAATGTGTTCAATAACAATCATTTTCTCTTGTACCTATTTTTTTCTCTTGTACTTTTTTTTGTTGTTGGCTTTCCCATATATTTCAATTACATGCCAATCAAAATGTCAGTAGTTTGAAAAGTGAAGCTTTTGAATTAACATTGTACATGGTACCTTAATGTTGTGAAGTCAGACTGCATACATTGTAGCTGGTAGGCAGTCGATATGTGTATTGATTGGAGCATTTTTTTTTCTAGGAATTAATAGAAGACAGTTCCTAATAGTGCCCTATCAATATTTACCCAGAGATTTTTTTATCTCACTTGAAATTACTGCTGTAATCAGTGCCAGTGCCCTTTCCAAATTGGAGTTAAACATTTGCAGAGCGCTTTGAGCATTTGAATTGTTTTTCTTCTGTGAATCTGATCCCTAAAGGAAAAGTTATTTCCTAATTTTTTAAATACGCCAGACAGATGAAAAATGAAGTAATGAAACATAACTTCATTTTTTTTCATAATTTGCCCCCTGGAAAAAATGACTTCAACCACATCCATACACTAATACAACAAACTTTTCAAAAACTTGGTCTATCCCAAGCACCATGCTAGGTGTTGGGGATATAAATTAAACATGGCAGACACAGTCTTTGCCCTAGTGTGCTTCATAATCTGGTAATGTGATAGATATTAAATAAATAATTCAACCAACAAATAATTAAGTACATTTGGAAAATGCTACAAAGAAAAGAGTAGCATTATAGGAAATTGGAAATTAGTCTATGGGGACAGAAAAACTTAACTGAAGAAGTGACATTTAAGAGTATAATCACTTAGGACTGAGAAATACTGTGGCAGATGTGAATACTGCTTTAAAATTTGAAGTTTGTAAAAATACTTTAGTGAACCTCTGGAAGAATGTGTCTTATACCTTGATAAAAAAGCAGGTCCTTTTTCTCTCTATAGAAACACCTGTGCTTTGAAAGGATCTGAAGTAGATTGCATAAGATTTCCATGTGGGGCAAGTTCTCTATAATTCAGATGAGTTCTTGGGTGGGTGGGTAAGTGGATGAGTTACTGCATATATGGAATATATTTAGATAAATATAATCACATAGAGGTTTAAATCACCAGAGGTTTAAAACTCCATTTCAGGAAAAGCTACTGACAGTAAAATTAAGGAAATTTATTAAATGAAACATATTTTGGGTTGAGAGGAAAATATAAATGGCAACCAAACTAATATAGCAATCAAGACCAGAGATTTAAATGACATCTAAGGAAAAAATGAATTTAATATTAAAGTAGTTGGGAAGAGAGAGCTGGAAAATTGGATTTAGAAGATGGACAAGAAGAACATCATTTACTAAAAGTCTGTCTTTTTTTGTTGTTGTTGTCGCTTGGTACCAGGGGTTGAACCCAGGGGCACTTAATCACTGAGCCACATCCCCAGCCCTTTTTATTTTTTCAATTTTGAGACAGGGTCTTGTTCAGGTGCTCAGGGTCTCTCTAAGTTGCTGAGACTGGCTTCAAACTTTTGATCCTCCTGCCTCAGTCTGCTGAGCTACTGGGATTACAAGAGTGCACCCCTGCACTCAACTAAGTCTACCCTTTTTAATAGGGAAAAACCTATTGGGATATTTCACATTTTTTCAATTAGACAACTTAGTAGAATTGCGGATTTTGGGGGGAAAAAAAGTATTTTTTGTATGTGTTACCAAAATATGACATTTTCAATAACCTCAAATATTTTCTAAGAAGATAACATTGATAAATATAAAGAGAATTCTTGCTTGGCAGAAAAATGCCATTATAATAATTGCTGATGTCATGAACCAATCTTTTGATGGTCATGATGTGAACATCTAGGAGCAGATGCATCATATGAGAAACCAGCTTGCCTTGATTCTTGACTTCCAAGCAAGAGCCTCAGTGGCACTGTCTACAGTTTGGAAATGGCAAACCTAGGAAGCTTATTCCATACTACACTAGGACCTTGATATCTGGTGTCCTTAAGGTGTAGGAGCCAAATTCAGAACCAACTAGATCACATCCTTATCCTGAGTTTGAGAATGAGATGAGGGGTCCCTGGAAGGAGAGTAGAATGGGGCCCAGGCATCCCTGAGTCACATCTCTTACTTTACACTTGTCAAAAAAAAAAAAAAAAAACACTTTCCTACAAAGTTGAACCATGTTTTACAACAAAAATCCATTTTTACAGAGTCCGAGGCCTGTCAAGCTTGGTCATAATGTTTATCATTGACACCAACATTTTAAAAGCATTTTTAATGTCCTTAAAACCACAGGTATTAATAGGATCACTAATTGTTTACACATTGAATAAAATTGATTCAGAGACTTTCCCCATGGCTGCAGTTTTCCCAGCCCTTAATTTTTTTCCCATCATCTCTAAAACTCTTCTTAATTGGTTTTATACAACTCTCTGCCTCAGATCACTTATTTAAATATAAAAAATTGTGAACGTATATTCATGGCAGTATTTGTTATTTGATATTTGCTGAAAAATTGTAGACCAAGTTCTTCGCTTTTTGTGTTTTTGTTTTTTTGCTTTTGTATTTTTTTTTAATTTAAGCAAAAGAATAGGTAAGATACTTTGTCTCAACAAATTCATTTTTTTAATTTCTCTAATAAATGTTGTTATTCTTCAGCCCTAGAAGCATGTTATAATTTCTTCATAATGACTATTAAATGTGCTGAGAAACAGTATGAAATGTAAGAATTTATGAGGGGCAAAGGAGAAACGTATGGACAAAACGTAGTGTTAGTTCTTTTATTATGAATGTAAGAAATTGATGTCAACATTGAAGGTTGAATAGAGCTTGAGATTGGGAAGTTTTGGTTGGTTTTCAGAGAAATCACCCCTCTGAGAAGAATGGATAACATCCTCATCAAAGAGGTTTCAGCAGAATGTTCCTCACTAACTTTTGTATCCAGGGCTCTTCATTATGTAGAATTCATCCAGCTGTGGTTATTACCTTTTTTTTCATTGTCATTTTTATTGTCACTGTGAGGGATACAGCTCGATATATTTCTTTAAAATCTTAGGTTGGTAATGTATCTTGTAAACATTAATATTTCCCTTGATTTTGATAGCATACTGCATACATGCTGTTTGCTTTATTCCTACAAATAGTCCATAATACCAATAACCACATTCTTTCGTACTTACCATGTGTAGACCCTGCTGAGTTTTCTGTGTCTGAATGTACTTACCCTCTCAACAGCCCTATGAATTACCTTATAATCCTGATTAGATTGATGGAAAACTGGGGTACAGAGGGGTTGCACATTTCCCCAGAGGTCACAGAAGCTGGTTACAGATAGCACTGAGATTGAAACTCAGCCCGCTGCCTCCAGAGTACACCTATTAACCTCTGTCTGCTCTTCTGCCTCAGCTTTGTTGTAGGTCTGAGGGCAGTTTTCACAGGGAAAAGCTCTTCAAATCATGGCTCTGTTGTGTTTAGGTTACTCTGTTCTTCAATGTGGAAAGAAAAGGTTTTGAAATGAAAAGTCACTTATTATCACTTTAAAATTATATTAGTGTTATATATTCAAATATTTCCAATATTTTAAAAAGGCAGTTAGAATACCCTTTACATTTTTTCTAAAATAAATAATTCATTTCTCTCTTTAAAGAGTATCCCCTCGAGCACTTCCAATTGTGCCTCTATTTATTCAGTTCCGATGTGTAAGTGTCACTGCCAAAGGCCACTTTTTAAGTAGGTTAGTTTTAGGCCAGTATGCACTTGGTTTCATTTAAACATTTAATTAATGGAAAGAAGGGTAAAATAGAAAATCACCCATTAAGATTTAATGTTTAAGAATTATTCTCACTGTATATTTTAACTGCATTAATCTACATGTAATCTATATACCTTTGCTCTAATAAATAGCCTTCTTGGTTTCTGAAAAATCACCACCATGTGATTATAAAATCAGTCAGTGAAGTAATTGAAGACCTTCCACAAAGTGATAATGAGAGTAAAGTATTTAGAATTAAAGTCTATGAAATTACTAGATTTCGGATCTCACAATTATGTGTGACCTTAACAGGGAACAGAGACCCCACCTGGAGGCTGAAGCTTCCATACATTTTCACAAAGATTCACCGTCAAGTGTCCTTTTGTCCCTTGAACAGGAACAACCATGGAATGCATCTTGAGACATTGAAATCTTTTTTTCTGATAGCTTTGATGGTCAAAAGATTCTTACAGTGAAGTGAAACCTACTACTCTAGAATTCTCTACAAAGCAGCACAATAGTAGTAATGTTAAAGACTTGAATTAACAGGCTGTCACTTGATATTCATTATATAGAAATTCTAGACCTACCAAACGCTATTATTTCCCTGAGAAACAATGTTGATAGCAAGTGTATGCACATGATATTAACTCAGTACCAAGAATATCTTAAGAGATACCAATCTAAAACCAGTGCAAGCTACATCTAAAGGCTTAATACCAACTGCAAGCTTGAAAGTTGGTTCCCTGATGGAGAAGAGGGAACTCTACTTCCCTCTAAGGCACACTTACCCTTTCTTTACATGTGGAGGTGGAAGTATCACCTGCATTGAATGAGAGCAGGCCAGGGGCACAGTGCTTGCTATGCTCTTGCATCTTCTGTGGAATCTTAAAGCTTCTGCCAAAGCTCTCTGGTTTTAGTCTGGACTTACCTCGGCCCTATTTGAGCATTTGAGCATATGAATTAGAACATAAAACAGTATGCCAGCTGAAACTGGTAAGGAACTCATCAGTGATTTTTTCTTGTTAACAAAATACATGTACTGAAAGAAATTCAATTCTCTGTGAGATTTTCGTGGTAGTAATGATTCACACTGTTTGACTTGACTTGAGCTAAATCCCAGGACCACTTTTGGCCCCGGATTCTCCACATCCCATAATATAGATGTGACCCATAAGGTGGGATTATAAAATGGCAAACTGTCCAAAATGAGAGACATCTCTTCCTTAAGGAATCTGAAACTGAGGCGTGACACTTCATATTTCTCAAGTGACAAGCTTGTTATCTGATCATATGTGTTATCATGTGTATTGATCATATATATTATTAGATTTGATCTTTGTACTTAAGAAGTGAGAGATCAAGTTATTATCATTTCTGTTCTACAAGTTGGGAAGGTAAAGCTTAAATAAGGTTCACATAATTGCTATGACAGAGCCAGTATTATTTCATTCCTATTACATTCTCTTACAATTTGAAAACAAAGAGTGTAGCCTCTGAGGTGACACAGTGCCTTTGTTTTCTAAATTCCTTCCTTCTCCCTTCAGACTTCTCTTCATACAGGGTGAGTTATGTGCTTAGTATTCTGGCAAGATCATGTTCTCCGTTTCTGAAAACTTCTTTGTCTTTTTCCCTACCTTTTTTCTTTCTTCGTTTTTTCTCCCTCTTGTTCTTGCTTTCTGTTTTCTTTTCTTGATCTTTTCTTCAACCAACACAAACGAGCATCAACTATATGTCAAATCTGGCACTTAACACTTAAAAAGCACGAAAGGGATTTATGCCTCTTCCTCTGTTCCCTCATCTTCCTTTAACTGCTCTACCCACAGTTCTATATCTGAATAATAACCTGGTCCGTAATTTGCTAATGCTGTATTAAGAAGGGAAGCATGTACTTGACTGAGCACTGGACATGTTGCACACACCAACACATGCAATCATAAGATTGGCTCAAGTCATTTCACAGAAATATTTAGTGCAGCCCCCCTCCTTCATGTAGGTAAGATATTATTACCCCAATTTTATGAGGGAGGCTTGTAAAAAAGTTAAAACTGTTGTTGTAGGCACCATGAAGCTGATATATATATAAGGATAAAAGGTATGTAAGGATTGAGAGAACTTTCCCACCTAAGGAGTAAGAGGTGTGGGGCCAGGGCTAGATGTGGTCACAAAAGGATTCTATGTGGTGACATAAGTATGCCCTTGACTCATACAAACAAATAGAATGTAGCTGCTCTGGCTACAAAAACAAGTAACAGTAATTATGTGAAATGATGAAAATGTTAATTTGCTTCATTATAGTTAACACGGTACTCTTCTTGTGTATCTTATAACACCATGCTATATACCTGAAATATACACAGTAAAATTTATTGTTCAAAAATTGTTATCTTGCAGTTTCAAGTAAGATATATATTGTTGTTATCCACTAATAATAAATATCTATGTTGTTAGAAATTTAGTCGTTACAGGGAACTTACTTAGCAGTTGCCTATGAATGACTCTATATTAGGTACTAAATCATGTAGTGTAAATGTTAAATTCCTCCTAGTGAAGAATATCATTATGGTCAAATTACCTACAAATTGAAAATCTGATATCTCTGTTTATCAATGACTCAAATACATACTTTATGGCTAATCCTATGTGGTATATGAGGTAAAAATGAATTACAAGAGCAATCATTGCTCATCAAATACAGTAACTGTCATGAATTAGTAAATTGCTTTATATTTAAGTCAATAATAATAATAATGCAAGGAATCATAGACTATGTTCATATGTGCCATAATACATACTGCAAAAAGTATGCTTATGTGAAAAAAATATATTTGTATCTTCACATATTCTTAAATGAAAATTGTACCACCAAAGTAATCTTTTGAGAAAAAGATTTTTTTAAAACTGTATAGCTTGTCTCCCAGAATTCAAACCCCTTTGGTACAGTGTACCAGCACAGAATATGAGCACATGCATCCTGCCTCAAGCATTGTATCTGCCAAGCCCTTATACCTCCTTCTGATGGTAGGACTTTGCCAAAAGAACACATTGGTGCTAGTTTTTCTGCTAGGGCATCTGCGGGGGAAGGATGGGAAGGAAAACACATCCTAGATCTATTATGCAATTTTTTCGCTATTTCTGGATGGATTATAATGTGATTCTGGAATGTCCCCATTTGGTTTCCTCTCATTTTCGTTTCTTTTCTGTCCCACTTTCTCATCTCTTGAAGATGAGAGTGGATGGTCAGTTACAGATTAGCAAAAGAGTAACAGAAGGACTGACATTCAAGTCTTCTCTATCTTTTGACCTCTACTGTCCCCTATCTTAAAACAAGGTTAGCGATGTTGGGAAGGTCTGGGTGTGTTGGGAGCATTAATTCTAGACCAGATTATTACTCAAATAGAGAAACCTTGAGGTTTTTCAGAAGGAGAGTCTTGTATTCCTCTTGAAACCCACTTCAAAAGTGCTGAGCCCATATTTTGGTGAGCTAATCAGTGCTTCTTGGTAGCAATATTTTGATGACTTCCTTTAACTTCGATACTTCATTTTGATCTTTCCTTTGTTGCCATTTATTGCTTTGTCCTCTGCTTCCCTCAGTGGTAACAATTATGGAAAGATGTTGACAAATGTTACCAAGTTCTCATGAAATAAAAGTTTTTATGCCTCATGAAATCTTCATATTTTAAAATAAGATTTTTTTAACAGATTTGGTTGTGGTCTAGCAATTTAATGCATGGCTTTTTAAATAGAGCAATAGAATAAGGTATGAATTCTATTCCTTGGACTTCACTGTATACAGAAGCCCAGTGGTATTGTTAATAATAGGAGAGGTGCAATCAAAGCCTACTCCCATTCACCCAAGTAGGAGTAGGCTTTGATTCCTGATTTTAAATCTATAGAAGCATGCCTTTGAAGATAGAGTTCTACAGGTACCTGAATGGGACAAGTAATTGCATAATTTCAAGATGTTAATTCAGACATGAGGAAAAGAACTACCAGTCAGGCCTCCAGATTCATGGGATTAGTATTTGTTCCATTACAACAATTTTTCTTCCAGCTGTTCTTCACACCTGCAGATGCAACAGAAAAGTACTTGTTTCTGTGCTGTCTGGTCTGTTTTAAATTACGGTTAATAGCATAAGGCCCATGTGTACGTCACAGTCCCTCTCCAGACCTCTGATACAAGTGTTAATGGCATGAGGTCATGTGAAGTTGCCAGCAGAATAGAAGAGCTCCTTGTTAGTAGCCTTTTTTTTTTTCTTTTTTTCTCTCTTTATTTCTCAGAAAAGGTCTCAGGAGGTGGTCTTGAGTGATTCTCAAAGTCCAACCGTTTGTATTATTTATATTGCACTGGGGATGAACATCTTTCAAGTACTTCAGAGAAAAGCACACTATTAGGGCTCCAGTTGGGTTTTGTAATCCCAGTGACAGTAGGAGGCGGGTGGTAGGGGCGGAGGATGTAGGAGGTGGAACATGAAATGTTAACTGTGAATTTCGTGACTGCAGTTATTTGGGACTAATTTGGCTTAATTTTTTTCATGTGTTTTAGTGATATATAATTGTACAAAAATATAAAAATTAATGAATAACATTAATGTAAGGTTATTCAAAGAGCATTTTTGCACAAATACATTATGTTTCTAAGAAAAAGTACATTTTGGTGTATTTGGAATTTAAAAAAAGTAACTCTTTAAACTTAGGGGAAAGAAAAATTTCTATTAAAAATAGCATGTAAAATTACTGAGAATATTAATCTGTCATTGCGTTAATTATGAGGTTTTTCTTCTAGAAGTTCGTTAGCAGCATTCAAATGGGAAAGAAATCATATAAATTCTAAAATACAATAAAAATAAAATATTATCCCTTATAATACATATGAGGGGACTGAGACCTAACTTAGGGACATTAAGTGGAGTGACCTTGGTGAGCAATTAGACAGAATCCATCTAGTAACCTGGACTCCTGGCCTTCCAGTTCAGTACTCTTTTATAAAGAGGCTGAACATGAAAGGGGAAAAATCTGTGTCCAAAACTTGATAGATATTGAGTGATTTAAGTTGTTAGAGTGGGTACATATCATACACTAGAGAAAGCAGCAACGTTACATTCAGGCCAACACTGAGTTTTGCTGATTCCTACGCAATGTGAATTTGGGAAGTGAATTTAGGCTTATTTTCTAAATGCAAATGATAACTACTTTTGAGAAACATTGTGAAGATTTGTGATCAAGTTTGTAAAGAGCCAAACATAGCAGCTGGTATATAGTAGATGCTCAGTAAATGTAGCTACTGCTAAAATATATTATTTCTGTTATCAATAAGCAAAAATAAAACCTGAACACAGTATATACTGTATCACTAGATACTGAAATAAACTGTGTTGAGTCAATGTAGAATGAATAATAACTTTTATCTCACCAGCTACCAAACAGAACTTCTGTTTAATCTCTTGGACAAGCCCTACCTTCATTTCTGAATTTGTACCCCATTTCACTCAAATATGTAATTTGCCAAAAACCAAAACCTTTTTAATTATGAATTCCACATTCAAAGTAAAATTAATAGAACAGGTAGAATTAGAATTCATACATTTATGATTTGTGAAAGACAACAGGAAATGGTGAAAGGGACTGAATTTGGTGTCAGGAAAAGCTGAGTTGGAGGGTGGGTGAGATCTGCCAAGTTACTGGTTGCATGATCTTAAGCAGGTTTCTTCATTTGTCCACCCCACTTCCTTTATCTGTGACATAAGAGGCAGGCACCTCTGCCTCTCAGAATTATTGTGAGGATTAAATGACAGTTTACAATAAAGTCTCTCTCTGTTCTTCAGGGCACTGTTCATTATAATGCAGTCATGCCTCATTACCCGCTAGTGATTGGTTCCAGGACCCTCCGTGGATACCCAAATCCACAGATACTCAAGTCCCTTATATAAAATGGCATCATATTTGCATATATCATATGCATATCCTTTGTCCTTTAAATCATCTGTATCACTATAATGTAAGTGCTGTGTAAAGAGTTCTTATACTGAATTTCTTAGGGACTAATGACAAGAAAAAGAAGTCCATACATACGCAATTCAGACACAAGTTTTTTTAAAATATTTTCCATACAAGTCTAGTTAAGTCCATGAATGTAGAACCCTTGATACAGAGGAATGACTCTATTTCTTTTCTTTTCTTCCTGCTACATCACCAACCTAATGTTAATAGAAACATTAATAAATGTTTTTATTAGCATGTTAATAAAACTTAGGGGCAAAATTACTCTTTGAAAATACAACTTAGCACCTTTAAAGATTCTTTTGAATATATGAGCATATATACCTGCCGTAAATATGCAGTGTTCAAAAATAGTAAAGACCCTTTGCATGCAACTAGGGCTGAGATAGAACTTGACATACTTTCTTTCTCATCCCCAAAATCAAAAGTACTGATATAATAATTTGCTGTGATTTTTTTTTCATTTTGCTTGTTTTTAATACCATGCCAATGTATCCCTAGGCCAAATGACATGTAGCATATAAATTATAGAATAATGTAAAAGAGAATCAATTCCAGAAATATATGCAGGATTCATGGTTCCACAAGGAAAGGAGAATGACTCCCTTCATATTGATGTTGACTGTAGTAGCTGAATGTCATTTTCCCAAAGTATCTGAGATTCTATGTTCCCTGGAAGCTTTGTCATCAACCAGGAATATAATTCAAAGCAAAGCCCTTAATGTTCACAAGTATGAGCTTGGTTCACTGGAAGCTGCTGAAAACATCAGCATGTCGTCAGACTGCTGTATGATGCATGTAGTAGCCAACTCACAGAAAACTATATATCGTTGCCATACTCCACACAGATTCAGCCCACCTGAAGGACTATATGCACACTGGGCCTCAATGTCACAGAGGCATTGCCAGTCTGCCAGGCATCCAAATCAGAGATGAACAGGGTGATGAAAAGTACCAAGAAACTATCTCTCATGAAGGAGGGTCAAAGGGATTCAGAAGAGTTTGCTTGAAAAAAAAATTGTAGGGAAAATATCAAGATTTGTCTCTCTCCTTCTGACCACTGGTACTGGCACTGAGTGAGGTGGTATGTGGGAAACAAGACTATAAAGCCTATTGTGTGGTGCTAGTCCTTGAAGACAGTGGAGAAGGAACATGTGTACATAGGAGACCTGTGATCAAAGCCAAATGCTAAATGCAGTATGGAGGTATCAGTCAAGTGCTTTTGGAATTCATCTACCAGAATAAATCAGAAAGGACTTTACTGAGAGGATAGTGTTTGGGCCTGGCACCAAGCCATGGCAGGGATTTGGTTACTCAGAGGTTAAGGAAACATTCCAGGTAGGAGAGCAAATCCATTTTTGAAATCACTGTAAAAGGTACCATTATGTAAGAAGTAATTAATGTACAATCTCAAGCTCAATAAATAATACCTTTTTAATAAGTAGATTTTCATGGCTATCTGTGTTCTATTACCTGTAATCTCATGCAACAATATATCCTTATATAAAAGTCAACTAGCCGGTCTTGGTGGCGCACGCCTGTAATCCAAGCGACTTGGGAGGCTGAGTCAGGAGGATCGCGAGTTCAAAGCCAGCCTCAGCAACTTAGCAAGGCCCTAAGCAACTCAGTGAGACCCTGTCTCTAAATAAAATACAAAA
Source organism: Glaucomys volans (assembly GCA_020662805.1). NCBI lineage: Eukaryota > Metazoa > Chordata > Mammalia > Rodentia > Sciuridae > Glaucomys > Glaucomys volans. Next base: position 390,866 of record JAJEJO010053453.1, read on the forward strand.
AAATAGGGCTGGGGATGTGGCTCAGTGGCCAAGTGTCCTTGAGTTCAATCCCTGGTTCCAAAAAAAAAAGTCAACTTACTAATAAAAAAATGAAATGATTAATTTTTTACATTAACCATTGCCTTGTTTAACCATTAAACAAAGAAGTTCATTTTACACCATGTAGGATCTGTTCATTACTCTCTATTTATGTAATCTAGTCATGCCGTGGTACGATAATAAAAGTAAAATATTGCCAGCTCTTAGAAAGGTATGATACAAGATTATCACTTTTAATTTTTAAAAGGCTGCCATTTAGAAACAGAAGTATATTGATTCTGTATCTTTCCAGAAAACAACTAGGGTAGGAAAGTGGTAAAAGCAGGTTTGAATTCAACCTGAGATTATCCCACAAGGTAATGTTGTCCAACCACAGAATGGATACCTGTTAAAAAAGGTGGCCTTACCTTTCCTGAAAGTGCTCACAGTGATACAGCATGGCTATAGACTGAATTTCTGAACCCATTCAACAGTGGCCGGTTAACTAGTTATGCCCTTAGGATCTTTCCAGCCAAAATCTTCTTGAGTGTGTTTCTAATCCAGCCACAGGAAGCTAAGAGAAGCACGCAGGTGCAACTTTGTAAGTCATCCATTTTGTGTCTTTTTTCAGAAGTCAAGGGTAAAGTCAGCAGCATATTATTTTACGTGGGATTTCATCCAAAAACATTTTAAAGTCAGAAAAGCAATCTAATTTAAACTATTTTGTGTAACTATTATGAGTTCTACTGGACAAAAATGTATGCTTTTTTAAAAAAGAGAAATTCAATTCAAATATTTGAGGAGATGATTAAATTATTTCTAATTAATTTAGCTGTGCCACCTCTATTCTTGTCATCAGGTACTAAATCCACATATAGAAGCAGAAACATGCTGTGAATCTAACATCCTTTTTTCTGTTGTTTTTAGCTGCAGTATTGAAGTATGAGAACAACGTTATGAATATCAGGCAATTCAACTGCTCTCCCCATCCATACTGGCTTCCAAATTTCATGGACGTTTTCACTTGGTCCCTGCCGTTCGTCGGGGAAAAAGGTGTGTTGTGCAGTCTTGAGAGGGTCTTAACCAGATGGCATGGGAAGGAAAGAGAGGAGATTCATTCTATTTTAACAGGAAATGTTCCGAAACAAAAATTCTTTGGTCTAACCAGCAAAATGACAAGCTGTGCTATGAGAGAAGAGATTCAAAAGTGTGTCACTGTGTATATATCAACAATATATAATGAGTAGATTAATAGGAAATGAGGAATATATTATGAGAATTCATAGAAATTTATTAAAATTCATATTAGGAAAATTCATAAAGTCTCCTTAGAATAATATAACTTAAAAATAACATATATATACATACACACATATATATGTATGTCTGTTTTATATATATATGTGTGTGTGTGTGTGTGTGTGTGTGTATATATATATATATATATATATATATATATATATATATGACTTTAGCTGGTTTTAAGTAATAATGTCTTTTTCCTTACTCCTTTGTACTATAATTCCAAAAGAATATTTCATTTTAGAAATTACCTGTCAAATTAAAAGGTTAGTATAGACATACTTTTGTTACATTTCTGATGTGGTACTGGTAACACTTAGTGGCTACCGTATTTTGAAGTACAACTCATAAAACAACAACTAAAAGAGCAGTTCATCAAAAATATATTGTTATTGTATGTTACAAGGTAGAGAACAGGAAGAGAAATTTGCATTTAAAAACTTGTGTATTAACTTGACTCAATTTTTCAGAAATTGGCTTTTACCCCCTTTTTTCTTCCCTTCTCTCTCCTTTTTCCTCCTCTCTGGCTTTCCTGTCTTCCCTCTTTCCCTCCCTTCCTTCCTTTATTTCTTCTTTCCTTCTTTCCTTTTTTGTTTTACTTTTATGTTTTGACCTCAACCTCAGAAAAAAATTTGAGGGAAGGCCTGCACCCTTGAACTTTTAGTCACAAGGGCTCACAGGGACAAGACTAGATCATTCCTAATGCATTTTCTCATGCAGTTCATGAGAACACAAGGGGTTTGTAATTAAGAGTTTCCACATATTTCACAAAAATGGCATATTCTGGGGAACTTTTAGAGAAAAGCTATGCGTTTTTCTGAAACCCCATAATATTTGAGTTTTTTTTTTTCTTTTCAATGTCCAAGAACCAAGCTGTGAGTGGTCAATGAAGACGTCTTCCCTTTGGAGACCAAAATAAGTCACAAGTACATTTTCATAGTGTCCCACTAGTGCTACACTGGATGCTTTCTTGCATTGCTCAAATTGTAGCACATAGTAAAATTGTTTCTTGGATCCTCTGGAAATTAAAGCAACCTGAATCCTGATAATAGTGGATGCCCTTGAATACACTTCAGTTGGATGATTTCCATTTATTATTCAAATTTTGAGCATGTCTTATAAAACACACTAATATTGGTAAAGATAATTCATTTTGATTATGAAACTGAAACTCTGCATTAATGTTGACTCCACTGACGTTTTACTTTATCTTAATTCAAGAACATTTTTTAAAATATTGTATTACTTTTAAAAGTAGCTTTTCAGGAATTAGTGTGCAAGTGTCTCTTCATATGTACACTAAAACTCAACTTTTCCGGGCTGGTAGCACACATGTAATACCAGTGACTCAGGAGGCTGAGGCAGGAGAATTGCAAATTGGAGATCAGGCTGGACAACTTAGAGAGACCCTGTCTCAAAAAAGGCGGAGGCAGGGTGTGATCTGAGGATGTAGCTCAACGGTAAAGCACCCTGGGCTCAATCCCCATTAAGTAAATAAATAAATAGAAAGAAACTCAACCTAATATAAAAAAAATATTAAATTAATACCATTCACATTAGTTTAAGAGTAAAACAGCACTAATTTCCTGAGTATGTATAATATTTTTATTTTAGCCTATTGTAATCTATTTAACTAAATTTCTGATTAGACTATACCTAAGTTATTTGAAAGCCATTTTTGGATCGTTTCTAACATTCTTCTTGAAGATATATGTTTCCAGAACAACCTCAAATGTATTAATTGATCAACCTACAAATGTTATTAAATACAAAGCGACACACCTGTCATTGTACTCTCTGGGGGAGTAAAAAAAATAAAAAATGAAATCTAACATTTACTTAGTCCATATTTAACAGAAGTTTGTAATCTAATCTAGATAATATAGAATTATTTTGCAAATAAATAAAAAATTAAAAAATAACCACTTGCTCCTTCACAGATTTATATGCTATTCACACCCATATATTTGACTTACCTGTTTTCGATTGATCTTCAGCTGATAAATATTATCAGTATTATATTATATCTCATCCCTATCTCATCTCATAGGGATGAGATAATAATTTGATAAACATACAGTCTACATAGAATCACAAAGCCTGTTGTCTTTTATGATGTGGATTTATATAAACGATTTTGCAGGAGATTCTGTACACTAAGATATGTTATTGCTAAACTTGCTGATTAACAATATCAGAGTAATAATTAAGGTCATACCAAAATCTGTATTTTCTTTTCTTTTTTTTTCCTGTCCAGTGACTGAGATGCTGGTAAATGTCCTCAACATCTGCTCAGATGATGAACTGGGGTCAGAAGAAGATGGATTTGATGGTAAGAAGCCCAAGCCTTTGTACATTATAATGCTATTTGCCAGGCAATTACTTGGCAATTCATCATACATTGCTCACTCTAATCATACATTTCTGAGATTTTGATTATGTTTAAATCTCAACATACTATTGCAATTGACAAATATAATTTTATTTTCTATTTTCTTTTTTAAAAAATGTGAGAAACAAAAACCATGAGAGAATTGGTCCATTATTTCGAAGACATTGTTGAAATAGTAAACTACTTTAAAAACCATCTTTCAACTGGCACATCTATAATCCCAGCTACTCAGGAGGTTGAGACAGGAGAATCATAAGTTTGAGGCCAGACTCTCACAGTGTAGTGAGACCCTGTCTCAAACTAAAACATTGAAAAAGAAAAAGGACTGGGAATGTAGCTCATTGGTAAACCCTTGGTTTAATCCCCAGTCTTAGTAAGAACCATCTTTTTGTAGCTCATATTGCTAAATGACTATTTTTGACTCCTTAAAAAAAGATGTCATCCTTTATTTTCTGGCAGATATTATCATCAACTGGGCAATTTTTGACTCTGTCCTTTAGTGGGATTGTTCCTGTCAGTTATTCACATGCTGTCTATGATAAAAGATGGTATTTATATATTAGAACTCATGTCAATCCTAATAGTTTTTTGTATCTGTAGTAATAAGTATGAAAAAACTATGAGAGATTTTCTGTTGTATTTTTTTTAAGATTCTATTTGGTATTCAGTTATCCTGAAATAGTATACTTTTTCTACAAAAGACAAAGATCCACGAGGATAAAAATGATGGGAAAAAAATTTCTCTGGGTCTTACAAAAGCACCCTGAAATGAATGGAAATAAACAACAATGTAGAGTTGGATTGTGGGAGAGTGAATTTCATTTTCACAAACATTTACTAAGTTCCTCCTCTGTGTAGGGGACTCCAGGTTCTAAGGTATTTTCAAGACTATTCATTAAAGAGGTTGCAGTCTGGTTAGGGATGTATAAAAGACAATGTCTATAAAATAAGACAAAGTGAAGGTGGCAGAGGGAAACTAGATGTTACGGTGAATTTAAACAGGTAGCATGCCATTAAAAATTGCACTTAGGTAAAATGAAAAGAGAATGTGGCCCTTTCTGAAAGTTAGTATCGGAATGGCCTGATTTAATATTAATTGGTCTTAATGCCAGTGAAAGCTTTAAATACAATATACCTAAAGCTTCAGGAAAAAATAAAATCCATGCAGTTATATAGAGTCTATATACATAAATATAAATATTTCAATTTATTCCTAACATACCATACCTATCCTCCTTTCTGTAACTTCCTTTATCTTCATTATTTGTTCCCATATACTATTTTGAAGCATATAACACATTTCAGGGGCATGGGGATGTGCAATATAGGGAAGGAAAGAGGAAATAGAGATAAGAAATGTTTTACTATATTAAAATTAACAATAATAGTTGTAAAAACTTAAGCAAATCTGTTAATATATTGTGAAATTTACAGAAAATGAATGGACATTTTGCATTTCATCTAGATTCTACATGTTTCATGTTATGGCCAAGTTTGCTATAGTTAAACTTATTTTTAAAAAAAGTCGTTATTTTTAACTTTTTCCTGGATAGTGTTATCACATGATAGATAATATTTTCACAATGGCAGAAACATTTTTCCTAAGGGAAGAGCACTAATGTCAACATTTTCCAGGAGTTGCTTTTCACTATTCCTTTTACCCTTGTAAAGGTGGACAGGTATGATAGCCCTGCTCACCCATTGTGAGGGTCACAGCCAGCAATCCTATAGCAAAAGTCAGGTCAACAAAAGAAAATCATAACGTATTTATTTAAGCAAAGTTTTGTGTTCCATGAGAGCCATCAGAAATAAAGACCCAGAAAGCCAAGGAAAATGCCTGTTTTATATGCTGAAGCATGGGCAGCATATAAAAATGTGACTGGACAAAGGGGTTTAATCAACTCGACTGAGGGGAAAAAAACCTAACAAAGTCTACCTGTTCACATTGTTCCTGAATTCCTTCAGATTCCTTTCTCCTGCATACATGGCAAGACCCCTTTGGAATGAGGGTCTCCAAAGGAGAAAGGAGACAGTAAAATCGATAGGTTTTATAGCTTGCCTTGGGAGAGAGCAGTTCTGTTTTATATATTTCAGGGGAGAAAGGATGAGAGAGAGCAGGATGGGAGGTCAGAAAGACTTTGATTCTGAGGCTCTTCTAGTGTCCCTCAGTTCAAAGTGTTAGCACACCAAGTTGTTATACTTTGCAGTATTGTATTCTGAACACTGATATCCTCAAAATTAAGATTATTTACTATTAATACAGTAATACTTCCCTGTTTTAGTCAGCTTTTTCATTGCTGTGACTAAAAGAATGTGACCGTAAAAATTTTAGGAGGAAGAGTTTATTTGAGGGCTCACAGTTTCAAAGGTCTTACTCCATAGAAGGCTGGCTCCATTCCTCAAGGCTGAAGGTGAGGCACAACATCATGGTGGAAGAGTATAGCTGAGGGAAGCAGCTTGCATCATCAGGAAGCAAAGAGAGAGACTCCATTAGCCAGATACAAATATATACCCCAAAACCATACCCCAATTCCCACTTCCTCCAACTATACCCTACCTGCCTCCAGTTACCACTCAGTTAGTCCCATCAGGGATTAGTTCACTGATTAGGTTAAGACTCTCAAAATCCAATCATTTCTCCTCTGAACCTTCTAATATTGTCTCACATGTAAGCTTTTGAGGGACATCTTACATCCAAACCATAACACTTCCCTGTTAACGAATTTCCCTTTTAGTTGAGTCCATTGGCCAATATTTATATGTATAGGCAATAATAATGTAGAATAAGAATACATATGTATGTAGAATAAGAATAAAGAACATATATTTAAGAATATAATATATAAGAATATGTAGAATATATATGTATGAAAAATAAGAATGTAAAGAGTAATAGAATAAGACTATGTAGGCCTCCATATGTTTGTAATTATTTTTTAACCCATTCACTCAGCAAATATGTCCTGACTGTCTATTATGTGTCAGGTCCTGTAGCCACAAGTGCCTGCACATTTTAATGGCACAAGTTATTCCTGCAGATAAACATTACCAAAACTAGCTCTGTGTCTACTTCTCTTCTAGTCATCTCTCTTTACCTACCCTTTCAATCACTTACATGAGAGGATGTATCTTGTGACTTACTCTGCTTTAAAATAATTACTTCCAATCAATGTGCTGTGCTCATCAGCAACTGACTTTGAAGCCTGTTAATTCTACTTATCAGAGTGTTATTTCTTTTTTCAAGACCCTTGAAAGAATTGTTTCTTTCTAAGCACACTCCACTACCCTAGGATCTGAGGTCAGTCCTAGAGAAAATATGATTCTGCCCTATCCAAGTGCAGGGGGGCAAATGGTCCAGAGGATCTATCCCAGTCTTGCCCTCTGGGACACATGAGAACTATGTCCTTTACTTTGTTCAGCTTTCTTTAGTGGTCCATTTCTGTCAACTTAAGTATCATCAGTTCTTCCTCTTTCTGAGCAATTTCTTTTCCTTGAATACAGGTCATTTTCACTGCTTGCATTTAGAATATGATTAATGTTTAATAATTTTAAACAATATTAATACAGGATACTTAAAAATTGTTTAAGACATATTCAAAACTCTACCTTCCCATATGTAACTGTTATCAGTTTGGGAACGAGAAGAAGGAGGCAAACTTCTTAGGGAAGCTACATACTTTTAGGACAGGTAGATGGCATTTTCTGGATTTTCTTTCTCTTGAACATAGCATATTTTGATTGACAGGTAATATGGAATTTTTTCCTCCTTTTATTCTCTTGTATGAAATTTGTTGGTTTGTCTCCCTTAGATAGGCTAAAGAGACACATCCCCTTGCTCTCTTCTTTTATGTTTTTAGTCTGTGTGTATTATGGTGAGCAGGAGGAAAAAGAAAGATAGTTGAGAAGAGACAGTCCCTTTGATTGGACTCTCCAGCATTTGCTAGTACTGCAGACCCTGGTTTCCATCAGAAACACTAAATTCAAGTTTCCCAGAAAAAGAACCTCAAGGAACTGAAAAAGAAAAACTACATTTAACAAGGACAGGCTCCATATGCATCTAAAATAGATTTTGATTGATAGGAAGTGGTTTCTATGGGGAAAAGAAATCTTGGACTCTATTTTTGCCCTTTGTGAATTGTTGTCTCCTCTCTAAATAGGGTGATAATAGAACCCAAGCCTCTCCATGAAATTTGGAAACTACTAGACATAAAACATAGACATAACACCCAGAATTTCCTAGCATTAGTACATTGTTGTCTGTCAGCACTTAAATAGATGGCAGTGTAAGAGCATGTCCAGTTAAGCTGTTAAGGATTTCCGGATCCTAAGTCTAAAATAGGTTAAAGTCAAGGCCAGCATATGCTGCCCTCCCATTTTGAAGATAGGACCTCTAAACAAGATTGATATGTGAGCTTGAATCTTATAAATTTGACCATTAAAAAGAAAAAAACACATTTTTTTTTTAGTTAAAAGTATATTCAACTTAGTATATTGTACATTTTGAGGTGAGCAATGAGGAAGAGTCCTAGCACTTCATTCAACATGACAAAAAAACCTCTCAATTGCTTCAAAAGTGCTCCAAGTACACCTTGAGCTTCCAAGTCTGACTCCTTTTTAGAAATGCCGTTTATTGAGAACATGTTTCAAAATACTCTTTTTGTAGCATTATTTCCAACCTGAGGATAAAGTTCCAGTTCTTCTACCCTGCCCTTCCTGTGAGCACTCTGCAGCCTATCACCAAGGAGGGGGATGGCGCTGGCCCTCTGCTCCTGCCTGCCAGACGACTCCTGTTGACTGCACAGGTGCAAACAGGAGTCCCCTGACATCAAAGGACTTAATTAATGCTCTTCCTTAAGTTACTGCTTATTTTAAGTGGGGCCACCTCCTAGTGAGTCATCTATCAAGTCCTTCTCAAAAGTTGTCCCATATCTGATGTCAACTAAAAAGTCCAAAGTAATAGTGCCTTTACAATCCATCGTTTTTTATTTTATTAAGTTGACTTCTTACTGTCTATAGGGCTATAGCAAATAGGGATTCTTCTCATTCCTTTCAGCATCTGTCAGCTTCCCTTTAGCATTTAACAGGATGATATGTAAAGATGTCAGCAACTAACACTTATGTGTTGGGCATCATTATAAGTTGTTTATGTGCAATAACACTTTAGTAATTTGACCTTTTTGGTCAATGAAAACTGGTAATTACTGTCATTTATTTTAAATTTCTTAGAAAATGTATTTGTAATCTTCAAGGCAGGTTTTTTATATAGGTACTATTATTGTCCCTATTTTACATCTGAAGTGATTGAGACTCAGCATTCAAAGACTGAGTTCATAGAGCTGGTAAAGTAACAGATGGAATTCAAACTAACATCTGCCTGGTTCTCAGACTCTTGAGCTTTCAACCACCTGAGACTACAGAAAACCAACCTGATGCAAAAAACAAACAAACAAACAAAAACTTAGTAAACTAGTAATCAAATATAATATACTTTTTAGTCTGTTTTGTTAAATGTTTTGTAGTATATTACATAAATATTTTTTTAAAGAAATTCATTTTGTTCTATTCCTGGACATGAACCTCAATGCATATGAAATAGATTGATTCTACTTGTTCAACCTCAGCCTACTCTACAAAGTGAAGTGTTTCATCATGTTAAAAATTTAGGTATATCTGAGCAGATAGAAAGTCCTCTGGCTCACACAGTCTTCTGCTCCATTGAAACCGCATCATGATTCTCTGATTAGTTTCTGCCTTACAAATGAAGGAATTTGCAAGAGAGTTCCTGTTTCAAATTGGCCTTGTGGGTATTTTTTTTTAATGGAAATAAAATAAAAAACTTCTGTTATCTTGTAAAGTTTGGAAGCAGTTTAATGCCAATGAACATCTTCTGCTGATCAAATTTATATGTATTGGGGTCTTTGTTTCCTGTTTCCACTTCTGATTTTATATGATAAAAGGACAGTCTGGTTTCAATTTAGGGTTGTTGTTCACTAGGACATTTAGAGAAGAAAGAAATGCAAGTAGATGAATCTCATTAGGTAGTTAATCCTCATTAATAAAGAAGACTCATTTTAAACCAAGAAATAGGAAGAGACCCCAAAGTAGGGAGAAAACTGAAAAGATTGAAGCCATCTTCATCACAGAGGTCTATTTATTTATTTATTATTATGGTAAGGAAATCTGAATTAGCAGTAAGCATTAAAAATCTAGCAATGGTTTTGTGAGATAAGAATATGTATTTATCTGGGACTTTCTTTTAGGTCCTAAAGTCATAGATTCTGAGACCACTTTAAAAAAAAACAACATAAATTATGTTTGAGATTTTGATATGTGATAAGTCTCACTAACCAGAAAAAGTTGCTGAGGTGAAACTGAAATCCTGCAGAATAAGAAAGGAAAGAAAAAAATAATAAAAGTAATATGTTGCAAGCCAAATATAATTCAGGCTGCTCTGGAAAGACAATATTGAGTTAGAATTTATGTCTCTGCTTTCAACTAAAGAGCAAAACCACATAGTGTAACATTTATCCTTTGTCCACATTTTTGTCTTTTCCTAACATTAACCACAGGAAAGTTATTGAATATGGGATGGGAGCTGATTTTTGCAAGCCTTCACAAAGCCACCTAAATTATATACAAGAAAATTATCTTGCTTTAAGTTATTACGTAATTCTTCATGTCTAATATCACAGATTTCAGAGAATCTCACCATTTAGTTCTGTCTAGCTTTAAAAAGTCACATAGAACTTTTTAAAGAACAGCATTGAGCTGAGAATTAGTGGGACTAACATGGCATCTTATTGGTCCATGATAAGTGCCTCTGTAGGGGTTAGTTATGTCATTTTCTCCCAAAAGTATGTTTATTTGCCATGAAAAATGTTTGACCTACTGAAAAAGCACTTGACACAATAATTCTCATGTAGAAATACATTGGGACCCTTAGAGGAAAGAGATTCCTGCCAAAATCAAGTAATTATCTTTGGGAAATATTGACAACATCTAAATGTGATTGGTTAGTTTAAAAATCTAAGTGGAGTAAATGAATTAAGGCTGAAAATTTCATCCTGCAAAGTTCCCTCTGCTTTGTGCATCTGGAAGCAAAAGAGCTATTAGTTTAGAGCTCTTCTTGTGGCTATAATTACTGCTTTCTCAGAGAAACTCATTTTAGTGTCCTGTATTTCAGGTTCCCAGTCTGAAAGAAACAAAAACAAAAGTTGTATCCCCCATGGTAATGACAATGTAGTGGGAATATATTTAATTCTAAGTATTATTTATTTATTTTGTGTTAATAGGGATCAAACCCAGATCTGTGTACATGGTAGGCAAGTACCATGAACTACACCTCCAGCCCAGAAGATAATAAAATTTAATGTAGAAATAAAAATAGAGATACAGACACAAAATAATAATAATTTAAAAAGCCCCCTGAGCAGCATGAAGGCAATCTGATTCTTATTTAGTCCATATTGATGCCTAACCTAAAGTTGGTCAGGAAGCTAACAGCATAATAAAAGCAATATTTGAGAAAATGTTGCCTGGAAAAATACTTTGTTCAATTTCCATTGAACAAAGGATGAGTAGGGATATAATTTAGGAACTCAATAAAATATCCCCAAGTGGAGGTGCCTAGAGCTGAACAAAGATGGACATGAGAAAGAAATTCAAAAGGAGCTGTACAAGGCCCTGGGTTCAATCCCCAGCACCAAAAAAAAGAAAAAGAGAAAAAAAGAAGGAGATGTCCAAATGCACTTTCTAAGGACTTTGCAGCATAAAATCCACTGGACTTAGACAAAGGGCAGTGGAAATGAGAGCTGTTTTTGATGGGTCAAACCTAGGTGCCTAGGATAACATTTATGGAAAAACTCGTGAGTTTCAGGAGAAAGAATAGTTGTTAGGGACACAAGTGTGTGCAGAAAGGACAAACATGTAACTCTGGAAGTGCCCGAACAATATTTGGAAATGTTGTCTTGGAAATTAGGAAAAAATCTGGGCAAATGACAGAGCCTTGGAATTAAATCATAACTGAATCGATTACAGTTGAATAGATCTCCAAAATTGTGGATGCGGAAGGAAATTTTCAAAAATTGTGGAGAAAAATGACAAGCAAGTGAAAGAGAAAGTAGGATTGATCAGAGAGAATACACAAGAATTAGGAAAATGTAGCAACTAAGGCAGCAGCTACTTAAAAAATTTGCACCCAGTACAGAAAAAATGAATGTGATCTGTAAGTCTGACCAGAAAAGAAAATAGAGAAACAGTGATTATAGTTATCAGACATCAGGTTATTGAAACAGGCAAATAGAAAAATTTATTTTCTTATTATAAAAGTAAAAAAAATCGAAATAATCAAACAAGAAAATGAACAAATAAAATTCAGAGTACCTTAATTTTAACATCACATATTTTTATTTTACATATTATATTTTTATTTCCATTTATTTATTAAAAATATTCACAGAATGTCTTTTTTTCTGTGTATTCAGTAGTGAGCAAAACACATGTAGTCCCTGCCTTCATCTGTCATAGAGTCTAATGGAAGAAGAATTAGACCAATTTTAAGCATGCCAGTCATACAAAGATTTAGAAGGTGTAAGGAGTGATCATGGCAAAATTGGGATAAAAGATTTGATAACTAAAAGAAGAAGATGGAGAACAACTTTCTTGGATTCATCTACTTCTGATAAGTCCAAGAAAAAAAATAATGTGTTTTGCTGTTTTAGAAAATATGAACATGTGAGAAATTTATATTCTATAATTTTTCCAAAAATTACACATGGGTATATATATCAGTTTACCAGTACTATCTTCTCTTACCTTTTTGTAATTACTGAGTTTTCTTTGTGTAATTGGAGAAGGGTTAAAGGAAAACATAAAAAGAAATATTTTATATTTTGTAAAAGACTGCATTTTTCTTAAGTCTTTTCTAATTATCTTCCCAGTTTATTGCTGGCTTTTTTCAGTTGCCTGGTATTTCATTGTTTAATGTAGGAACTAAATAATTTTTTGTTAGTATAAATTTATTTTTACTTTATATTCTTTATAGGATAGGTGACTGTGTTTTATTCATTATTACACTTAAACCTTCAAAGGGAAATACATTGTTAGAGCCAGTATTGTTAAAACAGAAACATGACTGAAAAATGCTTGGACTTTGAATGGCAGAGTCATGTGATTCCCATCACATTTAAGACTACTAATATTTGCAGCCTTGATTATCAAACAAGGTACCTATTCAGCCATCACATTTTAATCAATTTCAAGTCTGGCCTGTCATTTTGTTTCAGCAATACAGGCTTTCAAAGTACTGCTTTCTCTATATATTATACTGCCCTGACTTTGCACAAATGTGTTTCTTAATTATCTGGTGTAATTTTCATATTGCATGGAAGCTCAGACTTTGCAGAATAAGTTAACTATTAGAAAACAGACATATCCCTATTGCAGTTAGTTGATTAGATTATGCTCTGTTCTATAAGAATATTATTCCCAAATTTTAAGAAAGCTTTGAAAATTCTCCATATTTTATGCTGATTTCTATACATGGTGTGAAGTACATGAACAATATAATGTAAGATAATGTCACTCTTTTAAAATCATTGACTTTTTTTAGCATTAGAACCTTTTTTCTACTCATCATGGCATTCGCCAACATACTAAATATGAGCTATTGAATAGCTAAGCATAAATATATTTATAATATTTATTGAGATAAGAACACATTGCATAATGAGAAGGAAAGTAAGCATGTGTTTTATAAACCTTAATGCATTATTTATTTGAAGGCCATCAAAACAGAGAGATCTTTATTCTCAATGAAAGCAAGGGCTTTTTATGTATATATTTCTCTATGATTTAGGACAACTTCGCTTATCATAAGTGGAGTTGAGATAATGGGCATGTAAAATTCTTCACACCAAAATTATAGGGGTAATGTCAACTTTCTGAAAACTGATACCATCAGAAAAAAAAAAGATCCATACTTCCCATGTTTCTGGCAGTACATTCATCATTCTCATCATAGTAAACTATATTAAAGGTCCAGGTTTTCAACCTGAAGATTGTACTTTTATGAGAATAATTAATAACTGATTGGACAACTGCAGAAGAGTTGCATCTCCATGTTTATTAAACATTCCCTTTAGAGTAATTACTTGATTTGATGGCATGTTTAAAGGCTACACTAAAAAGTTAAAAGAAGTGCTCAGGAAACTTTAACTTTTAAAGTATTTTTCTATGAGATATTCTATTTTCAGTCTTCAAAAAAATCTATCTTATTTTTGCATCTTTATTCTTAGCTCATGAGAAGTTATAAAACTGTTTTCCCATTTTTCTCAGAACTCTATAGAAATAGAAATCATGATTCTTTTCCACCAGTGCATCTTTTTGGGGTGGTCCATTTTGTTCTGAAGGCACAGCCAGCAGCATCCTGGCTGCTGACATTCTCCCCTAATGATCTGCTGTTGTCTGATCTTCATGCTTGGCCCAAAACACAAATCAGGCTCTATCTCAGGGAAATTTGATATTCATGAAGATCACATATTCAGCCATTTAATTTTCAGAGAGAAACATAATTATTAGAAGAACTGATATATTCATATCTTCACAAGCATTTTCTTCTTAATAATAGCAAGTATTTTTTAATACTTGCCATATACTAAAATATGATGCTTAAATGCTTCAGGAAGTAGCACAGTACTTGGCACAGGTATCTGCTGGAGGTTGAGAATAAGAACACACCACTTATTTAATTCCTTCCAGCCACCCATGAAACAGAGCAGTTGCTTTGTTGCCTCACTGAATCCTAGCTCCAATCTTTCCTGCTGATGACCCTGGGGGAATAACTTGCCATTTCTGTTACTTACAATTACCCTTTGTACAATGAAGACTCATAGTACCATCTTCATAGATTCTGTTCTGAGGATTATATGATATAATTCAAATAAAGTATGTAGAACATTCCTCATTTTATAGATAAGGGAGTGAGCCTTAATGAAGCTTAGTAACTTACCCAAAATAGCTCAGCTAGTAATGGGAGAGCTGGGGCTGAAGCACAGATCTTTTACTTCGTGCAGAATTTCTTCGCCAATATTCTGTTCTGGATCTCACATGCCCGTGTACTTAAGTATGTTAAAAGAAGTGGATGAGTCAATTATGTATAGTCTGAAGCTTTACAGAAGAACCAGAAGACTTGAAAGCTATTGGTCCCTGGACAGTACTTCCCTGGACAAATATCCATGGACATTTCAAATGTTTACCTCAGTGACTAACCAGGTTTTTGATTGGCATATACCTTTCTTCTAAGATAACTGTATATTTAAGAGACATCGAAGTCTCCTTCTGCCTCTTTAAGTTGCCTCTGCATGCCTGGGCACTGATCATTGAATAGAACCTCGTGCTCATTTCCCTAGTTCTTCTCTTTCTACACATTGCAATTTATGTATGTCAATAAAACAACCTGCATGGGTTGTAAACAGCATCAGAAGATGCTGTCTACGAAGTAACTTTGTTTCAGATAGGCTCAGGAGTTGGCAGTGCTTGGGCCATTCTCTGCTGTCGGATGAAGGAGTTGCATTTCTTCATCTCTGCATATGACATTTGTGTCAGGTATCATCCTATGATACCTGACTCAACTTTATGTCTAAGGTAAAGAGCCTGGGACAAGCACACTATTTTGCCACGTCTGTACATTTATTCTTTCTATTTATCTAATTTCAGAGGTGGCATTTAAATATCATTGTACTGTATAAATTATAAATCCACACAAGTGCAGAATTAAGTTCTAGTCTGCATATAGTCTTCTAGCCCAATTAGGTCTACAATAAATACCATTTTACACTATTACATCCTCATCTATATCCATAACTGTCTTTGATAGGTTAGACAGGCATTATGATTGTTTCTCTCTTAGAAAATAAAATCTACACTTTTAACTTGATAATTACTTTGTTCTGTTTTTTGTGTTTTTTTTGTCATTTTATAAAATTGATTACTTTCTGCTCTGACAAAGGGGTTGATCCAAGTAGGATTTCACATACTATTAGCTTCTACTTTTGCAAACACAAAGGATCTGAAATGTCATTTGTAAGGCATAGACTGAATGTAACCCATTTCTTGAAAATTCAACAGAAGTTTCCTAGTCTACTGTAGAGTCTTTAATTTTTAATCAAGTCAGAATTATACATATTGTCAATATCTACAACTCTACTGGAGAGTCAAATGGGGACAACAACTCAGAGAACAATTTTCATGCAGTCAAATTAGAGTTTGTAAATGAAAGTAGCTTTTAACTGAGTAGAAATTATTCAAACAATGACAGTAATTGGACACTTGAGTAGTCTGTACATTTTTAAGACTTTCCATCTAAAGAATTTCATTATTTATCATGACCAGAGAGGTAGGGAAAAAACATAGTCTAGGCTATCTTGGCCTTCCTTAAAAATCCATTACATAGGAGAGAATTTTTTATTTTTAAAAATTTATATTTTATAGAATATTCTGCTGCTTTCAAAATGGGATATAAGACAGAATAGCCTTATGCCAAATATCACACCATTGTGGGCTCTATGACATGCTGAGATGTTAGTTGAGTTAAACAACATATGGAAGACATTCAGAATGTGTAGTTCGGAGTGGTTTGAAGTGAATAGTCATTATTCCAATTTTATCACTTATGGGTAAATAGAGTTAGAATCGAAATCAGGAAGGTATTCTAAATATTTCAGGAAGTCATCCTCAAAAAGATCAATTTTTACAGGGATTTTTAAGAAATTGGTTGTCCACAGGTGTTTTTCCTGTACCTGAAGGGGTAACCTACACATGTGCATAGGCAGCTGCTTGTGAGTGGCAGTACTTAACAATCTCTGTGGGTGAGATTGATCCAGCACTGACCTTTCCTGGATGGCAACTCAGGATTCCAAGTTTAGTCAAGGAATTTTCTGACAACCATCACCTCTAGCAACTGAGTAATTTTTAATTCATGATAGAATAGCAGTTTGGGGGCTGGAATACTTGTACTGCTGGGATCACCCAGGGATGATTCAAGGGGAGCTTTAAGGGCTCCATCATCACATCCTCAGCTTCTATGTGCCCTTCGTAAAAGTGGTCAGCCTGCGAATGTGCCTGAGGTGCAGACTGGAGGCCTCAGGCACAGCTTCCTTTCTCACCTTCTTTCTCATTTTTCCTTCTTCCATTTTAGCAGGAAGGCATAGGTATTCTTGGACATAATCACTATAACCATTGCCCTGAGGTACAACAACCTTTAAAGTACTGAATGAAGAGATGTTGGGGAAACTTAGTATCTAGGAAGCTTCTTCAGTTAAGTCATTGTAATTTCTCCCGATCCCTGTCATTAAGAGATGCGTTCCAGTAAAACATTATTGCTATGCATGTTAAATATTTATAAATATTTTCACATATTTGTGCTGTCTAGTTCAGTTATGAGCTAATAATAACTGAGCTTTACTCCAAAGAAAATTTTGAACATTTAGAACCTATTGTCCCAGGAGACTTTTAAGATCATCTTTAAATTTCTAAACATATTTTCTGCAGAAAATTATTACATAGTGCTAAAAACATTTTAAAGTATAAATATATAATGTACTAGAGTAAAATTAATAAAATACAAGTAGAAGTACAATGTCAAAGAAGAAAGGAATAGCAGGAGATTTATAAATAACATTGAAGTTTTCATTCAGGAATGTTTCTTTAAATGGATGACTATGCATTTCTAAAATTAAAATATGCCATTAGTAACAGTTAGTGGAGTTATTTCATTTTTAAATTACATTGTTTACAATATTATATTCTTTATACCTATTTAAAATTGGGGTTGGGTAGAATGTTTGTTAAAGAATTTTCTTTTGGAGTTACCTGAGTAAAAATTGTAATGGCTAGTTTTTAAGTTGTTCTATGAGAGCCAACTCAGTTAGCCAGAGTTTAGGGTGCTTTCCTTAAAGCCATGATGCAGGAGCCTGGTGATGTAGGAAAATGTTGTAAAGCACTCATCACAACTCATAGCCAAGGAAAAAACAACTTGATGTCCAAATATTTTCTGGAAAATACTCCTTTGTTGGATATAGAAGCCCAAGTGTCTTCTTTTAAATATATTTTTAGTTGTCAGTGGACCTTTATTTTATTTATGTATACGTGGTGCTGAGAATCAAACCCAGGGCCTCACACATGCTAGGCAAGTGCTCTACCACTGAGCCTCACCTCCAGCCCCCCCAGGTATCTTACTGTTGAAATAGGTGAAGAATGAGCAGACAGGAAGCTAAGACTTAGGGATCATAGCACATGGTTTACCTCAGATTTGGGACAAACCCTTTCCCAAACAGGATGGTCTGTGCATTTATAATTTTCACCATCATCTGTAGAAAGGTACAAAGTCCAATTATTTAAGTTTCTCAGATGCATCTGAGTCATATTGTATCCTTTGCATTATATTCTCCTCTTCAGAGGTATTGATTTTGAATAGAAACCAAATCCATATTTGTCTTTAGTGTAACATAACAAAAGATAATTTCTTATCTCAATACCTTATAGTTCATTCTATCAGTAGCTCCTACTCAAATTCAGTATTTGCTGTATTTGATGAAGAATAAAATCTGAAGATATTTCTAAACTTGGCTTACTAATAATGATCCATGATAAAGTTTTACTTTTCAGGAAATAGTTCCCTAAAATTAAAATATGCCACTAGTAACAGTTAGTAGAGTTATTTCATTTTTAATTACGTTGTTTACAATATTATATTCTTTATACCTACTTAAAATTGGGGTTGGGTAGAATGAAATGCTGAAATGAATTTTAACTCTTAATGAATTTGGAGAAGTAGTGAGTGGTAAAAAATTTTTTTTCTTAAAATTTGAATTAAAAATTTAAAGAAATTTGAAGTCTACCAGCAAATGCAGACTTCAAAATATATCTCTCTGCTGAAAAAATATAACATATTAGCATAATCACATGTTTTTATATAACATTTTATTTAAATATACATGCTATGGATACAATTGAATTAGTTAAAAATACTTTAAAGAGTCAAGCATGGTGATACCCACCTATAAACCCAGCAGCTCAAAAGGCTAAAGCAGGAGGATCACAAGTTTGAGGCAATTTAGAGAGGTCCTAAGCAACTTAGTGAGACCCTACAAAATAAAAATGAAGGGGAGAAGGACTGGGGATGTGACTCAGCACCCCTGTGTTCAATCCTCAATACCAAAAAAAAAAAAAAGAAAAAGAAAAAATTGTTAAGGAAAGAAGAAGCCTATATAATAGCAAAAGATTTCAGCTCAACATAATGATGAAAAGCAAAAATTTTAGTAGTCTTTTCATTAAAAAGAAAGTAAATGGTAATAATAATTTTAAAAGCAGCATTTTATATTTTAATAATAAGATAAATAGCCCATTACAGTGGCATACACCTGTAATCCCACCAGCTCGGGAGGCTGAGGCAGGAGGATCTTGAGTTCAAAGCCAGCCTCAGCAAAAGTGAGGCACTAAAACAACACAGTGAGACCCTGTCTCCAAATAAAATACAAAATAGGACTGGGGATGTGACTCAGTGGTCAAATGCCCCAATACCAAAAAATAAAAATAAAAAATAAAAAAAAGAAGGAAAGTATTCCTATTTCATAAGATATTTGAGAATAAAATTTCCATGTATCTCTTCAGCTTCATTCTTTACAGTTGTAAAGATGAATTGAAACTAGTTAGAATCTGTGTATTAGATTTATAAAACAAAACCCTCCCAGTTCAGTTATCAGCAGGAGCCTGCAGGAGAAGAGGGTAGTGAGAGGGTGACTGCAGAGAGAAACTTTTGTCACTGTCTCCATCAACAAGCTTGTGCATCATCCCTATCACTTGAAAGAAGGGATGAACATTGAGACCTCTCTTCCCAAAGCTCCCCTTCCCGCACCTCAGAACCAAGTCTATTGTACATATGCCAATGTCTGAATTTCTTTATTTTCCTGTACTACTATGCCGAAGACTTTGCAAGTTAGTCCCAGGCCGTTCCCTGTTTCCCTCTCATCAAACACTAACCCTATGAACCTAAACTTCACTTAAACTTCACTTACACCAGATTTCTCAACCATTGTTTGAACATTTATGGGTTTTGGCTGCCTCCATGTGTTTTTAAAAATTTTCTCTGGAGAATGCTCATTCTCCCTACTTTAGATGTTTATTTATCCTTCAGTAATATCCTTCACAATCTCTTGACCATTGCCGTTTCTGTGAGAGTTCTTTTGTGCACCTGCTTCCTGTGGCATACCATTCAATGTGTAACAACCCATCCTCCCAGGGAAAAATGGCCTGGTTTATAGCATTTGCTGATTTCCATGATATAAATTCTCCTCCAGGCTGCTTTCAAGCTCCCCACATGAAGTTAGGAAACATGGGAGTTTAGAAGAGCTGCTCAGTGTTCTATTGCCAGCTGACTTCTGTCATGTGCAATGCATTGCTGCCCCTTCCTCTGGAACATTTGTCACTGTCTATTATTGTCCTTCCCATGATCTCCTAAAGCAGTGTCCATGCCTTATTCATATTTCTGTTACTAGCCATGCCCACTCTATGCTATCAAATTCATACGAATGCTTGCTGAATGAATGAATGAATGAATGAATGAATGATTGATTTGAATAAGAAGTTGTATTCAGCATAGCACTTTCTTCACACTCCTAGTTCAGTTTAAATTAAGGATTTTATAGTAAACGTGAGCAGGGTGACAGAGCTAGCATCTGTAACGTGAGGCTGATACCAGTGTTGTAAAAGTCTCTCTCACCATAGCACTTGGCTCCTCTTCTCTGCAGTTTTTTCCTGTTCCCTTCAGAGGCTGAAACTCACCCTGTGGGGATGTAGCACTCACTCAGCAGGCCAGTTGGCACAAAAACCTTTAAAACTTCAGGAGAAGCCAGCAAGGTGCAGCGTTAAGGCCAGGAAGGACATGTTAAAAGCAAACCTTTAAGATTCCCTTGGTCTATGTATTAGCCTCCCCCACTTTGAGGAAAATACACTGTGCAGGGTTACTTAGAATCTGGAAATAGTAGCATCATGCCCCAGGCATAAAAGAGGATCAGAACTTAAAAAGTTGAAAGGAGAAGCTAAAAAAAGACTGATAATTGTATGAATGAAAACACAAAATGAAATTTTACTTAAAAGTGTTCTTTTCTTAGTATATGAAATATTGCCTTTCGGTTTTTGAACTACCATGTTAAAATAAGAGATTGTATTCTTTTCATTGAAAAAACAATTACCACAGTTTTTCTGTCAATGGTGTTTTATGTGTTGTATTCAGTACTTAAGATATTGAATTTTAATTTGAGCTACAGTGATATAGTTCTACAACTTAATCAGAATAGTACCAAGAATGTTTAATATGACATTCTGTTTACATGTTGCTGGTGATAAAATTCCAAAAACATGCTCTTCTTTCTGGTCTTTCTATTGAATTATGGGCTGTGAGCACTTGCCTTGATGTCTGGAAAATCCAAAAAAGCAAGAATAGCAATACTAATTATACCAGGACATTTGTATGTGAACTCCATTGTATCCTGCAACATGTATTCCTTTAAAATCACTTATGAATTAATCTACATATTTTACTTGGATATTTTACATTTTTGTGAAGTTGCAAGTTTATAGTAGGAGTTTAATTTAGATTTGGATTATTTAGAAAATATTGAAAATGATCCCCAGAATAAAACATTAAGAGACTAGTCTTAATGACTCTTCTTATAATCCTTGGTAAGATTATTTGATCTTTTGAGTGCATATATTCTAATTTTATAAAACAGATTATAAAACATCTTACCTGAGTTATTGGGAAAATTTAAAGAGCTTTTATTTCATTAAGAAAAGTGTTATAATATGCTATTATTCACCATTTTTGGGGGGAACACAACTATGTATAGATAATAAAATATCTATTATATACCCTTCATTTCAGCTGAAAATGTAAGCAATAGTATACTGGCTCTGAGAGATTGCTCAATTTGCATTTAAAATTTAATATTTATTTGATCATTATTTTGAGCATCAACCCTCCCTGAGCTGGGAAGCAGAGTTCTCTACATTTACCTTCTTCTCTACTTAGATTCTTTCTTTTCATTGCTCTATGGTTTCTATAAGTCCCTTGTTGGAAAATTTTATGTGAGATTCTTCTTCACATATATTTTTCATGTGTTTAAATTTGTTTTCCCCTTCTCATTTCACTTAAATATATGCAATTTTATTTCCAGACAATTTACCAATTCCTTGCTGCTTTTTTGGTTGTACCTCTAAATATAGTCACCCTTTTGGGAGTTCCCCCACATTTTCCATTTCTTGTGCCTGTTGGATTGATTCCACAATCTGGCCACAGTGCTTATTTATTTATTTATTTATTTATTTTTAATAGCTAAGATCTCTTCCCTTGCTTAGCACGTCACAACCTCTAAGTTGATTGGGTCAGCAGGGATGGGAAATCGTAAATAAAGAGTAGTAATAGCACAATATTAGACTGAAAACAGCTTTGAACTGAATAACTAACAAATATATATATAGGAAGATCACCATGAGGAAACTACATTAATCTCACATCTTTTTTAAACACCATTCATTACAAGTTTCTTCATCATTCATTGTTTAATATCCAGGTACAATGAATTTAGCCTCTTAGATGACATCTAGGGCAAATTTTCTTGTTCAAAAAAATCTTAATTACAAATCATAGATAACAAATATTGTTAAATTCTCAGCAGAAGTTTTAAAGTAAAAATCTTACACATACCACCAGTGGATAATGGATCAGTGTACTCATAGTGAATGAGAAGCTATGGTCTTGATTACCATAGGGACTCAATAGGAGAATTGCTGTCTCTCTGGATTTAAATTTGTTCCAACCAGTTGCAGGCAAATTAGCTGGCAAGACCCAGTGCCATCCCATTGGGTATGTTGGGAGGTGGGAGCCACCCAGTTGGGAGCTGCCGTGTGTTAGCATCACCTTCAGAAATTAACCCACCAAGGCAAAGAAAGTGACACATTATGTTTCCACTTTCTTGGAATGGGGACAATAGCAGAGGCCTTTTCTCTATTTAAAAATTTAATGTGTTGTTGCAGGTTTTCTTTCTTGTATAAATGTTAGCATGGTGATTGTTTGGCTCTTATTAAAGAACAAAAATGTTTCCAAATTGCATTCATAAAAGCCTCCAAAAGAAAACAGAAATCTTTCCTTCAAAAAGGTCAGAAAATCTGTACTTCTCATGGATTGAAAGACAGTGTTCACCTGTAGACTCCAGTCTCAACAAATTATGTGATTAAACTGTTCTTCCAGATTAGGAACATCCTGATACTGTTTGAAAAGAATGTTTTACTGTGTATCTTGTATAGGCAATAGAAGGAAAGGCCATTTGCTTATATTAACACTTCTCTAAAGTCCCATACAAAGTATTTGAAGGATTTCTTATCCTTTTCTATCTTGTATTATAGTCTTAAGAGAGGTATTTTTTGTTTCTTACTCCAAATATGTTTTGAGAACTTAAGAAACATATAAAATATCTTCATTAAAGATCATATAGTATATTAAGAAAACACGGTTAAAAAAAGAAAGTGCTTTTAATAACAATAACCTACATAGATTGATTTTTTTATTTGGAAAATGGAATAAGATGGAAAACTTACCTGGAAAGACCCATGCATGACTTTTAAATATAGGGAGTGCCTCTATCTCTCAGCTAAATTCAATTCAGCTTTCCACTTCTTCCTCTGGAATTCTTGAACCACCCAAAAGATGAAAGAGTATCAAGTGCTAAAACAAATGTTTTATGACCATTAAATACTATAAGCAATCTTCCAAGGAACATAGGGGATTCAGACCATCCTAGCTTGATCACCTCAAGGGAGATCTTAAAAAAAAAAAAAAAAACAGTATCCCAAAGTAGCTTTCCCAGCAGGAGACTGGAATGAATGGAAGATGCTGGGGACTCAACTCTCCCTGTCACTACAGGTAGAAGAAGGAACCAGAAGAGAAGGATGGGAACCTACCCTTATCTGCTCATGATATTTTTTGTTATTTTTTTGTTTTGTTTTGTGTTTAGATATCCATGACAGTAGAGTATATTTTGACATATTATACATACGTGGAGTGCAACCCATATAATTAGGATCCCATTCTTGTGATTGTATGTGATGAGGAGTTACACTGATCATATATTCACATATAAGCATAGAAAAGTTATGTCATTCCTATTCCCATCTCCCCTCCCTCCCCTTCATTCCCCTTTTTCTAATCCGCTGAACTTCTATACATTGCCTCCCTGCCCTCTGCTGTTATAGGTTAGCATCACATATCAGAGAAAATATTCAACCTTTGGTTTTTGTGACTGGCTTATTTCACTTAGCATGATATTCTCCAGTTCCAGCCATTTACTGGAAAATACCATAATTTCATTCTTCTTCATGGCTGAGTAACATTCCATTGTGTATATATACCACATTTTCTTTATCAATTCATTTGTTGAAGGGCACCTAGGTTGGCTCCATAGCGTGGCTATTATAAATTGAGCTAGTATCTCTTTATCCACCCCAGACCCTTTGGATTTCTCAAAAGTTACTCTTTGGCATTTGAGGGACTCCTCAAGAATCACATTCTGGTGTAAATGGCCCAAAGCAAAGATTTTCAAATTTGGCTTAAAGATGAATTCTCTTAAGAAAAAACAAAGCAAAAGATTTTGCTTACTACAGTCTGTTACATACATAGATTTACAAAATAATTGCATTTAGATCAATGTCATTGACTACTGAACCCTCTGTTCTAAAATATAGGAGCAACAGCTGCAGCCCGGAAGGAGGTGATAAGGAACAAGATCCGAGCAATAGGCAAAATGGCCAGAGTGTTCTCGGTTCTCAGGTGGGGTCATCTTTCTTCTATTACTGTTTTGAATTTTATCATGTGTCAATAACTATTTTAACATTTTAATCTGGTAATGTAAACATTTTACTAATGTATATTTGCTTTTCTTTATTTTGCTCCTTTTAAATGATAGCATCAGTTCCTCACTGCTTTAGTTACAGTGTAATCTGCTAAATTATTTCTCTGAAGAAATTGTCTGTTATTCAATTGCATCACATTGTACCCCTCTATTTGCTACAGGATTTTAAAACATATATTTCACGATAGATTGGTCATCTTGTGAAACAGAGAAAGCTATTATAATCGCTTTTATTTTTCATTCTGGCTTTGTGGTGAAAGATGAATTTATCCAGAGCATTTCACTAGATTTCTAGGAAATGAGCATCAACCATAAAGCTGTTCATGTGAACCCATATTATTCTTATTGAATAATATTATTCTTATTTAATTATTATTAAATAATTATTATTCATATTATTCTTATTTAAAAGGAAAAAAGTTATTTAATGTTTTAATTCCCATATACTAGTTTGTTTAAAGTGACTCATGAATCTTGCTGTTAATATTAAGCATGGATTTTGAAAACAAGTATTTTCTTGAGTGGAATTCACTGCACTTTAATTAAATTTAACTTTTCCTAGATCATGCATGGTAACTTTTCTTTTCAAAAGATTACTGTAAAAACAAAAAGTGTATTTACTTGTAAGTATAGTCAATTCGTGTTTCTGTACATTAACAAGGAAACAAATGCTTTGGGAATACTATATCTATATATTATAATTTCATGTTCTAACTTTTTTCAAAATTTTCCCATAATTCTCATAAAAAAGCTACACTGGCTCTTTTAGTTTCTCCTCTTGCCATTCTTTCTCTTAACTCTATGGCTTGATGCTGAAAGTAGGAAGTCACAAGAAGGATTAAAAACATTACTAGGGGCTGGGGATATAGCTTAGTTGGTAGAGTGCTTGCCTTTCATGCTCAAGGCCCTGGGTTCAATCCCCAGCACCATAGAAAAATTAATTAATTAATTAATTTTAAAAAATTACCAAACTTTCTGAAACACACCCCAAAACAAGACAGCAATAACTCAACAGCCAGTGTAATCATGAAAAGTCTGTTGACTCTGAGAACAGAGAATTTTTGCTCTCTAAAGCTTAAAAAATGAGACCACTGTTGCTATAATATCTTCATTTCTAACTAAACAAACTCATTCATTCAGGCAACAAATAAATATAATAAAACTTAAAACACTGATTATGAACCATAGAGAAAAAAAAGTGATAAGGGGTATAGCAAGTGGGAGTATAAATATAAAGTGATATAGAGGGATAGCAAATGTGTTTTAGTGTGTGGTCCACAAGGAACTCTCTTGAGAGGCCTTGGAGCAGGTGTGGGTGACCTTCATGAAGGAACAGGTTAAAGCACTTCAGGGAGAAGGGAACAGCAAGTGCAGAGACCCTTAAGTGGAACAAGTCCAGCAGTTTTGAGGACCAGCAAGAAGACTTGGGCTTGAACAGCTAGCTATATGAAGAACAGAGGTCAAGTGGGACCTCATCATTAATACTTGCTCATCTGTTGTGCCTTAGGTTTCCCAATAAGTGATCTTACTTTTTCTATCAAGAGTTTTTATGAGGGGAAATGAAAATGGCTCCATCATTTCCATGTGAAAGTGCATTTAGAAAAATGGGAGAAGCCTCACTTAATATAAAAATCATTTTTATGTGAGTTTCCCATATCCATGATGGTGGTAGAAGCAATGCTATGGAATCATAGAGACCTTAAAATTGGGAGATCCCTCCAGTCCCCTGAATATCGGTATATAAGATTTAATTACTCCTACTTAAGAAATGGACTGTTTGAAACCAATGATGATCAATGACTTAAGATTACAAATGTTAATAGGAAGTAAAGTAAGGTGCATGTTACTACTTTCCTATTTAAAAAAAAAAAGTGTCTGTAGTGGTATGCAGAGGAATCATCTCCAGAAAAAAAGTAAACTGAGTTTAGCAAGTAATGACTGAGCATTAAAAGTGAATCATTTTGAATAAGGCAGTCAAAATTGGAATGGCAGCCATGTAGGTTAATAAGACTATGAAGTACTTGCTAAATATGTGAACAGATGCTGTGCTGTGGCATTGGACAGGAGGGAACCTTTCTGTTTCCTGAGTGGAATGTTCATGAGGAGGTTGACATTGGAGGAGGGCTGTGAAGGAGAGGCTGGATTCCAGTAGGTGGGATTCTTGTGGTGAAGGCACTCCTGGAGGGGGAAAGAGCATCAGGGGCACATGTGTAAGTCCTCAGAGCAGAGTCAGTGGCATCCTCTAAATGCCAGGTGCTCAAGTTATGAACATTTAACAACAATTCACATAACAAAATTACAAGGTTGAGGTGATCTCCCTTTAGGGAGGAAATTGAGAAAGGCTAAGCATGTCATATGAATGGAAAGGAGTCTTACTCAAAAGTGAACCATGTGGTTTAGTATGATTTCAATTAATACTCGCAGTATCATGATGAATTCTAAGTAGGAAAAAGGGCCAGGTTACCAGACATAGAGATGAGTGAGGAATCTTGTGAAAAGTGAGGCTGAAACGGCTTGAAAGTTCAGATTTTTACAGGCCTTGGAAACCATGGTAAAGTGTATGATTTTCCTGTGTGTAGGCCATGAGGAGTCCTGGAATGGTGTTCCGGAGATGGGAGGCATGCTGCAACTCATGATTAGATATATATGTTAATGGCAGTGGGAAGGTTGGCTAGCAAGATGATGTATTGACAGCAAGAAACACTTTCAGGAAGCTACTGATAATCCAAGCAAAGGTTAGACCAGGTTATGGGAGGAGGAATGCAAAAGAAGGGACGTATATAAAGGAATTTGGAAAGTTAAATTTTTATAAGTCTAGAACATGATGAACGAACATGGATAGTAGTCCAGATTGTTCAGGTATAGCTCCTAAACACATACTTCATGTTTCAGAAATTTGCACCATTATAGGGGAGCCAGAAAAGTGCCTTCAAGCATCCTTTGTAGATAAGCTATAGACAAGTTGCCTAGAATCCACTAATCAGATAAATGCACATAACATTTCTGTTTCAAATTGAACACCATGAGGAAGCAGCAAGTGGAGAAGGTAATTGCTCTGTCAGCTGTGGAATCTGAGAAGCCAGCCGTGGAAGAGCGTTGCCTCAGTATTTGTGGGACTATCTGCACAGCACTAGTGAGAAACTAGGTGTTGGCTGTCAGCATCAGTGGTAGCATTTAGCATCAGTGGTAGCATTTTATGGAACTGACCCCAAAATGTAGATGCATCCTAGCTTTTGTACTGGTACAGAATGTACAGGTCCACTTCTCTGGATCTGTGAGTTTTCTCATATCCTTTTAGACATCTCTTTACTGTTCAAATTAGAGCAGATTCTGGTATTTGTACAAGAACCTTTACCTAAGGGGTGATAAGAGAAAATATTCCAAGAAAATTCTGTAGAGCTCCTAGCCTATGTGATTGATAGAATGCTGCTATAGAAGAAAGAACAAGTATTTAAATACCTAACAGGTATTTGATGGGAGAACAACAGTGAGTTGAATTTGACAGAATGTTCATGCAGAGGCAGTTAGAAATTCTGCCCTGGAGCTTCAGAGAGATTGTGGGGGGTTAGAAATGCAGATGGAAGATTGAATGAGAGAAAAGACTACGTGGGTATATAGGGATAGTCTTGCTGAAGGGGAGAGTGAAAGGCAGGAGCAAGAGACAAATCCTCAGACCAGTGCTTCCCAGTAGAAATGTAAAATGAGCCCCATGTGTCATCTTAAATGTTCTAGAAACCACAGTGAAAGGAGTACAAAGTATTTAACAAAAGATTCAGAATTTATTCATTTCAACACACAATTAGTGTTACATTATTAAAGAACTATTTTCCATGCCTGTATTTTTTTCACTGAGTCTTTGGAATCTATGTATAGTTTACACTTACAGCACATACACTACAACACTAGCCATGTTTCTAGGGTTTAAGAGCTATGTGTGGCTGGGGCTGGAGATGGAAGAAAAAGTCAGCCAATGAATTGAGAAGGAGATAACAGAGAAGAAATGAAGCATTATAAAACCCAGCTGCAAGGAGCTTTTTCAGAAGAGAGCATGGGCATTGGTGGGGTATGCTGCAGAGAGATCAGTGAGAATAAGCATGCAGCAAAGATTATTGGAATTCAGAAATGATGAGGCCTCAAGAAACCTGAGGAGTGGCTTCCCAGTTAGGCAGAAAAGATGGTCACAACTGAGGGAGGTAAGGAAGGTAGTTGAATGTCAAAGGCAAAGGGTGTGAGAAAGGAAGGAAGGAAAATGACCACCTTCTGCACCAGGGCTTTTGCATAAAGTGTAACATTTAATCCTCAAAGAAATCCTATAATTATGGGTATGGTTTGATTGATAAGGAAACTGAAACCCAGAATAGTTTAACAACATCCTGACCTCATAGGATTTTATCCTGGGGGTGTCTGAGCCCAAAGGTGTGATTAAAAAAAAAAAAAATCTTCTACTTTTAGCCCAAAAAGTCAAAATTTTGAAAATTAAGAAGAAATTACTCCAGACTAAAGAAAATTTTTGTAGGTAAGAAGCTAGTAATTCCCACAGTTTATCTTCTCTGAGCAATGTAAGTTTTTTATTGTTGGAGCTGTCCTGTTTTTAATATGAGAATTTCATACTAAGGTTATACGAATAGGAATAATAGCCAGTCATGAGGTTAAGGTCTTTATTTTGAATATGAATGTAAAGGAGGGTATAAAAATGTGTTCATTTCTGTGCAAGTACTCCTTAATTGTTTGAAATCCACTTAGCATTCAGGATATTTCTCCTTTGTGTGGTCTCTAGTGGTTTGATTGCAGAGGCCTGCAAAGGTTGAAATACCTGCATGAAAGTACACAGTGATTGATTGACTGACTCAACCTGAATACTTTTAAAGAGACAGAGGGAGTGAGCCACACAGACACCCTGGGGCAGATGCCAAGCAAGTGCAGTGCCCTGAGGGGGGTGTTCAAGGGACCCTAAGAGAAGTGGACAAGTAGGAAATGTAATCCAGGAGATGAATGAGAAGGGGAGAATGTGTGTAGACACCAGACTTTTTAAAGGTCCTTGTGGGGCCTGCTGATGTTACACCTTTCACCCTTTCTCAGAGAAGCCATTAGAGGTTTTGTGTAGAGGAGGGACAGGATCTGGCTTTGGTATTAAAAGACTCCATGGGGCTGCTGTACTGGAGTAGCTACAGGAAGAGGGCAGGCGTGTGACAAGGGTAGAGCAGAAAGACTATTGGGAATCTGCTGTAACCAGGCAAGAAATGCTGGAGGTGAGCAAGAGACACTGTTACAGAAGACCACATATGGGTGATACCATTGTAACGTCCAGAGTAAATTAACCTGTAGAAAGTAGACTAGGAGTTACACAGGACTGAAGGCAATGGGGAGTGACAGCTGATAGATACAGGGCTTCTTTTGTGGGTGATGAAATGTTCTAAAATTGATGGTGGTGGTTGTACCTCTGTGAATAAGCAAAAACCTATTGAATGAATCATATACAGCAGATAGGTGAACTGTATGCTACTAATGTAGCATAGGTGAATTGTATCTCAATAAAGCTGTTTATCAACAAGATGAGAGAGTAAGTTTATGAGGAGTGCTGAAATACTGGAAATATTTTGAGGGTAGAACCCTCAGGGTTTATTGATAAAGTAGCTGAGATATTCGGATGAAAGAAGTTGCAGGGTGGTCCTTTCAGTTTAAATAACTAAAAGATGAAATTTCCAAAATTTCTGAGTTGGCTGCTGATATGAAAGTAGCAGATTTTGGGAGGAATTTGAGATTTCTTTTTTGGTCATGTTAGAAATCTTTGTAAAAATGTTGAGTAGTTATACATATTAAACATCATAAATATATATGCATATTTATATATTAAAAACTTTTCCTGCTTATGTAAAAGTGCAGCATATTCTATGTGTAAAGATATGAAATTGTTCCTATTTCATGGTAATGTAATCATTAAAATCTATGAGTAAATCAAAGTACTTAATAGTGTTAAATGATGAATAAATATAAAGTACTGATGTACTCAGAATTATTTTAAAACAGTTGTTCTAGTGAATAATAAGATAATTTAATATTTATATTTGCAAAGCAGTGGGAAAAGTAGCTTAAAAAAAAACTAAGAAGTGTTGGCATTTACTTTGTTGTGTAGTTGCTATTCTTTTGTTTTCCTCATGGAATGTCAAAATTCCTTGGTGATACCTTGAAGTAGTTCTTGGCTTTCTAATACATAGTTCATTTTTTTTTAAATATCTCACATACTCTGTTTTTTGCTTCCAAGTCAAAACAGTTATTCTTACTGTTGCTGAACCTTGGCTGAAAAATGCACACCTGCACTCTCAAAAATTCTCTTTGAACACGTTTACTATTATCCTGGGAGATGCACAACAAACACTTTGCATTGCGATGTCTGGTGACAAAGTCAGAATTATTTTCTGTATCTTTAGTACTCAGAAGAGGTTATACTTCCACAACTCTAAATGTAGCTTTAACATTTGTATAGCATTACCTCAAAAATATGGTGTATTTTAAGTAAAAAAAATTAACAACAGCAAAAACAAAAATCTGAAATCCAACATAAGGGTAAATGTGGTTTCCTTGGAGCCATTTCTTCTTTACAAGAGAACATACAAGTTAACACCCCCTCTTTGTTTGTGCCTTCCAGAGAAGAGAGTGAGAGTGTGCTGACACTGAAAGGCTTGACCCCCACCGGCATGCTCCCCAGCGGAGTGCTTTCTGGAGGGAAGCAAACCCTGCAAAGCGGTAAGCAGGCCAGTGGTATGACCTTAGCCTGGAGCATCACAGCCAGCTGTGCCACCAGAGCCCCGATTTACTCATTCATTTAAACTCTGTCTTGGTCTTCAGTTCTTCTTTGCTGGAAGAAGGGCTGAAACCCCCACATCAATTTGATCAGTCATGCCCACTATAATAGCACCCCCACTGACTGCAGTGCAGCCCTTACACCTCCTGCCCGTTCCCTCACATACATAGGAAATCACATTTGCAGGCTGAGCCATGTGCATACTCATTCAACTTGCCCACATGCACAAGTTTGACCAATAGGAGCCAATCAATTGCTGAAAGTAAGTTTTTAATCATATTTTAAACAAATATCTGGTTATCTTTTTGATTGATGAAATAAACACATGCACACACACATATACATCCGTAACTAGATTGTATTGGATAATCTAAGAAGAATATAGAAAGGTTAATTTCATTAGCCACTTAAATAGAAATTAGAAGTCTTTGATTTATCTTTCCAAAATTAAAAGACACTGAGTAGAACCACATTTTATTTTTGAAAGAAATAATAACATTTCCTTTAAGAGAAAATTCTATATGAAAATCATAGCTTTTTAGACCAGTGTTGTACAACAGATATTTTGTGATGATCGAAATTTCTTCATCTGTACAAAAGTCACTGGTAACATATAACTATTTAGTATTTGACATATAGCTAGCACAACTGAAAAGATATTTTTTAAATTGTATCAAACTTTCATTAAATTTAATTTAAATATCTCCATATGGCTAGTGGTAACCATGTTAGACAGCATGGTGCTACATACTCTTAATGTTTGGTTATCAATTTTAGTTAGTATCAGCATTACTTTAGAATGAAATTTTAACAGTGTTGAAATTTTGGTATCAGATTTGACTTTCACAGAAAAAAGTTAAAACAAAAATACACTATAACATTTTAAAATAATTTCAGCCTCATATTTTCCTGTGTCTTCCCCTGAATCTTTCTCATATTTTCTTTTCCATTCCTGTCCTTCATCTTAGAAGATTCAGGTATTTTTACGGTTACATTATTTAGACAATGCTACATGAAGACTAATGATCAACTTCATGAATATGGTATTGCTAAATGATCACATCCTAGCAGCATCACAGTAATTTATTCCAAAATCACTCTGAATTGCCACAGAAATTTAAAAAATTTTAAATGAGGATAGGAAAATACAAAGTACTAAAGTAAACTCTGAAAATTATTTATTTTAGTAGCTTTACAACAACACAAAAATTTTCCCACCAAAGCTCACAGAAACTTTAGCATAGATAAATCACAAATGTGCACAAAATGCACCTCTATCTAATTGATTGAAATCTACAGTTTCTGGTAAGCACATTTTAAGACACACCAAGTGTATTATCAGAAACTATGGGCCTCATTTGCTTAGAAGAATGCATTTAATAGCGGGCAATACATATTTCTAATACGTCAGTGCTGGTGTGGTTCCAGATTTTTTTGTTTCACTTTTCAAACTTAAGTTCTTACTATTCTTTGTTTTCCACCTGCATTTTGAACTTCAGTTATTGCTTTTTCATTTATTTTCCTTTATTTTAAATCCATTGGTTTGTGTTATTCTGTGTTGAACTCTCACACACACACACTACCCAGATAGGCAAAAGACATGGAGGTTGGAAACTCATTTGTCCCTAGATTTTGAAAACTTAGTATGTATTGTAAACCACATACCTTTATAAAACTTCAAAACCCACCATCTGACACCCTTCTATTTGTCTAAAAGGGGTCTTTCTCAGTGCTTTGCTCTTCAGCTCTTCTCCTTGGTGGCGGCCATCCTCTGTTTTTGCCATAAGGAATCTAGAATGCACCAGAAGGAAGTTAGAGTGCAGATTTGGCCATTGCTCCAGTAGTAAAATCTTAAATTATAAGAAAAATGCAAATTAAAGTCAAGGGGTAAAATTTTAATATTAA
This sequence comes from Glaucomys volans, assembly GCA_020662805.1. Taxonomy (NCBI): domain Eukaryota; kingdom Metazoa; phylum Chordata; class Mammalia; order Rodentia; family Sciuridae; genus Glaucomys; species Glaucomys volans. The sequence goes on from JAJEJO010053453.1 coordinate 424,248, forward strand.
ACATTTTGGGGTTACAGAGAAGTTTTGCATTTTAGCATTTAATTAGGGAAATGTCAACTAGCCTTAATAACCCAGAAAGACTCATATTCCTCTGAAAGTATAGACCCAGACCTTATCATAAAAATTGCTCATAAAACAATGGACTATAAAAGTTCTGACTCTGAAATATGCTGTTTCAGTGTATTTCTAAGACACCTTCTAGATGAGGTTGCAGTAAGTGGGCTGCCTCTTCTTTCAAATGCAGATAGAAAGAGTTCTTGCTGCTGCTACCATGTTACCACTTGGTTTTTAATACTTCAGGAGTTTCACTTCCAAAACTGATATTCCAATATGGAAAAGAAAACTGATTTTAAATTGTTCTGCCTGGCAAAAGAAGTCCAGACTATCATTCCGTCCTCTCTCCTTCACCTGCTTGCCATTCCCCACCCCCAAATGTTTGCATTTAAAGAATCACATGCATTGTGAACATAAACACATTGATTTTATCTTCCTATAGATTTTCATCCCCTGCCTTTGCATGGCAGTCAGAAACTGTACCATTTAATATTAAATAGTATGACTTATCTCACTGATATCATGGTTCTGCTTCAAGTTCTTCCATTTTGTCTGTTTTTTTTTTTTAAGCAGTAAATCACCAAGTATAGCAAAGGTTTTATAGTTTAGATTATATAATCCCTTATCAATTCAATCCAAGTAAAAGAAAACTTTTGAGTGTTTTCATAAAGGGTTACATTGTTTTGTCTTTGAATTACTGAGCAAAACCCAAAGCAGTTCACTCAGATAGATGTAACCAACTCTTCAACTTACCATTTTTTGGTTGTGTTTTTTCCTTTTTTTTTTTTTTTTTTTTTAGCATTTCTGTTTTGTTGTCTGTGCCAGAATCCAGCACTTACAGGATCATTAATTCTCTCAGCTCCTTTGATGGTCACTGATTTGTTCATAGAGTTAAAAAAAAAAAATCCTCTGCTCATTTTTCTCATTCATTTTGCACCCCCTTTCTTCTCTTCAGCTACTGTTGAGGCTATTGAGGCTGATGAAGGTAAATTGGCCAGTCCCCTTTCTGTTGTACCTGCAACAGATAAGGGCTCTGCTGGGTGTATTCATTTTTTTGCTGTAGCTTGTACAGAGTGTGTGGGTGTTGGGCTAACAGTTGTGGCTCAGTATTAACCAAAATGTTCTTGCTTTAAAGGGGAAAATGTCCTTCTATGGTTTGTTTGTTTGTTTTTTCCCTTAAAGCTATGTTTGACTTCTGTATACAATGAACCCAGTATAATCACAGAAAACAAAAGGAATATATATCTCGAATGATGTGGGGTGGGGGTTATGGCAGCTGTTTTGACAAATGACACATGAAACCGTATTCTTTGAGCTGAACCATGTCCCTCCCTCAAATCACTTTCAGGCAGCATTGAAAAGGATAGAATAAAGATAGTTTATTAATTTCCAGTCTTTTAGAAGTTTGTAGCCAACAAAAAAAGTTCATTTGAATAGCACTTTGTTATAGTTCAGTATTACTTTATGTCTCTAAAAATATTCTAACATGAGACAGATGTGTATGAGATAAAAGTTTTGTTTAGCCTTATCAATTTTAACCTACTGGTATTTGTAGCACAATGAACACCAGCAAAGTATTGTAAGGTGTCTAAATGCACTTAGTGCTGTTGGAAGTGGCCAATAACAAGAATAGTGAGTATCAAGCGATCACTTCATTAATTAACTTTCACTGGGTGTCTGCTTTGTACCAGGCACCATGCTAGGAGCTGCAGGGGAAATCAAGAATTGTACCATTTGCAACTGTGTCCTAGCACTGCTCAGGGACAGTAGAGTTGACCCCTATTTAACTGTTCTTAATGAAATGTTTTTAAAATATATGGTTATCAGAGAACTGCATATCAAAATAGTTTTTAATATTATATATGCCATATCCTCTGAAAATTTTATAAAGTATAATTTGAAGTTCCCCTTTAAAACAAAATTCTTCAGTTGTATTTTGTTCTTGCAAGATAACTTCTTATTCTTCCCAAAATTATGTGCATATGGTCCTTTGGTATGATGTGAAACGTGCCACTTTAGACTTCCGATTTGTACGTGATTTGGATGTGGTAGGGGAAATGACAGCACTGTAAGAGAAAATACAACTGCTTCCTAAATAGCAGTGAACAAACTGCTATTTATGTGGGAATTCTCTATTCCTCTTGGCAAATTCTAATCTGCAGTGTGCATTCTTGTTGATAGTTTGGCTGTTTTCTGTGGTTTCTGTGACTCTGTGTTGTGTTAAGTATACTACCAATGTAAATTGCTAATACCCATTGTCTGACCAGCAACTACAGCAGAGCACATTCTTCCATCCAGGATAGACAAAAATGATTAGAAACGGAGCCCCATCCCAGAAACATCCGTTGTTCTAGCTAGATTTTTATTTCTACGCTCCTACTTTATTGGCTTTTAAAACCTAGAGATTCCACTTTTGCCATGTAAATTAGTAAAATTGCTTGATAAATTATAATGACAAATGTTTTGTACTTTTTAATTATGGTGAAATGATATTTAAAGTAGTTAGAAAAAGAGTAGGATACCACTTTGTGCTGTTATTTTGTCCCTCAAAATAATTGAGTTAGTTTTCAGGGTGGGTGCTCACTAAACAGCTCTATTATTTCACAATTTATTACTGAATTACAGAAGAATTAAGAAGCTTTGCTTTGGGCCTTGGTCTTTCCCCATTTCCCCATCTACTTCCTCTCACAGTTGACTAATCACCATTATGCTAACCTTTAAAATACAGAGGGGGAATAATCTATTTCTTATCATTATTGTAATGAGCTTTGTATATCTTTCTTTTAAGAATCCCATCCATACTGATGAAAGGCACTGCACACTCATGTAGGAGTGGCTGGCAGAGTTTCAGCTGGAAACTGCTTTTCTTTTTTTCCTAAATAAGGTGGGGAGGATAAGGTGCTCTGAAATGGTCCTTAATCTGCCTTGGAGATGCAGCCTCATTCAGCACTGGTGATTGGCCCTTAAGTACCTGGCTTGCACTTCACAGGGAGTAAAGCAAACTGATGTCATTGGTTCCACATTTGTATATTTTATTTTCAGCTCACTGGTTGATGCATCCATGGAAGAAAATCATTAAGTTTCTTATACAAATGCCTTACCTGTTATCTCTGTAGCATACTGAGGGTCACTAGAAAACCAATCAAATATCACTGTGCCCACTTTGAGAATTCTTATGTTTTAATTGCTAATAGAATCTAAACCAGTCCAATTCATTTTTGCTACAAAGTATAAAAAAGAGGGTTTTTCCCCCCTTTTCTTCTTTAACCACCACTTACGTCTACATTGATCTACTAAGAATGAGCTTTTCGTTGGACACCAGATGAACATCAGTTTGGCCTGTTCACTGCTGAAGGGCAGACAATGCCTCTCTACTTAGTGACCTGATATAGATTTTTCTGAGTTTCTCTTACCTTGTCATCCACTCTACATGCTTCCAAAATTGAGTGTGGAAACAAGAGTTTATAATTTCTTCTTTTTTTCATGTCACCATTGAGTGGTTTGAGTTCTTTGTGGGATTCTGAGATGGCATGGAAATGCCCAAGCTGATTCCTTTTCTGGCTCCTTTTACCATCTGCTATAAGTCCATTGTTGAACTTTGAGGCATAGAAGACACAGTGATTTTGCTGAGTTTGCCATCACAAGCACAATGGGAGAGTAGCAGTGGGGACATGCTGTGTCTGTCTAGGTCAGGGCCTTGTGGGTAAACATGCTAATGATGTGGCCAGTTGATGCTGGTTCCAGAGGCCTGTCCCCGGAAGCAACTTTCCTCTTTACATACCCACTTTGGATTTCTTTGATCTAAACTTTCATGAAGACAAGAGAAATGCATATATCTTAATAACTTCAAGAGGACATTTTGGTTGGCAAGAGACATTGGCTGTTTTCAAACCTTTGGTTATCTCCAAGTATGGTAAGGAGTCTGTTGTGTTGTGTTCAGGTCCCGTCACGTTGTTCTCCACTAAAGGATTCCCACTCACCGCGAAGTCTCTAACATCACCTGATGCGACAGCTGTGCCCTTTGTTTGTCTCTGGCTAACCCTGTTTCTCTTTTTTAATGATTTTCTGTGTAGCTATCAAAGGATTTTCACCCCAACATAAGATCACTAGCTTCGAGGAGGCCAAGGGCTTAGACCGAATTAACGAGAGGATGCCACCTCGCAGAGATGCCATGCCCTCTGACGCCAACCTTAACTCCATCAACAAAGCTCTCGCCTCAGAGACTAACGGCACGGACAGCAATGGCAGTAATAGCAGCAATATTCAGTGACCACTTCCTGTTCACGTTTTTTTTTTTTTTTTTGAGCTGCGGGGCATGAGGGGGATTGCTGCTTATCAGCAGTTGGATGTTCTTGCCTCTGATGGTAGCTTGTTTGCTCTGGGGGCCAGGAATTGGATTCAGTTTACACTATCATTAAAAAGAGGGAGAGAGATAAACTATATTTTGGTGAGAGTGGTGATTAAACACCTCTTTTGGGTATGCCTTTTAAAAATGCTTATAGGGAAAAAATTTTAAAAGGAAGCTAATGCTAGTATATACTGCAATGTTAGGGGAATGAACACGTTTTCCTACTGCATTGGGGACTTCTAGATAGGTTGACGAAAGGCCTTTTATTCTGTTACTGGACATGAAAACTTTGTCTAATTTCTTACTCTATTGTACGTTTACAGTTGCAGCACTAAAATGGATGACATCAAACATTTTTAACAAAAATGATGTACAAACTAAATAAGGACTATTTATTGATAATGTTTTGCTACTCTTGTCACAATGGCTATAAACTGAATTAGGCAGTCTTAGAAAAAAAAACAGAAAAAGAAAAAAAAAAAGAATGTTGCAAATTTGTTAAAATGCCAAAAAGGACAGTTTAATTTTGTACAGATTATGCTTACCTCAGGTTTCTTTAGTGTGCTTGAATGCCCTCCTTTCCATATAACACTTATCTTATTAATTTGGCAATGAATATCTTTTCTTTAAGTTTAAAAAAAAACTGGAATAATTACACCTATCTTTTTTGCTGTTTATATTTAGGGGTTTTGTTGATAAATCAAGTCTTGGTTGTGGCTTGCTGAATTAAATATTTATGAGTGGTGCATTTTTAAGTATAGTGAACAAGACACCATATTAAGTACAGTGATAAAGCATCTATATTCTGTAAAAAAAAAAAAATCTGCCTATGCATGTTTTTTAAGAAAAAAAAAATGGCTGTATCGGCCTGTATGGGACTGTAATGCGCTTAGTGGTCTGATATATACTGGAAATGTATGTATACTGGCGTACTTTATATTCTCTAAAATGCTTAATGCCTTTGAAATTTTGTAATCAAAAAGCTTTGAAAAAAATCTAAAGGGGAGAGTATTCTTAAAAGTTTTTAACATAAGCTTGTCAGTGCACATATAGATGGTTAGCATGTTTAGCAAACCTTGTGAAATTTAAATAAGTTTGTAGTTACATGTGAAACTCTAATGCATGGTAACTGTTAACGTCATAACGGTTTAGTTATTTTGTTCCGTTCTGTCATGTGCCACAAAATATGTACTTTTTTCACTTTTTTTCCCTTTGTATATCAGTTACGGGTTACAACTGGTTCATTCTGAAAACAACAACAACAACAACAACAACAACAAAAGTCCATTCATATTTTTTAACAATTGTATAAGTGCCCAAGTAATTCACTACAGCCTAAAGCCTGGCCTTTGTAATTTGACTTCTGAAATGTTGGCAATCAAAGCATGCACTTGTAACAATGAAAAAGAAAAAGCATTTTATATTACTACTCAATAAAATGTGCATGAACTTAAAGAACTCTCACCCTTTCACTGAGTCTCCTGAAGGGATTTATGTGCACAGCCACCAGGGCGTCTTCCAGGTGCTGGGCCACCATCACCAGGCGCAGAGTTACCTGGGACAGGCTGCTTTCTAAGGTCCTTGTGACCTGAGGTGTGGTGCCTACTTCTGCTGTAAGAATCTTGGTGGATTTGTGTCTCAAATCAGATGAGAGAAGTCTGTTTAACGAGCAAATGCCATCTTCTGGCTCCCTCGAATGTGGGAACCAGTCAAGAAGCCAGAGCATTCCTTTCTATTGAAAAAAATACATCCATTTGTTATCAGGTTGTTTCAGTTGTATCGGCTGCCCTGTCTACTAAGGCAGAAGGAACTAGGCTACTAAGTGCATTTTCATCACAAAGGAGAGTTGCATTTGTATTGATATGAAACTTGTATTCCTTCCTGCGCTTCAACTAATATCAAATCACCTGAAGATTTAAGGCACACCAAATTTCAGTTTGTTTCTAACATTGTTCATGTTCAGTGCACTTTGTTTTATGTAATAAAGTATGCCTGTTATATGAAATAATAAGAATATGGCAATTAGTAATACAGTGTACCAAAACAAAGATGTTTCAGATATATTCTCTGACAAAGACAATCTCATCTTTATTCTACTGAATCCAAACACTTCCTGTGGATATTTTCCCCTCCAAAAAAAAAAAAATTATATCCAAGAAAAATATTTACATGCAACGTATTAGAATGATGTGAAAGAAATGGTAATTCTGGTACCAAGGTATTTATTTTCTTTCTTTCGGTTGCAGAGAAAATATCCTGACAAAAAGAAAAAAAAATTTTTTTTTTTGGATTCCTTTCTTTTACAAATTGTGCTAAGGCAACTATGGCATAGAAATAAACATTTGACATTAAAATAAAGCAGTTGATGTGAGTATTGCTTGGTCTTTCTGATAGTGGTTAGGAAAGTAACACTGTATATTGTTGTGTAAGAATTTGGTCTATCAAAGAAATCCATACAGAACTGAAGTCATTTCTTCAAAAAGAACAATACTTCCACAGTACTTCCAGATCTCAGTGATTAGATCTCTCTCACTTAACTTTGGGAAAAACTATTAATTCTGGACTTCTTTATGCCAGTGAACCTTTGGCTGTGTACACACTCTCTCTCACACAATCAGCCTCCAACCCCCATTCTTTACCCACCCCCTGGGTGACTTTCCTCTTAAAAGGTTCCAACTCTGCTGAATTTTTATCTAGTCTTTCCAGGATTAAGATCTTACTGACACTGGGTAAAGCAATTTTATTTGCCCGTGGGGAGAGGGCTAAAGTACCCTGTACTTATACTTTTCTTAAATTATAAACGAAAGAAAAAAATGTCTGGAGAGAACACTTGTGCAATGAGAACCGAGTGGAATTTCTCTGCTTCTCTATGATGACATGGGCAGGGTAGACAACAAAGCTGGAAGTCTCTCATGGTGTTGACTCTGAACATGGTGTCATGGTAATGCCAAAGCCCTCACAACCATTTTGTCCAAATACATTTGCTTTTCTGCTGTCCTTAACATATCAATGTGAAATAAAACTTGGTATGCATCCATTTTTTTGTGTGCAGACACCAGGGCCCTCAACATGAACTCAGCACCACAATTGGGAGAGTGCATGTGGTCTTACATAAGTGTCTCACACCTTTGCACAACTGCTTCATGTCTCTCACTGGATCCTTCTAGCAGAGACCTTTCAGTTTGTCCTGCCTGAGTATCAACATTTCCCCAAGACTGGAAGCCCTTGAATGGAACAAATGTGAGATCTCCTAAACATTTCCCTTGTTAAGGGACTATCCACTCTATTCATCCCGTGAACAAACAAGCTTCTCAATGTTCCTCTCACTCACTATTCTAGATTCTTATTTCATACCTGCACACACATATGGCAATCTCGACAACATCAGTTTTCATGATAAGTTAAATGTCAGCATTCCATCCAGCAGTGAGTTAGTGTCTGGCTTAACACTGAACTGAGCTGCCATTCCTTCTGTTTCATGGATATTCTTTCTTTTTGGATATATTATACAGTAATGTTTAACCAGAAAATCCCCTTTAATGTTAAATTCATTTTTTCAACCAAAAAATGGATGCATAGTAAAGAGAGGCAAAAAGTAAGGAAAGAAATACACCCAATTCTGGTGCCTGCATTTTCAAGAGGTAGCATGGACAAATTGGAATGCCACGTGGGAGAATTAGAGACCCAGCTGGAGAAAGTCTGTTTCAAGGAAAAACTGAAGACACTTAAAAAGGTGAACAGCAGGAGTTCTGACAGCTCTGAAATTGAGTGGTTACTCCAAAAGACATTCTCTGAATCAAAAAAATGTCTACTTATGAGGTAGAAGTGGCTAAGAAAGGCTGCTTACCCAAAGAGTAAACAGTGTGAGTGCCTTGCTGTATAGGGAGAGCTAAAACGAGGGCCATTTCAAGTCAGTGCTACAGACACCTCCTAACAGATCCTGCATGGAAGGAGCCATATACTAGGCGTGGTAGAGGGGACTGTCTTCAAAGAGATTGAGTTAGATCTTATCTAAATTACCCTTTAATAGTAAGATTCTAAATATCCATTCAATTACTGAGTTTTTGGAAAGACAGAACTTTGATATGCAAACTGTACCCTGGATGCTTGTGTCCATAGGAATACAGCCATGGGCTGAACTCTGTGTATCAGCTAAAGTAGCCCTTTTATGGATTTTCCATATCGAGCGTCTATATAAGATATCAACTGAGAAGTTTCCACTAGAACAGCAAAGCTTCAATTGACAGTTATAAACTATTCACTTAGAACAAAGTTGACTTAAACTCCAGTCCTAAGACACTCTTGTCAAGTTACACAGGTTGAGTATCTCTTCTCCAAATGCTTAGGGCCAGAAGTGTTTCAGATTTGGAAACAGTTACATAAAATTTATCACTGAGCATTCCCTATCTGAAAATCTGAAATTCTCCAAAATCCAAAAATATTGAGTCTTATAAACACTCAAAAAGTTTCCTATTTTGTATTTTTAAGATGGATTTTCAACCTGTATTTTCAAAAAATTTTATATCTAATGCTGGGGACATCTAGGTTTCCTCAGAATAGTTCCAGTTTCTCTATAGGAATATGTCAACATCTTAAGGACAACATGTGAAGCCATTCACCGTCTGACTCTTGCTCACTATACTTTTGAATGTATATTGAACATAGCTTACCTTCAAAAATTTATATGTATGTAATATATAAACATGTATATGTATATTATGTATACATGATATAAATCTATATATAATTTATATAAATATAAATATATGCATTTATATTTATATATTATGTATATAATATATAAGTATATTATATATACAGATATAGATATTTATAATTTATGTATAATATATAAATATATGTATAATTTATATATAATATACATAATATATATTATATATATTATTTACAGAAGGAAACTAAGTCCTTGTCACCTACTAAAATCTTAGTAAGAAATAATTTATCACCATTCTGACAGGGCTGGTCAAATGCTAATAAAGATAGCTCTGTTCATATAGAGAGCAGACTGCTGGAGCTTGGGGAGCAGGGATGGGAGTACTGGAGCACAGAGGAAGGACTAACTAGGAGCATTAGTTGAATAGCTGTGCTAGGCAGGGGCCCAGCAGAGAACACACAGCACAATGAAATTTAAGACACAATCTTAAATCTTGCAAAATGCAACAGCAATGAAAATAAATCAGTATTTGTGCCACACTTGCTCACTTCTGTGTGACATACTCTGTACTGATTCTGATCTGGAATTAGACCTGAGTTGGAATTTTTCCAGCTCTGCTACTTACCAGATACCTGTGTGACCTTGAGAAACTTAGTAAACTTTTTAAATACTCATTTTCTCCTTGATAAAATGATGGCTATAAAAGTAATTAATTCATAAACTTCTCATGGCAATTAAAGGAAACAATATAAATGAAGTACTTGGCATGGCACCTGGCACAAAATAAGCACTCAATAAACTTTAGTGATTGTTGTGGTATTCAGCAGAATGCTGAGTTACGTGAGTTATATTTACAATATAAATAGTATGTAGCGAAAGATTTTGTGTGTGTGAGTGTAACGGGCTGAGAGTATATATGTAGTCAGGAAAACCTACTAAAAGAAATGGCCTTTGGTTTGACCCTTCCTAGGGAGATGAATCGGTAAGGAAAGGGAAGTCAGGCAAACTAGGGAGGGACTAGTACAGAGGGCACTTTCAGCCTGAGATGAAAGGTAAGAGCAAAAGAGAAGATATGCCATTCACCTTGGTTCAAGCATGGCAGTGAGGGGAGTAGGAGATGAGAATGATAAGCTAGGGTGCTGTCCAATCAGTTATGTGTATTGAAAGCCAGCTATAAGTAATCAAACACCTGACTATGCTCCGACCACAAGGATATTTACAGTTAGGTGACAAGGACATCTGGGAATACATGGTTCCAGGATTAATTTGGTATATCAGTGGTGTCATCAAGGACCTAGCCTGTTTTCATCCTTCTCACACTATTCTGTTGGTTTCTGTTGCTAACAAATACAACATGAACAAAAAACAAGAAACTGTCACAGCTCCTGGAATCATCTGTTCATGCAATATGGTTTGATTACTGGAAAATAACACCAAAATAACCTATAAATAAAGCAAAGTTGAATTTATTGCTTATGGCAGTAATGTAACCACTACCTTGACAGAGGTGGTATAGTAAATCTAGATGGGTGGAAGGCAAAGGCAAAATATTTATGGCATTTGGTTTGTCTCCAGTGGGTTCTATGTAGGCATCTAATAAGAGCTGGAGAAAGTTTATGACTACAGTTTAAAATCAGAAGAAATAACACGAGGAAGTTTACTAAATGTATTTTGAAGAGATGACAGTAAATATGTAGCTAAGAATACTAAACTTTGTTTCTCAAATTCTTTTAAGATATTTATGACAATTGAAGCAAAAATTTTATGAAATTATAAAAAATGTAGTTGAATGAAATCAAAGACCTAAAAGTAGAGGCATACTGAGTTCACGGAGTAGAAAGCTCAATATAGTTAGATGTTAATTCATCTTAAGTGAATCTATAGATCTAGTGCACTTCCATCCAAAATCCCAGCAGGATTTTCTTATAAATAAAGAATAGCTTATTCTAAAATCTGTCTTGAAAATATAGAGTTAGAATAGCCAAAAAGAGTTTTGGTAAAGTTGAACAATGTTAAAAGACTCATACTACTCAATTTTTACATTACTCTAAATCTGTATGACTCCAAAGAGTGTAGAATTATTGAAAGAGTAGAGACATAATTTTATAAAACAGAGGAGCATCCAAAAGTAGACTCACAAATGGTCGGTGCAGAAATATGCAAAGACATTTCAATGCAGATAAGATAACTTTTTCAGCACATTATGCTGAAACAATTGGAGATCCATTGACAGAAAAATGAATTTGATCCGTACCTGACACCTCATCCAAAAATTAAAATAAATACAGACAAATTAAAACACAAAATGTAAAATCTTTAGATGAAAGCATAGAACAATGTATTTGTGATCTTGACTAGGCAAAGAGTTGATGTTTATGAAATCCAAAGCAAAAGCTATAAAAGTATTAATAAATTGGATTTTGTCAGAATTACAATGTTTTGCTTTATAAAGGGCATTGTTAAGAAAATGATAAAGTGTAATAGTCTGGGAGGAAATGTGTTCAAATCCCAGCTGTATCAAAGGATTTGTGTACAGAATATGTACAAATCTCTGAATTCAACAACAAATAAGCAAACATTTTAAAGTGAGCTAAACATTGCAACAAACATCTTAAGACATACAGGTGATTGATAACCATATACAACGATGCTCAACATCATTATTACTCACTGAGGAGATACAAATGAAAGCCACAATGACACAACTTATACACCTATTTCAATGGCAGAGAGAGACCCACATACAGCACAAAATAAAAAAATGGGTAACATCAAATGCTTGTAAAGATGCATAGTAACTGGAACTTGGATGCATTCTTGGTACAAATCCAAAAATGATACAACCACCCTAGAAAACAGTTTCTTACAAAGTTGAGCAGTTTCAAATAAAATTACCTTATGATCAAGTAATTCTACTCTTAGGTATTTACTGGAGAGAAATGAACACTTGTATTTACACAGAATATTGTCTATGAATGTTTATAGCTACATTATTCTTAGCTACCACAACCTGGAAATAACACTAATGCCCTTCAACAGACAAATGGATATATGAACAGTAATATAAGCCATTCAATGGAATAGTATTTAGCAACAAAAAGAAACAGACTACATGTTAAGGGTTGAATTGTGTCCCACCAAAAAAGATAGGTCATAGTCCCCACTCCTAGTATCTCAGAATGTGACTCTTATTTGGAAATAGGGCAATTGTAAATGTAATTAGTTGGAGTGGGTAGACTCCTAATTCAGTCTGCCTGGTATCCTTAGGACAGCTATATGAAAACTGACACCATAGGGAGAACTTCATGTGACCATGAAAGAGGAGATTGTGGACAGCTATAAGCCCACACCCACAAATGAGTTCTGAAAACCGCTAAAACTAGGAAGAAACAAGAGAGGATTCCCTTAGGAATTTAGGGAATTTCCCTTAGGGTTTTACAGGAATTGTGCCACCCTTTACTTTAGATTTGAAGCCTTCAAGTCCTATAAGACAATAAATTTTTCTTATTCTAAGCTATCAGTTTGCAGTGCTTTGTTATAGCAGCCAACAGAAACTAATACATTATTGGGATGTACAATGACATAATGAATCAAAATGGGGAGAAAGTATCAAGAACTGTGGAGAGTTGGAAGTTTTGCCTGCTTGAAAACTAACAATTGAGTCTGCCACAGTATTATAGATGCCGACAGAAGACAGAGCAATCCTGTCAGAGACAAAGGAACAGCAAGTTACAGCACCAACAGCAGTGAGCTTCATGTTTTAGTGGATTCCTCTAGCCCCACAACAAAAGCTGTCACAAGATGTGCAGAGAAACAATGGAGAATTGCCTCACAACAGATGCCAGTCTCAAAATATTTCATCCAAGTGATTGCACTTACATGTCGTGCTGGAAAAGGCAAAGCTATTGTGACAGGTAACACAGATCAATGGTTCTCTGGGGTTAGGGCAGGGACAAGGGTCAAAGAGTCAGGATAAGGGAAATTTGTGGTGTTCTAGAATTATTCTGTAGAAATATTTCTCTGTTTATGTGTATCTACACGAGTATTAAAACACAGAACTGTGCATCAAAATTAAGGTGTGGGTTACCGAAAGGAAATTAGAATATGAAAAAAACTAATAAAAATCAGCCAGGCGAGGTGCCATGTACCTGTAATCCCAGCAATTTATGAAGCTGAGGCAGGAGGATTGCAAGTTTGCAGCCAGCCTCAGCAATTCAGAGAGAATTTGTCTCAAAATAAAATAGTAAAAAAGGGCTGGGGCTCAATGGTAAATCACCCCTGGGTTACAGGGAAGGAAGGAAACGGAAGGAAGGAAGGAAAGAAGGAAGGAAGGGAGGAAGGGAGGAAGGGAGGAAGGGAGGAGGGGAGGGGCTGGAGGGCCAGCGGGGGCAGGCAAGCTGACATCAAAAAAATCAAATACTACTAAGCAAAGAATATTTACGATAAAACATTAGATCTTAAAGGTTTACAAATTGCTGTTCTAAGCATTCCTTCAAGTCTAGGCCGCCCACAATTTCTGCTTCCATTTAAGACCTCAGTGATCAGAGGCAGCCTGGTCTGAACCATTTACACAAGCCTAGGAAAGTTCATGCACACAAGTCCACACGAAACACACACAATAAAGTCTTTGAGAATTAGAAGACAAACATTAGGTTTTTAATGTCTGGTTCTGACATTTGCTCAATTTGAGAGGAGTGAGTCTTCAGGGGAAATGGTTCTCCAATTGTGCCAACCTTCAATTACTTTCAAGCAACCAATTACATGATCTATTTCTTTAAAAGATAAAGTTTTGACCTGACCTCCTTGGCTGAATCATAAGACCAGATTTTCCTGCCAATATGTAGGCATTTTTCATTTAAGAAATGAAATGGAATGCTACGTTACACCTGACCTCTTTTCCTGTCACAAACCAGACCATCTACACTGCGTTTTAATTTCTTTTCCAATATTCTTTTTCTCTTGTAAAGAACATTGCCACTTTAAACTCTCTCAGACTGTGTCCTAAGGCAGAGCTGATGCTTTGGGGAACTGGCTTAGAAGGTGTTTAATTAATTTCATCACAAATGTTTTTGACTTCCTATTTCCAAGGCTTTTTTGTAGGAAATATTATATGCAAATTAAGCCACTTAGATCAACAAATATAGTAGCTAAAAAAAAGATGGAATAGAGCTGTGTTTAATTTAGCACATAAGTCTAACATCTCATCTGTGACTTATTTTACAACCACATCAATTAATTTCCTTAATCCTTTGGTTCTTGAAAAAAGGAATAGAGAAAAATTAATTTTTCTACTGCACTTAAGGAAGTCCCCTGAAAACACTGAGTTAATTGTTCTTGTTTCCAGATTCTTTTCAAATCTTCTAACATTTCTATTTTTCTCTAGATTTTTCTGTTGATGTCAGGTTTTCTTTTGAGTCGCTTGCAATCGATCCTTCCCATAATTCTGCCACAATCAATCCGTATGAATGATGTACACTCCAGACTCTCACTGTCTATATCTCACCTGTTTATAGCCTTAAGTTGCTGGCATAATATTGTTTTCTTTTGTCATCCAATTGTTGGTTCTGGCTCATGCCAGTTTTTTTGCTATTAAACAGTGCAAATTTTTGGCTATCAGAAATTTGGGTACTATTACAAACACAAATAATTTAGAAGGCAGAATTCCTCATAAGGCCCATGATATCTTGGCCATATTTTATAATGAGAAAAGTAATGAGTAACTCAGTTATAAGACTACACACAGAAAAATAATGAAAATGGGACTCCAGGTCTAAGATCTTGCCTTTGATTGTCATTGCTTTGAGGGGAGACCAAAATAAGCACATTTTGGCAGTGGACTAGAATCCTTCTTCAGAAATTGAACTTGAAAGACTAGTCAATTCTTAGCAAAAATTCTAGCAAAAATCTACCATCAGAACTAACAGTTCCTTCTTTTAGAATAACATTGCTAATTCTGGACTTTGGAGGAATAAGTCACTATAGTTTCTAAACAGTTAGTTTGGTGCATTTGTCTTATCTGCCTCTTCAACATTTGTCAATGACTTCAAGTTCCATCCTATTCAAACAGAACCTGTTCTTCACAGTCAATGTGCTTCATTCACCATGCTCTCTCACCCTCACCTGTAACCTACATCACAGACCTTCTCACTGCCTTCTTAAGGTACCCCAACGTCTTTCCTCGACACAGCCCTTCTCCAATTGGCCCAATGTATTTCAAGAATTGCGTGACTCACACCTTTCCCCCTGAACCATTGAACAATTTTCTTAACAGAGATGCTTCTATTCCAATAGAAATAAATGTGCCAGTAAGAGTTCTCAAGTTTGACCCTGTGCTCCCAATCAGATTTCACTTTAATTGATCAAATGCCATATAAAACCAAGGTGGTTGCCAAATTTCAATATGCACATTAACATCTAAGCTATTTAAATAATATCTGAGCAGTTCTCAAGGTGTTAACTACGTATCTAAGGAATGAATGAGTGAATCACAAATGGTCTTGAGTATCTTATGGGAGTTATGTGATATACCAAAATGAATATATAGTTAATTTCCTGGAAACCTGAGTATGTACATAGCCTACCATGTAATAAATGAAAGAGGCTTCTAGCTGACAAGTGGCCTCTGTGAAGGAAGGCAATGCTGGTCCTCCTGTCTGCTCATTAAGCATTAAAAAAGTGAGAGAGCAAAAGAGGGGGAGATGAGTGGTGTTTTGGATGAGATTAGCAGCAGGTTGGGAATTATGAGAGAAAATGTGGAATCTGATCAAAAAGAAGACTCCTAAATAAATTAATAAACTGAAACCACAGAGAGTTTACCTGGAGATCAGAATGATAACCAGTATCCCATGAGCAGCTGACAAATTCAGATCACTAAGAGCACTACCATGACATGAGAGACAAATTCTTAGCTGTTGAAGTCATCAGAGGGCATGGGCATCTGCAGCAGGGGAAGAGACACATGATGGTTGCTGGACTCTGAAAACTCTCCATAACTTGTGCTTCACCCCTTTTTGCCTCACATTCCCCGATCCAGACACACACTGCAAGAATCATCCAAGAAGGAAAAGAGGGTACAAGTTGGTATCCAAGAGAAAAACTGTCTATACTTCATGCATTTGATTGGGAAAGAAAGTAGCATTCATGCTCCAAGTCATCCAATAGGTTTAGGAAATAACAAACTGAGAGAGAATATTTGAATCCAAGAGACCAAATTTAAGTTACTTGTTGAAATTTGACCCACTTTGGAAGGTCTCCCTTATTTTACAAGGAAAGTTACACAGAAGTAATCTTCAGGGTTCAATTAAAAACAGGCAGACTTGAATCTCCAGTCTCTTGATACTTGAGAAAAAAAATCTGTAGAATTTCTCTGATTCTTACACTGAATTGAAGCAATAAGAATGCTAAATACACCGTAGGTGAAAGGGAATAGGAAGGATGGGGACGTGATGCCTTTAATCAAGAAACCAGGTTAGACATGGAAGAGGACATGGTCTAGGTATTGACTAGCTTATAGTTATTTCCATGGTAGGTTTGGATATTGCTTAACAAAACAGTCAACAATTGGTTTAGCAAAATTATCTCTTCAGAAATCAAAGTGAAAAATGTGCTGTTTTACATTCTTAAAGTGTGAAATGGAAAGAGAATAAGCAAAGTCTCTTTCTATATATATTTATAAATATAAATGAGAAGTTCATGTAAACATACTTGCTGTACTTGCTAAATTTCAGGAAGTAGGAACAATAAGGTGTTAGTGAAGGATGTATTAAGACTTCATTCTAAATATGGTCTAGCTACTCTTCTACATACTATTTTGTTTGGTTTGGATAGCAGTGCCCATACTTCAGTACCTCTTTCTATTCTCTCTCATTCTCAACAGCAATTGGTGAAAGTTACTTAATGAAGAACTCATCTCCCCTTGACTCCTCTCCCTTCCTTTCCTCTCCCATTCTTTTTTCTCTCCTTCCTTTTTCTGACATCCCTTCCCTTCCCCTCTTTTGTCTTCTCCCATCCTCCTCTTTCCTATCTTATGCTGTCCTTAATTCTGAGCACTGCAAATGGTTCCATGGAAGAAAAAGATGCTTTTATTGATTCAGTGAATAGCTACTGAGGTCCATGGAGCTCTAGGAACGGAGTTAAGCTACACTAGCTACAGAGATACACTTGGTTCCCACCCTGGGAGTACTTGCAGTTTAGGGAACAGAGACAATCAGAGGGTAATAACAAAGTGAGATGCATGTCATGGTGGGTGTTCTGACAGAACAAGCCACTAGGGATCCCAGAGTAAGCAAACTTCTCCCAGTCCAAGGACGGCTCCGTGCCATTTCTATGTCAATATATAGAAACATGATCTGAATAGGAGGGGAACTTTGGATTTCCAAGGATTCTATTAGACACTGATAATTGGTCAAATTTTTCCTGGCTATTGAATTTTTGAGCCTAAAGCATAGTTATGATAAAATTAACAAGGTGAATAAAAAATCTTAAGTAACATTTATGCAATTCTGAGGAAAGTGCATAGTATGGCTTTAAATTGTGAATGGAGAATTAGTTTTCTTTTGTTTCACTTAAACTTGTTGGTTTGGGGTTTTTTCTCCTCCTCCTCCTCCTCCTCTTCTTATTCTTCTTCCTCTTCTTCATCCTCATATGGAGTACTGAACCCAGAGGCATTCTACCACTGAGCTACATCTCCAGCCTTTCTTACTTTTCATTTCGAGACAGGGTCTCACTAAGTTGCCCAGGCTGTCCTGGAACTTGCAATCAATCCTCCTGCCCGAGCCTCTGGAGTAGTTCAGATTACAAGTGTGTGTTACTGCACGCAGCTGGTTTGGTTTTTGAAAACCAGGATTTCTTTGCTCAAGTTCATATGCTGGAGGGGATGAAAAGATGAGGGTGGATAAAACATGCATAGTTCTTGCTCTTGTGGGCATTTGGTAAAGAAAGTGAAGTTAAACCCAGTTACCTTTAGTAAAGCAGGCATTAAATATATAAAAGAAGGGAAAGGAATTTTAGCATGGGTTTCTCTAAAGCAGAGGCTGTGGAAGTCACTAATATAGTTTAAAAGTAGAGAATGCCTCAGAACTGCATCTTTGAAAGCCAGGAGCTAGGAATATTTATCCAGAGATTCCCATTGGTGGAAGATTGCACACTCCCAGGTCCTGCCCTGTACTTTGCATGTGGACAATAAGAGTTCTTGTTGGGTCTAAGGATAGGGGCAGATTGCATAAAGACCTTCAGTTTGGGGCCCAACACTCAGAAGAACCAGTAAGCAAAGGAATTGTTCCCTGAAGCTGCACTAAAACAGAAGGACAGGGTTGGAGGGGATGTAAGACACCCAAAGCATTAACTGCAGTGAGCATTTTAGGACTTCATTTTCTGATGCTGAGCAAAAACAGGATTCAAATCTATAAGTGAGAAAAAAAATAGTAGAATGTAAATCAATCTGCTCAATTGATCTTATAAAATGGGTTTGGAGATAACAACTAACTAATCATATATCCCTATACTATTTTTTTTTTTTTTGCCCAATTGGGAAATATCTTAGAGTAATCCAAATCAAGTATCAAATATTTTTGTACTCTTGGACTTCTTTTCTCTGTGCCTTAGCCCCATGGTTCCACGGTTTGATGCTGTTTATAGATGAATTGACACTATGATTAATGAAACAGATAGGAAGCTACAGACAGAGGCTACCAGGTAGATAGCATAGGCTTTGCCAAAGGAAGGAGGGAGGGAAGGAGTAAGTAGGGACAATATGATCTCCAGAGTTATGCTTTTATTTGTATTTGAATAGTGTGTTCTAAACCATTGATAGTATAGGGTAATGCTGTTTTTCTGAATAACAGTGCTGAGTATGCTGGTATCATTTTACACCTTGGCCAAGTATGTTTTAACTAGTAGCAAGGATTTGTCCTGAAGTGATATAAATGAGGGTGGCAATCAGTGCCCTGCAACCAAATTCATAGGCATTTGATAGTCTTTTTTTATCCATGCCTATGTGACCAAAACATTTCATACTAATACTTGCAACTTACTTTTTGTGCAAAAATGTTAAGAAATGAGACATTAAGGTAAAGGCTATTTGGGAGTCCATTGTTCTAAGTATTCTGTATTGTGTCTCAAAATTAAACTTCAGAAAATGTAGTATGACATATACATGTATAAAAATATATGATTGATGAAAAAGTGCTGAAAGATTACTAAGAGAGAAAAAAATATAAAGTCAAGAAATTTAATTACCCAAATGAAATAAGCACATTTTGCTATAACCTCCTAGATTTTTCCTATAGAAACCAAGTTAAATTTGTGTTATGTAACTTTAAAAAGGAGACATACATTATATATGCTACTCTTTCTATAAGATACTTTTTCTCTCAAAAAATTTTATGATCTTCCTTTTTTTTCTAAAAAAAAACAATAGATTGCTTTCTGAGAAATATATTTTTATGTGACATATTGTTATAGATATTTTAAATTCCTCATTTTTGGACATTTGGTGGTTTCTAATTGTCTCCATTACAATTTTTACTCTAAGGAACATCTTGGTACATACATCCAGGCCCATCTGTGGGCAAATCTTGGAGAGATAATTTAATTGAAGTAGAATAGCTCAAACAAAGGTTATATAATTTTAATTACAGCTTAACTAGAGGTTATTGAGATTTTGCTTTCAATCAAATGGGGTAACAGGAACTGAATTTATCCTCCTGCCTAAAGCAAAAAAATAGAATTAAATACACAAAATAACCATTCATAAGATACTGGACATGAAGCAAAAGGAGACCATGATCCCTAAGAGAGGGAAGAAAATGTGGTTAAGTCCTACAACTGCCCTTGCTTACTTTCTCGAGAAGCTATCTAGGTCATGCCACAGGGATGGAAGATTGGCATGGAGTCTGACAGATACCTGGAGCTCTGAAGTTAGGGCTGTCTTATCCAGGAGAGCAAAAGTGCTTCAGTTTTACAAAGCAGTGCCACAGATAAGAGAGCTGCTCACACAGAGAACTCCAGAAATCTTCAAAGGGTCCCTCTCAAATATTTGGCTGAGTATCTCTCTTGTGTGCATGTCAGAAAACCACCTGAGGCCAGGGAAAGAAACATTAGAAAGAACTGGAAGAACAGAGTCCAGGATAGGAACAGTGCCCTTCCTGTGGGCCAGTTTGGAAAACCTCAGGATTCATATGCACCAGATAATATGCCCAGAAGAATCTTGCTTTAGGAATATTAAACAAGTGGCCTAAGACTAAGCCCTGCTCTAGTGTATGTAGCAAATCTTGAAAACAAGGATCATATGGTATCCAAGTAAATCAACCACATCCCACAACAAAAGTTAAAGAACATTTATGGAAACCAGGCAGGCAGGAACACACCTAGAGTGCCAAAATATTCAAAAGAAAAAAAGACAAAAGTTTTAGAAATAGAAATTACTCTGTTGAGATGAAAAAGTACACTGAATGGGATTAAGTGCTGATTACATTACAGTGCAGAAGAAAATATTAGTTATCTTGAATTCATAATAATAGATTCTACCCAAAATGAAACAATTCAAAACTGAAAACAAAAGGAATATCTGTGAGTAGTAGATGATTCATAAGACTCAATATATATGTAATTAGAGTTCAAAAAGAAAGTATAGTGTAGTGGCAGACAGTAAAAAATAAAAAAGAAAGAAAAAGAAAAAAAAAAGACAATGGTTGCACCAATTCTAAATTTGATTAAAATTACAAATCCAATGTGTAAGAAGCTTAACTAGTAAAATGTACTTCTTCCAAATGTTTAGAAGAATATTGCTGCTGTTTCAAATACAGCATGGAATTTGACTAACACTCACTGCGTTTGCTTATAAAATTTCTGGACAAGGCAATTCCCTAAAGACCTTGGATTTCTGTATTACTTGGCAATCATTTTTAAAATTGGTGGGAAAGAGAGAAAACTAATCATCTGGGACTAGTTATACATGCAGTAAATTGAGTAGATTTTATTTAGAACCACATGAAAATGCATTTGTTTATTAAAAGAAACTTGTCTAAAACTGAAGGTGGAAAACACAAATAAATGATGCTCCTTTTACTTATTCTCCTCTACTCTGGTTGATCCTTTGAACCCCACTTTCTTATGTATTTGGACACCATGAAATAAAATGCTGCAGAGAGATCTCTTTTTACCCCCATTTAGCTGTTTTTATGAAGGTGCTAAATTTTTTTTTTAAATCACTAAAGAAAGAATAAGGACCATTGTGACAAGGGCACTTGGGCCATAGCATGGACACAGCTGGAAAACACTCTCTCCTCTTAAGCTTCATAAATCATGCCTGGCAGAAGGCATCACCCACTGCTTAATTTCCATGGAAGAGACTCTACTGTGGTTTGCAGGGAAGTTGCAGATATCTCTAGAATCAGAGACATTAAAATCTACTTGAAGATTTTGGCATTTAGCCTTGACAACACAGTAGGAATGACTTTAGAGTTCAAGAGGTTTGGAGGATATCCTATGATGATACCTTGGTGAATTAGGGAATGTGCTAGTGGAAGACCAGGGGACTAAGTGAACGTGAGATGGTAAAGAGGGAGATAAAATACTTTGGGAATATTCATGCTCTAGCTACCTTCTTTTTCTAATTTGTTTTTCTTTTTAAAAGTTTTTTTTGTAATAGAACATTTCAGATACATGCAAATA
The DNA here is from genome assembly GCA_020662805.1 of Glaucomys volans. NCBI lineage: Eukaryota > Metazoa > Chordata > Mammalia > Rodentia > Sciuridae > Glaucomys > Glaucomys volans. Next base: position 445,997 of record JAJEJO010053453.1, read on the forward strand.
CAGAAAATATAGTATCCTAATATATCTGTCACTCAGCTTAGAAATGGTCAATTATGTTTTGTTGTACTAGATCTTCTCAAACTTCAAAGAATATATGAAGCAACTCTAAGGGTTAAATGCATTTTCATGTGGTACAAGTTTAATGTGAGGTTTTCCATTTCTAATAATCTCCTAGATGCTGTGGATCCTGGTAGCTGGTGGATCACTCTTGGAGTAGTGGAGTTAAATACTCCTACCTACTTCTAGCCTCGCTCACTCTTTATTTTGAAGTGAACTCCGGATATCATGTCACTTCATCTATATATATTTCAACATATATCCCTAAAATATGAGTTAATTTTAAAAACACAGTCACAATTCCATTCTTTTACTTTGAAAATTAATAATTTCTCAACACATTCAATAGCCAGCCATTATTCGCATTTCCCCTATTGTCTCAAAATTGTTCAGTCTCTTCTTCTACTTGTTTGAATTAGGTGAAAGAGTCAATCCATTGCAACTAGTTAATGTTACAACTGAACGTTGCAATCAGTTGCTGTTTTTTGTTTGTTTGTTTGTTTGTTGTTGGTTTTTTAATTCTGTAGGATCTTTCTCACAGGTACACTCACAGGTACCCTTTTCTTTATACTGGTTTTTGATTCATGTTTTTTAAGGAATTGAAATTTTTTTTTTCTGTAGACTATATTTCCAATAGTCTAAAATTTCCTGATTATATGGTTTTAATTAGTATAATCCTTGGTTCCTTCTAAATTCCTGTAAAAATTAAGCTATTTTGATGTAAGAAATAAATATTTGATTTCTGTCCATGGTTCCTGGCACAGAGCTGCTAAGACCCTTATAATTTCCTGAGGGATCAGGATGCTAGTAACATTTGTCCTTTTAATGCCTTTTGCTCCAGTTCCTGACATGGAGCTCCTACATTCCTTGGAATTTCCTTAGTTGTTGGAGCATCTTTTGTTCTCATGAGGCAAATCTTGGACCCCTGGAGAGTCTCAGGATGGGAGACAGTCACTAAAACAAAATTAAGCCACAATTAGAAACTGGGCATTTTCAGCCCCACCCTCCATTCTCCAGAGAGAAGAGAGGGGTTAGAGCTTGAGTTAATAATCAAACATGCCCGCCTCAGTGACAGACTTCCAGAAAATTTTCTTAAAGATGAGGTTCAGAGAACTCCTGGTTTGGTGAACAAATTCATGTGTTGGGAGGATGGCACACTACCCAAGTGTGCCCTTCTAGTCCGTGTTTTATATACCTCTTCATCTGGCTATTCTTCTGTATCCTTTAACGTCATTTAACCTATCCTTTATAACAAACAAGTAAAGATGTTTCCTCCAGTTCTATGTCATCATAGCAAACTATTAATGAGAAAGAAGTTGTGGAAATCCCTGAATCATAGCCAAGTTAGAAGTGTGAATACCCACTACTTACCTGTGCCTGAAAGGGGTGGGAGATACTCCTGTAGAGTCTATGCTAACTCCAGATAGCTAGCATCATCCCTGAATTGTAGGACACCTGATTGGTGGGGACCATTTCCCATCACACACTGCCACAGTTATAGAGGTTAAATTTCAAGGAACAGAGCAGAGATTTGCGAGTGTAGGAAGCAAGACTATTACATGAATGGAATTTATTAAGGTAAGCAAATATCTGATTCTCTTTGTCATGATAGATGCTGTCATTGCTTACTCATTAAATAATTGGGGTTGGGAAATGGTAATAGTCCATCATTTCTTTATCATTTATTAGCTGGCAAATATTTATAAGGACAATCTTTCCTTTTCAGGCCTTTATTTGCCCTGTATATTTTTTCCAGGAAAGAAAAATAAACATGAGCCCTTTCCTTTATTCGTTTTCAAGTGAGCTGCTTTTGTTTGGTTGGCTTATTTATTTATTATTTATTTATTTATTTATTTATTTATTTATTTAAGTGTGAAGGAGTATCATTGAGAACACAGAGACTTAATTACACTTGGTAAGTTTCACTCCATTGTGGTATCCTTATTGATAATCAAATGTTTGTCCATGGCCACCTTCTCAATTTAGGTCCTACACAGCTGTTTTTACTAGCAAACAGATTCTCTCTCTCTCTCTCTCTCTCTCTCTCTCTCTCTCTCTCTCTCCCCAAAAACAAAAAAAGCAAAAAAGAAAAAGAAAAAAGAGAAGAGCTGTAAGATTTTAACAACAGGGTCAGAATATTCTGAATATTAAGCAGTCAGCTCTGATGATGTCTGTCTTCTGGCTCCAGCACACCACTGCTCCTGAGATTTGTTGGTATAACAGTCACGTCTTTTAGTACCTGCTGGTATAACAAGAGATCCCAGGCTTGCTTTGTATATTTCCTGTTTCAGGTCTGGATTCAGCCATTTCTCTGAGCCACTCTGTTTTCTTATAGTGGAATACAGCAAATGCAGGCACAACAGAAGCACATCAGTACTTTTGCTTCTAGACCATTCCAGGGATATATCTAGAGCATTGCTTCTTTTCAAAGATAACCTACATATGAGCATATACAAATATTTCTGATTTAAATCCAGGACTACAATTCTTTTACTTCACTTTATCTTTCATCTGTTCCTCTTTTCTTCCACAGAGAAAAATCCCAGTTCCTAATGAATCAACATAATCACCCATTTGATTTATGCCACAAGCCATGTGCAGTAATTTTAGAATAAGAATACCAACACTGTCTCCGACACTGTGGTTACTGAAAATATCTTAAGTTTTTGTGGTGGTGTTTTGATGCAATCCTTTTCATCTGATTATATATACCACAAGGAATATGCAATCAATTTACTGTGTTATAAAATTCCTTGAAATAATCTCTTCCTTGAAGTTACGCTACCCACTTGGTAAACACTTAAGTTTTTTCTGTTTCTTTTTTAAACCAATGTTGCATTTGCTTTTTAGCACTGTTTTTTAAAATTTTTATGCTAAAATTATGTAAAATTTTCAAAGTCATCTTTGCAAAGCAAAATATATTCAGAGAAGTTTGTCTACGCCTATTCTTTCTGCCCTACTTCCTCCCTCCTCCACTGATACTATTTCTAATAAAGTTTTTGGTTTTTTCTTCCATTTAAAAATTATGTATATTTGTGTGTGTTTATATTCACTCCCCTCTTACATGAACTATGCTAGACACAATTCCCCCATATTCTTCCTTGACTTTACATCCTGTGGAAGTCAACGTATGTGGTACATTGCCCGTAGCTCTACAGACCCCATCATGTGGACAAAGCATTATCTAATCAACCTGTATCTCAGAGATGAATTTGTGGATTATTTCTAGTCTTTTGATATTCCAAACAGTGCTATCCTTGGACTTTTGCCAGTGTATTCTAAGTGTAGACACTTTGAAGAGGCTTTGACTAGGGAAGAAAAAATATGTATATACTGTTTACTAAATATTTTTTTCTTGATCACCTGAAATGCAAGAAGCAGAGAATAGTAGAAATTTTGAAGCTCAAGATCATCGGTCACTGGTGCTGATTTCTGAGTTTTATATCAGACTCCCTGACTTTTACAAACCATTAGAACTGGGAAGAAATCTTTGGTTTTTTCACAACTACTCCATTCTTTTTTTTCCTAGAAACATTAAATTTGGGGGGAAATTTTAATGTGATCTAATTTATTTTAAAGATACATGTATAAAATTGTAATAGAAAATAAAATTTTCATAGAATTTTAGAATTGAAATTTGTTAAAATATTTTTCTTCATCAAGAGGGGGAGAGAATTGATATTAACTGAAATAATCAAGATCGCAATGTATGTTACTGACAGAACCAGAATTCGAATCCAGGTCTCATTCTCTACCAGTTTCCCTTCATCTATATCTGAGATTCTCAAACTGGTATGCCAGAAGACACATGAGTTCATAGAAATACTTGCTGTATATCCTTGGAATGTGATTTCGTGGTTAGTAATTCAACTCCAGGGTAAGTCAACTTGATTCCTTAGAAAATAATATAAAACATTTTTGTATTTAAGCAGGCAGATATTTTAAATGAAAAAAATAACCATATGTATTTTTAATGATAAAATATGGCACACTGAAGGCCTTTCCCAGCACACCATCTAGCAGTGCGTGATGTCCCTGTATCTCCAGGGTGCCAGAGCATTCTCCTCTGCCTGAGAACACTTGTGGAAAGGTCTGAGCAGACTTGCCTCTCACTGTGCTGCCTTATCCTTGGAGTTGGTGGGAATCATTCCCATCAGTCTGGTGCTTTGCATCTTCACACCCTCCCTGAGTTAGGCCAGGTATGTGATTGAGGATGAGATTTAAAATAAGGAAGTTGCTGGTTTATTCTGACTCCAGAGATGATTTGGCCTCACTCCAATTCACATTTAGGCAAAAGAAGAAGAAGAGACTCTGCCTTCCTCACAAACACTGGAGGGAAGTTCTAAGATTTCAGGGACCAAAAAGTCTTGGCCCCTGCTGCTACTTACCAGGTAAAGACATGGCAAAAGGAAGGCAGGAATTGCCATAGAAAAGCCATTTTTCAACTATTTTCAAGAGGAATTTGTATTCCTATTGGCTGTCACATAAGTGTCTGAAAATAGAAAATCACATTCAAAACAAAGACTAGTTATGAAGAAAAGTTGCTATGGCCTAATGTTGTGGTTCAATCTGAATGCTTTTCCATTCCTTTGAGGGCCCATTAACTCATATCTTCAGAAGAATTATGAGAATTAACCTCTAAAATCAATTCAGAATGTGAAAATAAAGTACAGAAAAGAATACTATTCTAAGTCCCTTAAATCAGCCCATAGTAGAATATACATGGTTCTGTGCATATTCTTCTATACAGTAAATTTTTTGCAAATCTCAAGTTTGAACAAAAGGAATAACTGTGCAAATGTCTGAGCATTCAACCCATTTTATTTTGAAGTTAACTATTAAATTGAAAAGAAAGTTCCGTAGTTTGCTTATGGTATTTATACTTTTCTTATTCAACCTTGCCAACCTTAAATATCAAGGATCATATTTAGATTGTACAAAGAAATAAAGGCAAAGTCTGTTCTGATTGGTTGGTGTCAGTGTGTTTTGGTTATTGCATTTGTTAAATACAGGATCATAGGAATGAAATGAGATGATGGAATTGGAGCTTACCATGCATAGCATACTGGGTACTTTTAGTACCACAGGAAATGATGTTTATATTTCATAGTATTATTTTTTGATATGATAAAGTACTTTTACATATCCTAGTCATCTTCCTAAGTTACTGTGACTTAAACTACATCCCAGAAAGGAGAAATGTGATTAAGTTAAATTAATTGAGCTGGCCCTGCCAATAAGCCCTAGGAGCACGTCTAGCTAATTAAGATCAAAAGTTCTGAAGATTGGCCCTAATGAATGATTTTAGAGACAAGCCTGTCTTCTTGCGTGTGACTTCCTGCTAAGAATTTGCATGTTTGTGCTCTGGGAAGGAATAGTAGTTTTTGAGTTGCAAAGTTGCTTAAACCCTCACGCAACTTAGAAGCAGATCTAGTGGTTTAAAAGCAGTGGAAAAATAAGACTGGCTGGGAAAGGCTTTGGGGACTTTTTTATGTTTTTGAATCTTTTGGGGCAATATGCTTTTAGTTATTTGATCACCAAAATGTGTCCCCTCCCCTTTTTTTTTCCATTGAAGAATTTGCATAAAGTATGTTTATACTTTATATGTTTATACCAACTATTTGGAATTTGCAGGATACGAAGAGCAAAACTCAGCAAACTATCCACACTGGGCAAGGGATTGATGAGGCCATTTTTCATACCCCAAGATTTGATATTGATTCAAAAGCCTTTGGAAGACCATGGGATTGAGGGATTCATTTGGGAAAACTTGCACGTGTGAGGTCCTGGGTTTGATACTCAGCACCACATATAAGTAAAATAAAATAAAATAAAATAAAATAAAATAAAATATCCATTGACAACTAAAAAAAATTTTAAAAATTTGACCACATACCAATGCTGTACAAAACACTTAATATGAATTCTATCCTATATCTTTAATTGCCCACATATCTCAAGACTTAGGATATTACAAAAAGCTATGTTTGCATTCAAATGTTAGTTTCTTTAGAAGACAGTTTCTGTGCCTGTCTATATTTACCCCTGAAAATAGGAACTCCTTAACATAAAAAGCTCGATATTGCCAAAGTGTGAATTTTTGCTCATGAGCATTCTTAGAATTCCAAAAAGGACAAAAGAAAAGCAAAGAAAAAACATATTGTTGTTTATTTGTATCATGCTCTGCCTTTACGTATCCCTGTGATTTTCCTAAGCAGGAATAACCAGGTCACCACCTCGGTTGCAAAACAAACTACATGATCAACATATTGTCCAAGGCAGCTTAATTTCTAAAGCTCTTTCCACTGGAAGGAAAAGGGAAAAAGTGTGGTGTCATCTTTCGTGCTAGCCTCAAAACACAGAGACTTTGGAAGACACACTAGGCATCTCATTCAGAGACTTTGGGCAAGAATCACAAAGCAATCGTGTTTGCGGCAAAAGCCAAAATGAGAGTCAGTTGTTTCTTCTTTCTTTGCCAATTTCAATGGCAGGCCCTGGTCGACAGACTTGAGAATTTTAAAATGTCTTTCCAGCAAGGAATTGCTTCCATGTTTGTATTCTTTCTGTTAAATCTGGATCTTTTCTCACAATGTCCTTCTTGCATCTTGTCCAGGAGCCCTTTCTGGTTTGGAAGTGTTCTGAGTTTCCTCTTAATGGAAACCAAGCGCCCAATCTACACTCATTTAATTTCTTCCTGCTTTCATACATCTTGGAGCATGCCTTGCCAAAAGGGAACGAAATCCATTGGGCAAAGGCCATGAAATCAAATTGTTTATGAGCCTTCTCGTTCTTGAATGAGTACTTCAGAATTCCATTCTTAAATTTTTCTATATGCAAGCCTGAAAGAGACAGTCACCCACGCCAACAAGAGCGGCTGCGAATAACAAAACCTCAGGTGTACAATTGTAGTCTTGAGGTTCTGTGATGCTCTTAGCGTCCAGATGTCTTTCTTTGCCATTATGTCCTAAAATTAGGAAGCCTATGAAGTTTTTTGTTTTTTTTAAACAAAAGATTTTTCTCTTTCCAGAAGTTGGAAGGAAAGTCTGGAGGATGAAGTCAGACAGTCTTGGAGGGCATCTGTTCTCCTCCCTCGATAGGCACTGTGGAAACAGAGACAAAGGAAACAATTTCTGCCCAGAAGGATTTCCTCAGTCAGCCAGCAGGGGAAAGCTAAAAACCTCTTGAACTGGGACCCAAGTATGCCTTGGTTGCTATGGGAAATCTAAGGGAGTTCACTGAAGGGTTGAAGGAAGAGACATTTTACTTGGGTCCCACAAGAAGATCAGGAAACATTTGCACAAAAATGCAAATGGAAACATTTGTGACCCAGGAAAACGCATGTGCAAAAGCAGAAGAGATGGCATAAGGTACTGGTTCTCAAACTTGGGAACCTAAGAAAAAAATTTAACAATATTGATGCCAGAGTTGCATCCCTAGGAATTTGGATATAATTGGTATAGGGTTTGAGTTGGTCATTGGAATTCACAGACACTTCCTTGGTCATTAGAATGTGCTCCTCAGGTTGAGAGCCCCTCTGATAAAAGGTCCTCTATCTTCAATGCAGAGTTTATGAGGAACAAGTAGAGTTAATTCTTGTAAAATAGGTGGAGATTGCTGGGTCATGCTCAGGCTTAATACCAAAGACAACAGAATATTCCTAAGAGATTTGTGGACACCAAGGCAAAATTTGTACATTAAAATGAGGACTTTGATAGGACAGACTATGAATGTGCCATTATGGGTGTACATGTGGGTGGGGTGGGAATGGGGATGATGCTGGAAAAAGGAATGCTACTGTGGAATCAGAAAGCTGAAGGTGGTGGCAGGGCTCCATGGCTAGTGCCCCCTGATGAGCCTGGGAGTTACCATCTTCACGCCCGTCCTCTTGTGCTGTAACAGGAAGAAAAAGCTTCTTCTGGATTACCTGGATAACCATCTCCTGGGCTTTCCTTCAATTTGCTTGTGGAGAAAAGTCTGCAGGGAACGATGCAGAGCTCAGAGCTAATCAGAGAGGCAAGCATCTTTTAATGAAGAAAAGGAGGTAATTCAATGGGCTTTTTCCTTTCCTTCCTTCCTTCCTTTTTACAAGCCAAGACACATTTCTTTGCTTTTACTACCCTTGCTCCTCTGAAACCTACAGCAATTTTTGAAAAAGTCATTTGTCTGAGTTCTCTGAACGTAATCTTACTTACTGAAACCACCAACCAGTGGCAAGGATTCACCACTCCCCAAGGAGCTAAATCCACAGAACTGCTTGTCCTAGAGGTGTCTTTCTCTTGTCCCACTGAAGTTTTGATTTCTTCTGGTAGAGTCTTTAAACCACTAAACAGCTTGCAAACTACCTATCAGAGTAACTCTGGACAGAAGAGATGTAGCAATGGTTTCTGGCTAATTGGCAGGGCGAGTTCTGGCTTATGTAACAGTTACCTCTGGCAATTTGTACCAACACCCCTTTTGGCAGCAAAATACTGCAGTATTTTTAATGGTAGGAGTTTGGCCAGTTTTCAGCTAATCGGCCTTTGCATTTTGCTGGCTGCAATTAGAGTTACTGTTTCCTTCACCTTGTTTCCAGCCAGACCTGGTTCTGTAAATATGTCACTGGGGATTTGCATAGAGCTGTGTTCTGCCTCAGTGCCTTAAATCCATTATTTCAGTTCACAAAGTCATTATTGCTGTATACAGAAGGACCCCATGATGTATCTGACCTTAATCCCAAGTGTCAGTTGGACCTATCGAGGAGTTAGAACCGTTTCAGATTTTAATCACACTTTACAATTTGGAAAGAAGATTTTCGGATTGTTACCAGGCAGCCTAGCTGTCTCTGTAGCCAGTCCATTAGGAGACGCCTTATGTACCTCACACCACTCATCACCAGGGCCTAGTCGGCTGCTGCCAAAGAGGCACAATGTTTCCCAAAGGAGTTTAAACAGGAGAAGGAGGTTCCATCTTTGAGAATTTAGTGTCTCCTCTTTACCTTTATTAACCCTGTCAGGATCTGAAGTGGCTAGAATTGACATGGATAAAAACAGAACCTCCTTATTAACCTTTGCTGGACCTAGGCATTTTCCTTAAAATGGGCTTCATAGTGAAGAGAAAAACTAGGTGTATCATGCAAGAAACACAGTTTAAAAAATCGTTAAGTATTGTTCTCTCCAAAGGGAAAATGAAGACTTCCTTTGTCTTGGTTTCTCTGAATGACTGAGACCAAGACAATGGAGGACCCTTGAGAAGTGTGAAAAAAGAACCCCATGCCCTCTCCAGGAGTGCTAGGCATGTCTACTCTGCTCCCTCAACACCCACCTTCTTCACAGTTCAGAGACCCAAGCAGTCACGTCTAAATTTTTCTCTAGCAATAAAAATTTCCCTAAGTAATTGTATTTCCTTGGGGGTAAGAAAAAAAAAAGAATCAATACGTATGTTTTGCTATGGTTTGATGTGGTCTTCCCGAAGTCCATGGTTGGAAGCTTGGTCCTCAATGTAGCAATGTGGGAGGTGACAGAATTCATAAAAGGTGGGTCCCAGTGGGAAGTAATTGGGTTATTTGGGAGCACTGGTCTCAGAAGAAATTAATGTTGTTCTCATGAGACCCTGGTTATTTCTCAAAGAGGGTTGTTACTGAAAAAGAAAAGCAAGACTGGCCCCTTCCCACTCAGGCTTCCTCCCTCATCATCTCACTGGATATCTTGTCATGATGCCATCCACTATTTGTCCCTTACCAGGAGCTGAATCAGTGGGTTGCCCAAACCTTCTTTTGTTTGTATATGACCCAGGATCAGGTATTTTGTTATAGCAATGAATATGGACTAACCTATAATGCTCTAGGTAATTTGGAACATATAAACATAATAGTCTTCAGAGTGTCAAAGATAAATTTTGAATACATATGTTTAGAAGTATGTCTTATTCCAGAAAATAATAAATAATACATCTGACTGTCCCAGAAAGACTCAAATGTATTTCTTCTTCATATTCTGATGATATCACTTTGTTTACTTCCAGTTAGGTAATGATAAACTGTGTAACACCTGTTAATCTCTCTTGTAAAAGGGAGGATTCATTATTGCCTCCTATGTCATCAGCAGCAATTCTGGAAATTGAGAAGAGAGAGAACAGTGGAAGGGCCCTGGGTCAGAGCTACAGGAGATCCATCAGCTGTCTTCACACTCCTGTATCTTAATCTTTATCCAAACAAGACTAAAGAACTAGTCAGCAGGACCACTTGAATTAATTAAAATGAACTGAATCAGTCCTGTTGCAGTGTTCAGCACTCTGAAGTGAGAATTTTAAAAAATCTAGCTGGCATCAACCTAGGTGGGTATTTGTTCTGGCGCACATATGCAGGCCAAGTAAGCTGAAATTATAAAACTAAATAATTCATGAACATGCCTAATATTTTACCTGGAACCAGTGATTATTTTATTATACAAATTTTAACCCTTGCATTTGAAGAGGTAGATTGGTTTGGAAAAACTCAAAAGAAAACCAAATGAATTATGAAACCACAGAAGAGTGGAAAATGTTATGTTGCTTTTTTTCTCCCCTTTAAGAATGAATTTTAAAGAAATGAATTTTTTTTTTTTTTTTTGCCAACAGCAAACATTTAATCAGCACATCTGCAAAAAGTATACTGTAATTTGGTAAATTACCACCAAATGAAGATTCCTGTGTGCATCATCAAGATAAAGAAATAGAATATTTCCAAGACCTCTGGAGACTAGAATATTTCCAAGGACCTTAGAAGACTTCCTGAAGCCATCTCTCAGTCACTAACTCCCTTCTTTTTCTTAAAAAAAGTTTTTTTCTTTTTAGTTGTAGATGGACCAATACCTTTATTTTGTTTATTTTTATGTGGTGCTGAGGATCGAACCCAGTGCCTCACACATGCCGGGTGAATGCTCTACCACTGAGCTACAGCCCAAACCTGACTAACTCCCTTCTTGAAGACACTCTCTCTCCTTACTTCTACTATCACAGGTTGGTTTAAAAGTCTGAATTTTGAATGAATAAAATGATATAGTACTTGTGTCTGTATTCTTTTCCTCATTGAGAATCATCCATAAAGTATTGTTCCATATAGCAATACATTATGCACTTAAAAAATATTTTTCACTGTAAAGGGACACATTACCTTTATTTATTTATTTTTATGTATGCTGAAGATCAAACCCAGTGCCTCACATGTGCTAGGCAAGTGCTCTACCACTGAGCCACAACCCCAGCCCACTTTATGCATTTTTGTTGCTGTGCCATAGTTGATTGTTTGAGTATATTGCAACCTATCTATTCCTTCTACTATTGAACAGTGCTACAATATCCTTGTACATAATATCTAAAGGTCATATTGCTGTGTCATACCGTATGTATATTACTCCATTTAATATGACAACCAGAAATGTATAGGATGATTCCAGTTACTTGATACACATATATATATATACATACATATATAAATACATACATATATACATATATATATGTATTTTCTTTTTTTGTACCAATGATTGAACCAAAGAGCACTTACCCACTGAGCCTCATTCCTAGCTCTTTTGATTTTTTTTTTAAATTTTGAGACAGGGTCTTGCTAGTTTTCTTACAGCCTCACTAAGTTGCCGAGGCTGGTTTTGAACTCATGATCCTCCAGTCTTAGCCTCCAGAGCTGCTGGGATTACAGGCATACACCACCATGTCATTCCCTTACTAATATCAGATAATATGGATAATATTTTCTACATCCTTCTAGTATATTTAATTTTAGTCATGTTCAAGTGTTTTTATGGTCATCTCATTAAGATTTCAATTGACAAGCAGAAGCTAATTGAAAATAAGGGGGGGGGGGGATTTAAAAAAGCAAAGAAATAGAGAGAAAGGGAAAAAATAAGAGGAAATTGCATCAAAATAGAGGAAAGATCAGTAGACCACACAAAGGAAATTGAGGAGGAAGAAGACAGAACAGGAAAATGAAAAAAGAGTGAAATGAACCCGACCAAACTTTGGCTAACCGTGTGCATGGATGTGGCATGGTGGGTCCTGGCATCAGGTGCATCCACAGGACACTAATTTAAAACAACAAAAAAGTGAACTGTAAATGGATTGAAGTGGAATCTGTGGAGTGGAGAGAGGGGAAGGGAGAGGGTCGGGGGAATGCTGAGGATGGATTTGGAGGGGTTGTATGCTTTTGTAATAATGTCAAGGTGTATCCTGGTGGTGTATAGAACTAAAAATAATAAAATGTTTTTGAAAGAAAAAATAATACTTGATCACTTTTTCATATTTTTATTAGCATTTGAAGGTTCTTTCTTATGAAGTTTCTATTTACGTTTCTTGCTTCTCCTTCCATTGGTTTTCTGTATTAAAAAAATGATTTGGAAAGTTTGTGAATATATTCTGGATATACAAAGCAAAATCAATCTGCCCTGGAATAGCAGTTTTTTGTTTTGTTTTGTTTTTGTTTTGTTTTGTTTTGTTGGGTGTCAATGTGTACAGATGTATTTTTCTGGAACTTAATTTAAATGTCCATTGGAAAATGTTTGGCATAATGTTATTTGTAATAACCTACTATCTTCATAATGACTTCATGAGGACTATCTTCTTGATATTAATTTGTGACTTTTATATTGATCAATATTCCCAAAGTCTTATCAGTTTTATCAATGTTTTTAATAAACCAATATTTCTATTAATTTATCTTCTCTATTTTATATTTGTGTCTCTTTAAGTAATTCTTTTATCTTGATTATTTTCATCAAAATAATTTCTTTGAATTTTTAAAAAATATTTTACAAGGGTACTTAGATCAGTGATCTTCTCATCCTCTTCTTTTTAAAAATATCTAGTAAGGCCTTAACATTTTTTCTTTGGTATGACTTTATCTGCAGACCAGAACAAGTATTATGTTATATTCTTACCTGAATGCTGCTTAAGATATATTGTAATTTCCATTGTAATTTTTTTCTGATGTATAGGTTATTAAAAATAGTTCTTTAAAATTTTTAACATTTAAAAAATTTATAGAGGATCTAGAGTGCAGGCCCACCCCACGAAGATGCGCCATGCCCCAGCTCCCCATTATCAACAAGTTGGGACACCTCTGCCACCATCTTGGACTATCCCCAGCACTGATGCCACCATCTTTAGTTGGGGCAGCTTCCATCCTCGGACACCTGCTGGTGGCTAGAAGTTCATTACCAAGGTACCTACAGGTTAGCCACTAATGCTGCTGCCACTAACTTGGGATGTGGCTGCTTATATCCAGGGATAACAGCCAGAACCTGAAAGATCATCACCAAGAGCCCTGCAGGCTTGGTTGCATCTGAGATATCCCTGCTAAGTGTGCTAACAGCCACCATCTTGCTGCAGAGGCAGGAGAGAGCCTTGTAAGAGGTTGGTAGGTGGGAAAAGGGTGTGAGGGCATCTTGATTCTGGCTTGCCCAGCCAGCCAGCCCAGTGCCCATAGGCATCCCAGAGACAACTTGGGAGCACTGGTAGGGTCTGACATCAGCCTGGTCCATGACTCCACTGAGCACCTGGTTCTGCTGGTCTGACAACAAACAGGGCCCTCCGGCTCCTCAGTTCCGAGTCCCTCAACCATCCCCTGGCCACCAACTGGCCCAGTGCTTGCAGCTACTTGACTGGCACACAGTTTTCAACACCTGGCCCTTATTTGCCCAATTCAGAACAGCTTTCCAAGATAGTGCACAGGACCCAGCAATCAGTCCTCGGGACCTCCAGAGAGAGAGGTTCCTGATTGGGAAGTCAAAAGGGCAGGGACAGGAGGATACAATTTAGATAATAAATTATAGACCAGGAATTGTGGGGTCCACAAGTGAAGATAGGACTAAGACCAGGCCCCTGTGTCACAGGAGTAGACCCCAAAGGAGAGTCCTGGGGAGCAGTCTTTCCAGAGGGACTGGCAATTGTTATACCCTGCCTCCAGGAGTTACGCCCCAAGTCTAATTCTCCCACTTTAGTAACTGTCATCATCCTGAGGGTGGAGTTACCAGGAAACTCCAGAAATCCCTGCCTATCAAAAGAGACAGGAGGCAGAGAAGATATTGAATTCCAGAAGAAACAATTATTCAATTTTTCTTCAAGACTCTTTATTTTTTCTTTTCTTTTCCCAATTTTTTTCCTTGTTCTTTTTTCATTTCCTGTTCTCATATCCCCATTATTTTGAAATCAAGTGCTGTTCATGCATCAGTCTACTGAAGACTTGGAGATTTGAATAGTATATTACAGTTTTGTTGTAGGTTCTTTTTTATTATTTATTTTAATATTAATTTAATTTTTTTTTTACTCACTCTCTATTTTCCTCATATTTATCTGTTTCCTTGGAGTCTCTCTCTCCCTTTTCTCCTACTACCAACTTCTTTTGATCCCACTTTCATACTTCCTACAATCTTGTACCTCTATAATCTCACTTCTGACCTCATTAACATTATATCCTACACCCCTCCCCCATCCCCTTTGTCCACCATTAGAAATTGTAGGCCTTTTTGCAAACCTATTGTATATGCTACAGATAAGAATCAAACATATCATCTCTGTTTATTATGACAATACAGTTAACATCTTAAAAGGGGCTATTTGGTTTAAGAATACATATTGTTTGCATTGGGTGCTGTTAATACTGATCTCCCCCTTAAAGGTGAGGTATTGGAAACCTGCAGGGACACTATAAATCTCCAGTTTGGAAACTGTAAAACCTCAGATCTGTACTGCTAGGGGGGCAGACACATGAACAACATGAAAAAAACAAGGGAAGAAAGTGCTCAAACAGATCAGGATGCTATATTAATAGAAGCCATTGACAGCACAGTATAAGAAATGTCAGAAAAGAAGTTCAGAATGTACATAATTAAAATGATCCTTGAAGTAAAGGATGAGATAAGAAAGCAAATGTAGGCAATGAATGATCACTTCAATAAATAGTTAAAAGAGCAAATGCTGGAAGCAAAAGATCATTTCAATAGAGCGATAGAGATTCTGGAAAAAAATAAAAAACACAAACAGAAATCTTTGAAATGAAGGAAACAATAAAGCAAATTAAAGCTCAATAGAAAGCATCATCAATAGACTAGATCACATGGAAAATAGAACCTCAGACAATGAAGATAAAATATTTAATCTTGAAAATAAAGTTGACCACACAGAGAAGATGGTAAGAAATCATGAATAGAACCTCCAAGAAATATGGGATAACATGAAAAGACTAAATTTAATAATTATTGGGATTGAGGAAGGCACAGAGATAAAAACTAAAGGAAAGAATAATCTATTCAATGAAATAATATCAGAAAATTTCCCAAACTTGGAGAATAAAATGGAAAATCAAATACAAGAGGCTTACAGGACACAAAATGTACAAAATTACAACAGACCCACACCAAGGCACATTATAATGAAAATGCCCAACATACAAAATAAAGATAGAATTTTAAAGGTCATGAAAGAAAAATATCAGATTCATATAGAGAGAAACCTATACTGATATCAGCAGATTTCTCAGCTCAAACCCTAAAAGCTTGGAGTTTCTGGAACAATATCTACCAAATACTGAAAGAAAATGAATGTCAACGAAGAATTTTGTATCCAGCAAAACTAACCTTCAGATTTGATGATGAAATAAAATTCTTCCATGATAAACAAAAGTTAAAAGAATTTACAAGGAGAAAATGTTAAAAGAAAAGTTAAAAGACTTTACAAGGAGAATCTGCACTATAGAGCATTCTGCACTATAGAACATTCTCAGCAAAATATTCCTTGAGGAGGAAATGAAAAACATCAATGAAAGTCAGCAAAGGGAGGAACTATCCCAAAGGAAAAGCCAATCAAAGGAGAAACCAAGTCAAGTTAAAAACCAAAAATAAGCCAAAATGACCAGGAATACAAATCATATCTCAATAATAATCCTGAATGTTAATAGACTAAACTCATTAATCAAAAGGCACAGACAGGAGGATTGGATTTTAAAAAAGACCCAACAAGATGCTGCCTTTGAGAGATTCATCTCATAGGAAAAGACATCCATAGACTGAAGATGAAAGGATGGGAAAAAACATATCACACACACAGACTCAGTGAAAAAGCAGGGGTTTCTATCTTCACATCAGACTAAGTGGACTTCAAGCCAAGGTTAGTTAGAAGGAATAAGGAAGGACATTTCATACTGCTTAAGGGAACTGTAAATCAACAAGACATAACAATAGTAAATATTTATGCAACAAACAATGGAGTATCTATGTTCATCAAACAAACCCTTCTCAATTTCAGGAATCAAATAAATCACAGCACAATAATACTGGGTGACTTTGACACACCTCTTTCAGCACTGGGTAGATCTTCCAAACAAAAACTGAACAAAGAAATCTTAGAATGCAATAATACAATCAATAGCTTAGACTTAACAGACATATATAGACTATTCCATCCATCAATGAGTGAATACACTTTCTTCTCAGCAGTACATGGGTCTTTCTCTAAAATAGACCATATGTTATGCCATAAAGCTACTCTTAGCAAATACAAAAAAATAGAGATACTACCTTGCATTCTATCAGATCATAATGGAATGAAATTAGAAATCGATGATAAAATAAGAAATAGAAACTACTGAAACAGCTGGAGACTAAATAAATGCTATTGAATGAAGCATGGATAGCAGAAGACATCAGGGAGGAGATAAAAATTTCTTAAAGGTAAAAGATAACACCAATACAAGATATCAAAATCCCTGGAACATTATGAAAACAGTACTAAGAGGAAAACTGATTACACTGAGCTCATTCAATAAAAGAATAAAAAGTCAACAAATAAATTACCTAACATTACATCTCAAAGTCCTAGAAAAAGAACAGATCAACACCAAAACTAGTAGAAGAGAGGAAAAATTAAAATCAGAGCTGAAAACAATGAAATTGAAACAAAAACAACTGAAAGAATTGACAAAACAAAAAGTTGGATCCTTGAAAAAATATACAAAATTGATAAACCCTTAGCCACACTAACAAAGAGGAGAGAGACAAAATTCAAAATTACTAAAATTCATGATGAAAAAGGAAAAATCACAATGGACACTATTTAAATACAAAAGACAATTTGAAGTTATTTTGAAAATCTATACTGCAATAGAAAATCTCGAAGACATTGACAAATTCTAGAGACATATGATCCAACCAACTGAATCTGGAGGACATATACAATTTAAACAGATCAATTGCAAGCAAAGAAATAGAAGACGCCATCAAAAGCCTACCAAAAAAAAAGGGCCCGAGACCAGACAGATTCTCAGTTGAGTTCTACAAGACCTTCAAAGAAGAACTAATACCAGTACTCCTCAAAGTATTCCAAGAAATAGAAAAGGAGGGGACCCTTTCAAACTCATTCTATGAAGTTAGTATCACCCTGATACCAAAGCCAGGCAAAGACACATCAAGGAAAGAAAGCTTCAGACCAACATCC
The DNA here is from genome assembly GCA_020662805.1 of Glaucomys volans. Taxonomy (NCBI): domain Eukaryota; kingdom Metazoa; phylum Chordata; class Mammalia; order Rodentia; family Sciuridae; genus Glaucomys; species Glaucomys volans. Next base: position 463,511 of record JAJEJO010053453.1, read on the forward strand.
CTGATGAACAAAGATGCAAAAATTCTTGACAAAATTCTGGCAAATTGCATACAAAAACATGTTATAAAGAGAGTGCACCATGATCAATTGGGGTTCATTCCAGTTGAATGAAAAAAGTTGATTCAACAACTGGAAATCAGTAAATGTAATTCATCATATCAATAGACTTAAAGAATTATATGATCATTTCAAAATATGCAGAAAAAGCATTTGACAAAACCCAGCACCCCTTCATGCTCAAAATAGTAGAAAAACTAGGGATGGTAGGAACATACCTCAATATTATAAAGGCTATCTAAGCTAAGCCCAAGGCCAACATCATCCTAAATGGAGAAAAACTGAGAGCATTTCTTCTAAAAATGGGAACAAGACAGGGATGCCCTCTTTCACCACTTCTATTCAACATCATCCTTGAAACTCTAGTCAGAGCAATTAGACCAAATGAAGAAACTAAAGAGATATTAATAGGAAAAGAAGAACTCAAACTATCACTATTTGCTGATGACATGATTCTACATTTAGAGGATCCAAAATATTCCACCAGAAAACTTCTAGAACTAATAAATGAGTTCATCAAAGAAACAGGATATAAAATCAACACTCATAAATCTAATGCATTTATATTCATAAATGATGAATCCCCTGAAAGAGAAATTAGGAAAACTACCCCATTCACAATAGCCTAAAAAAATAAAATAAAATACTTGGGAATCAATCAAATAAAAGAGGTGAAAGACCTCTACACTGAAAACTACATAACTCTAAAGTAGAAATTAAAGAAAATCTTAGAAGATGGAAAGATCTCCTATGTTTTCGAATGGGCAGAATTAATATTGCCAAAGTGGCCATGCTACCAAAAGTGGTACACAGATTCAATACAATTCCAATTAAAATCCCAATAACACACCTTATAGAAATAGGAAAAGAAATCATGAAATTCATTTGGCAAAATAAGAGACTCAGAATATCCAAAACAATCCTTATCAGGAAGAGTGAAGCAGGAGTCATCAAAATACTAGACCTTCAACGACACTACAGAGCAATAGTAACAAAAATGGCATGGTTCTGGCACCAAAATAGGCGGGTAGACCAATGATACAGAACAGAAGGCAGCGAGACATACCCACAAAAATACAGTTGTATTAGGGTTCTCTAAAGGAATAGAATCAACAGGAAGTATGATTTTAAAAAGGGGATTTATTAGACTGGCTTATACGACCAGAAATTGGATCTTCCACAATGGTGGTCTACAGCTGGGAAGCTGGAAGAACCAGCAGCTGTGCAGTCCAAGAGGCAGAAACCCCAGAACAAGAAAGATCAACTGTGCTACCACAGTCCTAGACCAAGGCTTCTGGAAGGTACATGTGGAGAATCACTGGCAGAGTCCACTTTGGAAGAGTGAAGAAACAAGAGTCCAATGTCCTCAGAGGATAGAAGCAGCAATCAAGAACCAGTTCAAGAAGAGCCAAGCTTGCATCTTCATCTGCTTCCTTTTTCTTCCAGCTTTTATTCCATCCTTTTAGATGGTGCTGCCCATGGTTAGGAAGGTTCTCCCCTTCAGTTCCTATCCCACATTCCAATCATTCTTAGACATACCCTTATTGACACACCCAGAAGACAATTAATCATTGGCATCTCTTAATCCGATCAAGTTGACAATTCAAATTATCCATTACAACAATTGTCTCATACTAGACAAAGTTGCCAAAAACATACAATGGAGAAAAGATAGCCTCTTCAACAAATGGTGCTTGGAAAACTGGAAATCCATATGCAGCAAAATGGAATTAAACCCCTATCACTCACCATGTACACAACTCAAAATGGATCAAGGACCTAGGCATTAGACCAGAGACCCTGCAACAAATGGAAGAAAAAGTAGACCCAAATCTTCATCATGTTGGCTTAGGACCAAACTTCTTAACAAGACTCCCAAAGCACAAGAAATAGATTTAAGAATCAATAAATGGGATGGATTCAAACTCAAAAGAGTTTTCTCAGCAACGGAAACAATTAATAATGTGAAGAGAGAAGCTACAGGGTAGAAGAAATCTTTACCACATGCATGTCAGATAGAGCACTAATCCCCAGAACTTATAAAGAACTCAAAAAACTTTACACCAAAATACAAAGAACCCAATCAATAAATGGGCTAAGGAACTGAGCATACAACTTACATACGAAGATATACAAGCAATGAACAAATACATGAAAAAATTTTCAACATCTCTAGTAATTAGAGAAATGCAAATCAAAACTACCCTAAGATTTCATCTCACTCCAGTTAGAATGGCTATTATCAAGAATACAAGCACAATAGGTGTTGGTGAGGATGTGGGGGAAAAGGGACACTCATACATTGCTGGTGGGATTGCAAATTGGTTCAACCACTCTGGAAAGCAGTATGGAGATTTCTTAGAAACATGGAATAGAAGCACCATTTGGCCCAGCTATCCCACTTGTCAGTCTACACCCAAAGGTCTTAAAATCTGCATACTACAGTGACACAGCCATATCAATATTTATAACAGCTCAATTCACAATAGCTAGATTGTAGAAGCAACCTAGATGCCCTTCAATAGATGAATGGATAAAGAAATTCTGATACATATACACAATAGAATATTACTAAGACATAAAGAAGAATATTATGGCATTTGCAAGTAAATGAACGGAGTTGGAGAATACCATGCTAAGTGAGATAAGGCAATCCCAAAAAACCAAAGGCCTAATGTTTCCTCTGATAAGTAGATTCTGATACATAATGGGGGGTTGTGGTGGGGATAAGGAAAAAATGGAGGACCTTTGGACTGTGTAGAGGAAAATGAGGGGAGGGAGGGGGCAGAAGGAAGGAAAGGTGGTAGAATGATACAGACATCATTATCCTATGTACATGTATGATTACATGAATGGGGTGACTCTACATCACATACACCCAGAGAAATGAAAAGTTGTACTCCATTTGTGTTCAATGAATCAAAATGCATCCTTCTGTTCTAAATAAAACAAACAATAAAATTTTATAGATATATTATAATTATTATTATTTTTCAGTTTAATTTGCTATAGTTTAAGAAGAGATTCAGGGTCTGCAGGTGTTGCTTAGTGGCACAAGACCCTGTATTCAATCCCCAGTCCAGCAAATGTAAGTAAAGGAAAAAAAAATAAATTTAAAAAGACATTTCACAACTTTTAAAATCTTTGGAATTTGTGGAGAACTGACAATTACACAGTTTGTTATTAATTGTGATAAATGTTTCATATGCACTTGAAAAGTCTATCCAGACATGTGAATGCAGCATTCTATATATGACAATTAGAGTAATTTTCAAATATGCTGTTCACATCTTCTATATGCCTTTTTCTTTTTCTTTTTCTTTTTTTTTTGGTCTTGTTTGCACAGTTATGGGAGATGTGTATAGATTTATATTCTTCTCCTTTTAGTTTTGGTAACATTATTTAATTGTATTAGTAGTTCATATGGATTAGGCCTGAGACTGGCTAATCTCCCATACTTGTAAGAAGAAGTCCCCAGAAATCTTCATTCCTTTCTCCCACCTCTTATATCCATCTGTTAAATTATGAAATTCTGTTTAGACTACAGATCTCCAAAATCTTCCCTTTTCTTTCCCTTTCCTGAACCATACCTTACTCTTCTACTATCTAATTAATACTATAATCATCTAATCTAACTGTCTCTGCTTCAGTCACTTTTGCACTTACCTTAACACCAGTAATAGGATGAGTTTTAACTCCCATAGTTAATACTGATGAGCTATAACTCCCATAAATAAAAATCCAAGTTTGGGATGGGGGGAGATGCACGGTTATTACTGTGGAAAGAAACTGATACATAATTAAAAGTCACATCTTTGATTAAAAAGAATTTTTTAAAAAAACCATGGTTGCACAAAGCCTTCCCAAGTAGGCTTCTCATGTCCACCAGATGTCCTCTTGAAATGTATAGCTGAGGCTCATTCTATTGATGAGTGACGAGTCAGGTGGGGGTGAGAATTCATCTTTGTCTTTTTGAAAAATTTTGTTTCCCCCAAGTCATGTGTAGACCTACTCCTAACTCCTGACTCTACTAGGTACCTTAGTGATGAACCTGTTGTACATCAACAAATAACAGAGTCAAAAAATTCCACTGAGCCATTCTCAGTATTTACTATGAGACCAGGTGAATCAAATGACAGTTTTCCTGGTATAGAATCCCTGAGCAGGTTCAGATTTCAGGACTCTGTCTACTCCTTATGACTCCCTATAAATACACACTTCACTCTGCTTCACTCACTGAAATACTTGACTTTCCCATTTTTGTACATTCATACATACTGTGTTTCTGTCTAGAACACCTTTCTCTGAAAAATTCCCAATGATCATTTAAGCCTGAGTCAGCTTGAGTGCTGCCTCTTGTAAGAAGATTCCCTGACGTCATTGCTTCACATTAGTATTAGACCCCCTTCTCTGTTTTCATAGATTTGCATAGCATGCCTACTGGGCTTTGATTTATTTGTGTTTATTTTTATTTTTTTACCTGTAAGAGCTGAGTCTTAAAAAAATAAAAAAATAAAGCTTTTTTATACACCTATTACCAACACAAGACTTAGAACAGGAAAAATTTAATAAATACTAGTTAAATGAAAAGTTTTTAGTATCATCAAATTGGATGGTTCAACAATCAATCTATTCCTTTATCTGGATTAGGTATCTAGCAAACACTAGGTACTCAGATATTTGTTGAGTTAGTGAATCATTATAAGATTTGGGTAAATACTTTATTCTGAAGGTGCAGTTTTATTTATTTGAATAAAATGAACTTTCAAAGAATTAGCTCATGTTTAGATTGAAGAAAACTAAGGAGTTTGGTGAAAATAGAAAGGTGAAAGTAATTTTGGAATAATCTTTCTGGAAATTAAACTTAGGTTCTTCTTCACAAAACCAAGATTAATTAAGGATGAAATCATTGGGGCATAGATCATTCAAGAAAAATTAGTTAGCTATAAGGCCTAATAAAACTGTCAAAAGTCTAAATACAAAATTCATCTCAAATATTTAACTGGTGAGCCACGAAAATGGTATTCTTCAGATTTCTAAAAATGACAGAAAATCATGTCCACTTTACAGTATGCCATGGAAGCTTCACACTGTGCAAGCCGGGCTCAGTTGCCACCGAGCTGTATAGGGACACTTAATCCCCAGGGATTTGAAGGAGCAGGTTTTGCTCAGTCATTGAAAAATTATTGGCAAAACTTCTGGCACATTTTTTTATGCACATAAAAATCTTAGTTTCAGAGGTATATAATTGTAGGTTTCCATGACAGAATCTGTAGGTCGAATTGTATTTTACTAAAATGTGCCATGACAAGTTCTTAAACCCGTGCAAATGAAAATGACTGCTTTTCTGCTAATGAAGCTTGAAGTGACCTCTGAGGGGCTGAAATCAGGGCAGTTAACTGTTGTACATCCCAGTCAACTTCAGCAGTGCAAGAAGGTTGAAGTGTACTCAGCTTGCCTTGACCGACATTTTTTTTTTAAAGAATTTAAATGAAGGCAAATGCAGAATTCACACATTTTATTTATTCCATAGCTGTTATAATTAAAGAGAAAATTTTAAAAACTTATACTCTTGGGAAACTTAGACATGTAAATGAGTTATTTTTAAAACTTGTAACTGGCACACTTCAAGGTAAAATGATGGTACTTGAAATTTTTTAATATTAGGATATTTTGATATTAAGATATTATGACATCCTCTTTTATAGATAGAACATTACAAACTACTACTGTTTTGCCCTGATCAGCATTCAAAAACTAATTAAATTCACAATCTGACAATTTTACACATTTGCATTAAAAAATAGTACAGAAAACATGGTTGGCCACACAAGAAAAATTTAACAATTTAAAATAAATACTAAATTTTGACTTATTTTTATTGTTAAACAGATTCTTGAGAAAAGTTAAAAAGAATAACAGAAATTTAAAATGTTGTGGGAATTTGTTAAGGAAGTTCTTAAACTATAAAGGAATTTATACTTTCAGATTGCCAATTTTATTTAGAAAATGTTTTCTTTTTTTCCTGATAGAGGTTCATCTCTTTTATATGTTTATCAGATAGGGCTGGATTTATATTGGGCTTACTAATGGGAAATGAGAGAAAAAGAGAAGAAAAGTGGGTTTTAAAAATATAGCCAGCATACCAGCATAAAATGTAATCATGTGGTTCAGGAAGAGATTAGTGAAGGGTTAGTGAAAGACAGCATGCACAGACAGGTTGAATTAGGATAAGTTGTAAAAAAGACAAAATCAGGAAATTGAACAGCTTTCTGACTTTTTCCTAGCTGATCTTCCCAGTGTGATTTTAACTCATGCTGATTGGGGCATATCCACAGAACAGGCGGGCAGAGTTGAGCTAAAACTACGGGAAAGCATCTGTGTGGTCCCAGAGTTGGAACTAACAGAGAGTGGAAACCAGTTAATGTCTGAGATTATGGGTTTGTGCTGGGAGATTGTCAGGGTCTTCTGGGGCCTGAAGCATACAGTAGCTCTCTATCAAGGGCTCATCAACCATTTCTGCTGTTCCTCCCAGGAAACCCATCTCCCAGACTCACCACCTGTTTATCCTTGGTCTTGACTAGAATTGTCTTCTGTTGCAGCTCTCTGAGGCCAGGGACGAGAGAGTGTGGTTACTGGGGTTCCAATACAGACACATTTTCCTATGGGAAGAGGTAAGAAAAGACACTTGCATAGAGTTCCAACTCTCCCTGCCTGCCCACAGCTGCCACAGTGGCAATCTCAATGATGCCATCTTGATGGTGAGAACCTTCTAGTAATCATACCAGTGCTGCACAAAACCATTTCTTCTGTATGGCCACAATGGGCACCCTACTGTTCCCTTTATTTCCTTTGAATTTTATACAAGAATATTAAACATACCTATATATATCCAAAATGTAAGTATTAGCATAGAAAAATATTTCAAGTCAAAATAAAAACATTTTTGAATATGTAGAGTCTTCCCCTATCTCAGCAGAAATGCCAGAATATGAATATATGTGTTATATACATGTGTCTATTTTTATGTGCCTTCTTGTTCCCCAAGGCTGGCAAAAAACTCAAAATATTGCTTTGGAGTTGTTCTTTTGGTTTTTTTTCCACAGAGCATCTATTCAAGAGAATAAACTTGGCCATTTTCAAGCTGTGAGAATATGAAATGCATAAATTTTACTGCTAAAAAATACTTTTTTAGTATATTTATGTAACTTAAAACAGATGCATCCACAAAGTTTACACATAGCAACACAGATTACCAAAGGAAGAGAGTCAGGTCTGGCATGGAAAAGATTTGGTATTTTTACTCTACAACTGGTTCCAATGTGTAAAACTGGTGTTGGGGAGTGGATGCAACAGTTGGGCTCTGGACAGATTCCTATAAAGTGTCACTAGATGAGCATCTGATGATGGAGGATTTCAGCTTTAGGTCTACAACCTGAGGAATAGCCATGTTTATTTTTAGATGGAAATGGAGATAAGCCAAAGGAGGTTTTTTGCAAGGTTCTTCTCAACAGAGATAACATGATCTAGTCTGAAATTTCACCAAGCTCAAAAGTTGAATATTTCAGGCACTTGATCAAATCAGCAATATGATCATCTGAACAGGCTGCTAACATGGAAATGGGCCTTTGAGAAAGGATTCTGGAGTCCCAGATGGAATGTGCACATCACCTGTGAAATGGCTTCCCTCTAGCAGTTTCAGAAGTGAAATCCAAAAAGTGTTGGTCCATGCCATGATGTGTCCAGCTGGAGAAGCAGCTTCCTCAGAGCAAACATCACTAGCATAACATTCCTATCCCTATATCTAAACAAAGTCCAGGAAACAGGCCTGAGAGGAGGGGCCTTGCAGGTGCTTTGGCTCCAGCAGCAACAAGAAGTAGTGAAGTTCCATTCCAAGTTTTCTGAGGAATCTCCAACTGCTTTCTGGAGTGGTTGCACAAATTTGCAGTCCCATCAGCAATGTATAAGTGTACCTTTTCTCTCACTTCCTCGCTAGCATTTATTGATATTTGTATTCTTGATAATTGCCATTCTGACTGGAGTGAGATGAAATCTTAAAGTAGTTTTGATTTGCATTTCTCTAATTGCTAGAAATGTTGGACACTTTTGCATATCTTTGTTGACAATCTGTATTTCTTCTTCTATGAAGTGCCTGTTCAGTTGCTTTGTGCATTTATTGATTGTGTTATTTGTCGTTTTGGTGTTAAGTTTTTTGAGTTCTTTATATACCCTAGAGATTAATGCTCTATCTGAGGTGCACATGGCTAAGATTTTCTCCCGTTCTGTGGCTCTCTCTTCATGTTCTTGATTGTTTCCTTTGCTGTGAAGAAGCTTTTTAGTTTGAATCCATTGCATTTATTGATTCTTAATTTTGCTTCTTGTACTTCAGGAATTTTGTTGAGGAAGTTGGTTTCTAAGCCAACATGATGGAGAGTTGGGCCTCCATTTTTTTCTAGTAGGTGCAGGGTCTCTGGTCTGATTTCTAGGTCCTTGATCCACTTTGAGTTGAGTTTTGTGTAGGGTGAGAGATAGGGGCTAAATTTCATTCTATTACATACAGATTTCCAGTACTCTCAGCATCATTTGTTGAAGAAGCTATCTTTTCTCCAATGTGTGTTTATGGTGCCTTGTCCAGTATGAGATAACTGTATTTATTTGGGTTTGTCTCTGTGTCTTTCTATTCTATTCCATTGGTCTACATATCTGTTTCAGTGCCAATACCATACAATTTTTGTTAGTATAGCTCTGTAGTATAATTTAAGGTCTGGTATTGTAATGCCTTCTTCTTTACTTTTCTCACTGAGGATTGCTTTGCTTTGAGTATTCTGATCCTCTTATTTTTCCAAATAAATTTCATGATTGCTTTGTTTGTTTCTATGAAGAATGTCTTTGGAATTTTTAATACGAAATGCATTAAATCTGTATAGTGCTTTTGGTAGTATGGCTATTTTGACAATATTAATTCTGTCTATCTAAGAATATAGGAGATCTTTCCATATTCTAAAGTCTTCAATTTATTTATTGTTCTGTAGTTTTCATTGTAGAGTCTTTCACCTCTTTCGTTAGATTGATTCCTGAATAATTTTTTTGAGGCTGTTGTGAATGGGATTGTTTTCCTTATTTCTCTTTCAATTGATTCATCATTGGTGTATGGGAACACAATTGATTTATGGGTGTTAATTTAATATTTTGCTACTTTTGCTGAATTCATTTATCAGTTATAGAAGTTCTCTGGTGGAGATTTTTTGGTCTTCAAAATATGAAATCATATCCTTGGCAAATATGGGTAGTTAGAATTCTTCTTTTCCTACTCATATCCCTTTAATTTCTTTCTTTTGCCCAATTGCTCTGGCTAGACTTTCAAGGACTAGGTTGAATAGAAATGGTGAAAAAGTGCATCCTTATCTTTTTCCAGTTTTTAGAAAACTAGGAATGGAACCACCATTTGAAACAGTTATCCCACTCCTTGGTATATACCAAAAAAATCTTAAAAGCAGCATACTACAGTGATGCAGCCACATCAATGGCTATAGCAGCTTCATTTACAATAACTAAGCTATGAAACCAACCAATCAACAGATGAATGAATAAAGAAAATGTGGTATGTATGCACAATGAAATATTACTCATTCAAGAAGAAGAATGAAATTATGGCATATGCTGGTAAATAGATGAAATTGGAGACTGGAGCATGCTAAGTGAAATAAGCCAATCACCCAAAACCAAAGGCCAAATGTTCTCTCTGATATGCAAATGCTAACATACAATAAAGGGGTGGGGGAAGAATTCATTGGATTAGAAAAAGGGGAATGAAGAGAAGGAAGGAGGAATGAGAATAGAAAAGACAATAGAATGAATCAGACATAATTTTCCTATGTTCATATATACATACGGGACCAGTGTAACTCCATATCATGTACAACACAAGAATGTTATCCTCCATGTATGTATAATATTGTCAAAATACACTCTGCTGTCATGTATATCTAAAAAGAACAAATTAAAAATAATGTAAAAAAAAGTTTTTAAGTACATGGTGGCTGTTAAGGTTAACGAAATAAATCAGCTTCTTAATTCTTACTTTCCAAAAACTTTGTTTATACCTTTGTTAAATAAACTGTCATGTTGTATGCCTAGATCTCCAATGGATTACAAATTTCTTTACAACAAAGTCAGTCTCAGTATTTCATGCAATAAATATTTGTCAAAAAATTACTTTGAGATAGGCAGTTAAGAGTGGCACTAAGTGGGGGCTTTTGTGTCCCTTTTGCACTTTCACTTTTCAATAGGATTGAAAACACTATTTTTTTCCCTAAAGTCTCTTTTTATATTTATAGATTTGATAAAGTGAAAATAGTCACTTCTAAGGACTTTAATATTTCAAATATCATTTAGACCTTTAACATATTTCTTTTAAACTTGTCAGTGATATATCTAATAAAACCCCAAAACTTGCAAAGTACTTAAGAAATTCTTCACTACAACTCTGATAATGTAGATTTGTAAATACAGTGTATCTTAAATATGTGCTAAAATGTTTTTATACTTTCAACTTAAAAATCACAAGAATATATGATTAATTAGATATTTTCAATCGTTCTTACAACTCAAACACACCAAAACCTCTTACATATTATGGACATATTAAGGGCTGGGTTTGTGGCTCAGTGGTAGAGTGCATGTGTGAGCCCCTAGGTTCGATCCTCAGCTCCACCTCAAAACAAATAAATAAAGTAAAGGTATTGTGTCCATCTATGACTAATAAATATATTTTAAAAATATTATGGACATATTAAATAAAAAAGATAAAGATAATTTGTTATAATAATGGTGGGGTTAGAACCCAACCCACATGCATGCTAAGCGGGCGCTCAACCACAAACCACATTCCCAGCTATATTTCTTATTCTAATGAAAAGGTAATAAAAATATGGATTACTCTATAATTTCTAATCTGAATTCTCAATTTATCCAGGATTAAAGCTACTTTAGCCACTAATAAATGACTTTTCCTTCACTGTACAATTATTATTCATCTCAAGCAAATTGCTGTCACCCCTTTAAGGGGCAGGTTATTTGGCTAGGAAACGTGGTCCCTAGCAGCTCAAAGGTGACTTTTCTCCAGATCTCAGAGCTCAATGTTCTCTGAACAGTAGCATAGGATAGACACCCATGATTAATACTGTTTTTGGTGTGAGCAGCCGGCTGGAGAGTTGTACCAGCCAGTGTGAGAGAGAAAATCTAGAGTTAACTTTTAAATTTTCTCAGTTTGAGAGGCCAATGTACTCTGAAACCAATTTGTTAGAAAGTTGAATATTAGTCTTCAGGGATAGGACTGGACTGGAAATTTAAGTTTAGTTGTAATGGGAAAATAGATGTTGTTTAAATCTATGCAACTGACATAAAGAGTAATTAGGGAGGGAAAATAAGAAACCACAAGACTGAGCTCAAAATGATCTAAAATCTGGAGCTCAGGGAGAAAAGGGGGAGGGAGAGGGAGAGAAAGGGAAAGAGAGAGAGAGAGAGAGAGAGAGAGCGAGAGCGAGAGCGAGAGCGAGAGTGAGAGAGAGAGAGAGAGAGAGAGAAAAGAACTTTCCCAAACATGAAAAATGCATTGAAACAATTTGAATTGAACACAAAAGTGGAAAAAAGAGAACTCTGTCGTAGGCTTCTGGAAATTGCACAGATAAAAGAGAAAATCCATAGATATAGAAATAATGTCAGAAAAAAGTGTGAATGACAAAGAGGGATAAAACTATAGAGAGAGCAAAAGAGGTCAGCACATGTGGAATGGTAACAAAGAAACGTCTAATGATATGAAAAATGAAAATATTTTCTGAAATAACGAACAACTGAAATCTGCAGATCTCTGAGCAAAATTAATACAGAACTGACAACAGAAATCTATATTTAGTCAAATTTCTGAAATTCAAGGGTAATGAAAGAACCCTGATAGACTTGCTGTGAAGATTAATATGTGTCATTTGCACCTGGAATATAATGAACACGTAATAAACATTGTGTCCCTTGCTTTTTCTCCCTCCTCTTTTTTTTTTTTTTTTAATTTACTTATTGATTCATTGAACACAAATGGAGTACAGCTATTGTTTCACTGGTTGTACACAAAGTAGAGTCACACCATCTGTGCATTCATGCATGTACAAAGGGCAATGGTATCTGTCACACACTCTGTTATTAATTTTACCCCCCCACCCTGACCCCACCCCTCCCTTCCCTCCATGCTATCTATCCTTCCTCCCTTCTTGCCACCCTTCCCCCCCACATTATGCATCATCATTCATATATCAGAGAGACCATTCGGTTTTTGGATTTTTGGGATTGGCTGATCTCACTTAGCATAAGAGTTTCCAACATCATCCATTTACCTACAAATACCATAATTTTATTCTTCTTTATGGCTGAGTAATATTCCATTGTGTATATATACCACAGTTTCTTTATCCATTCATCTACTGAAGGGCATCTACGTTGATTCCATAATCTAGCTATTGTGAATTGAGCAGCTATGAACATTGATGTGGCTGCATCACTGAGGCAATCTGATTTTAAGTCCTTTGGGTATAGGCCAAGGAGTGGGATAGCAGGGTCAAATGGTGGATCCATTCCAAGTTTTCTAAGGAATCTCCACACTGCTTTCCAGAGTGGCTGCACCAACTTGCACTCCCACCAGCAATGTATGAGTGTACCCTTTTCCCCACATCCTCGCCAACACCTGTTGTTGCCTGTGTTCTTGATAAAAGACATTCTAATTGGGGTAAGATGAAATCTTAAGGTGGTTTTGATTTGCATTTCTCTTATAACGAGTGATGTTGAACATTTTTTCATAAATCTGTTGATTGCTTGTAGATCTTCCTCTGTAAAGTGTCTGTTCATTTCCTTGGCCCATTTATTGATTGGGTTATT